>JASKMD010000007.1:7053114-7173305 GCA_030144725.1 Haematococcus lacustris
GTGAGAGCCTTGGCCATGGGCGGGGTGGCATGTTAGGGGTAGCAACCAGTTGTGATGGTGTGCTGTTATGTTTGTGTTCAGGTCACATGGGCGCGGTACGCAGCTGTCTTGGGATTGAACACTGAGCGCATGCGCTTGATGGTCAACTGGATGCATGGCGTGGGGAGGGTAAGGTACAGCCATGTGGCCTGCCAGCTGAGGAACAGCGGGCCGGTATCAAGCGGATGCTGCGTACCGAGTCGGGGAGCAGCAGGAGCATGCCTGGAGCCATCTCACGGTAGGGATGCGTAGCTGCCTAGTGCTTATCATCTTATCCTGGCTGCTTCCTCTCCCTTTACTTATTGCAGGACATGTGTGGGCTGTTGCGCTACATGACAGCTGCCCATCGGGTGGACGCAATCCAGGCTCGCTTGTCTGATGTGGCTTTTGTAAAGCAATGGAGCATTCTGCGATCGCTAAAGGCCAAGTATGCAGCTATGGTCAGAAAAGAGGGTGGGTGTGTAAAAATGCAATGCAATAATGTAGCGCAAAAGTTGTATGTTACCTTGCGGCTATCATGCCATGTGCCGGTGATATGCGCGCCACCTTACAGGCGAGCTGGAGAACAAGCTCGCAAGCTTGCGTGTGCGAGCATATACAGAAGGCATCCGATGTGAGGTTGAAACATGCAACGCTTTCCGAGACAGCCACCTGAACCCCAAGACCGTCCATGAGCAGCCCGCCGATGGCTGGGATGGTATGTGTACTATGCATGTCATGTGCTATGCATGTGGCGAGTTAGGGTTACCACTAGTCAATGTGCTTCATGCTTGCAGGGGGATTGGCTTGCGCTTCAGCTGGTGTTGAAATCCCTGGAGGGCATAGCAAGTTGCCAAAGCCCCGGCGCCGGCACACCATCAGCACGGCTGCCATCCCTCCCATTGTCTGCTGACATGGTCCAGCTCCAAACCAGAGGAGTCAGAGGCCCACACCACCACCGTGTACAGGTGGCAACAGCCAAGTGTTTGAAGGTGGAGGTGGAGCATGGTGTGAGTGCCCTTGAGTGCTTCAAGAACCACGGGGATGGGAATGGGGAGAGCCAGATCATCAAGCGGGGTTTGGAGCTGGTGGTGGACACAGAACTGACCAGGTGTGGCTACTAATCAAATGTGCAAGCATGCTATGCAAAACAGGGTTGTGCATGTTCTCATGACTCGCATGCAACCTGTCTGCCTGTAGGTACCGCACCCAGGTGGAGCAGCATTGCAAAGATGTGCATGAGTTGGGGCTACAGCGGGACGAGCTAGGCCCGAGCGGCAAGGACACACGAGCCATGAGCAAAGCCATTAAGGCCAAGCTGAGGCAGATTCGTCAGCTGTTGGATGAGATGGCGCACTACCAAGTCTTAGGGTCCATCCAGCCGCCAGCAACAGCTAGGGTGACAGAGGAGCAACTCCAAGCCATGGTGCGGGACGAGCCAGCACCATGGGCTGGGGAGTCGGCAACCACCTCTCTTGGCAAGCTGCTGTACTATGGGCGCCAACTCCACCAGCTCTTGAGTGATAGGGACAGGTGCAAGGAGCAGCTGGCTGTTCTGCGCCTGAGCATGGTCGGTTGCTGGTCTGGCTGCGGCTCATGATTAGTGTGTGTGAGGAGGCCTGCAATGTGGTGCAGCCTGGTGAGCAGCATGATGCAGGAGGCTGCAGCTAGGAAGCCTATGATGAAGCCTGGACAAGCCTTTTATGTCATGCAACATTTCAAGCAGTATAAGGCCATGTTGCATGAGGCTGAGCAGTGGCAGCGGCAGCAGCTTGGGCGCAGCTAGGTGGACACGCTCATAAGGGGTAGTTGTGCTTGCTCTGCAAGACTCTACTCTTGATTAAGATGCCAGAGATGTAACAACATGCTTCACATTCATTGACAGGCAAGAGATGTAACAACATGCTTTAGATTCATTGCCAGGCAAGACATGTAACAACATGCTTAAGATTCATTGCCAGGCAAGACATGTAACAACATGCTTTAGATTTCTTGAGGTGCAAGAGATGTAAGCTCTATGTCTAGATGCCATGTTGCAATTGCGCCATCATCGAAGGAAGTGGGAAGAACCAACTATACAAGCTGCTCACGCACATGGCTTAGGGAGCCATGGCAAGCTAGTGGCCTAGGGACGACCCACTTGTATGGATAACCCACACTTGTGCCGTTCTGTTGTAATGGCAATTGCTACCATCAAATGGCCAACCATGTGTCAACTGATTGCAACTATAACAAGGCTAAACGATCACAAGGTCGAGCAGCTACACACAAGACATCCTACCCTACGGCCACCCCCAGCCCAACACGCTCACGCTCTGCGTCCATTGGAAGACTAGGTATCGTAAGGACTTCTAGGCTTTGTGTCGTAGGCTTGCATCAACATGATCTTGCATACTCAACATGATCTTACACAGGAGCCAAAGTTATGATGCATGGCAACTAACAAACATTACCCCAATCCTTTCCAATGTCATTCGATAAGCTGCCAAGCAGCCCAACGTCTCATCATCATCAATGGGTGTTACTATCCACACAGCAAGGAAGCCAGGAAGCTCAAGACATTCATAAAGCAATTGTTTTCACTTGTCCCACAGCCTTGTGCAGCTCTTGGTACCACGTGAGCTGTTGTTGTTGCTTGACGGTCAATCGGTCGTGGACATGCTTGTACACAAGGAGAAGGAGGTGCTTCTTCTTGTCGATCAGCACCGCCTCCACACGGGCTTGCATCTCTTCCAAGCCCATGAGTTTCCAATTAGAGGCAGTCGTGTCACCTGCCATGAGCATCATATGCCAGGGTATAAGGAGAGATAAGAGACAACCACCGTGCGCCACCATCTTTGGCCATCTTTGACCATCATGATTGATCATGCCAATTAATTGCTCCTGCTGCCTGCTGATTAGGCCACAGTGCACCCGCTAGCTCTGCTTTGCATCTGTTACTCACCTGAGTGCACTGGTGCAGGCCGCCTGGACCGCCTGGATTGTGATGCAATCTCTACGCCCTCCTGTGTTGACGCAGCAATTGCTTGTGTGCAGTCCCATCCCGTTCCTGCACCCAGTGTCTCCTCCGCCTCACGTGCCTTGCTCGATGGCATGGGCAAACGAGCTGTCCGCCGCATCCTACCTGGACATCCTCATCACCACCACACACACCGAGCTAAGGGTATGGTCATGATGCTGGTGCACAGGGCATACCACATTGACACATATCACGGTGATGCAACATGTGGTGACTCGGAGCCAGGATGTCAGCGATTACTATAACAACGTCACAGTGACTCACTTGCTGCACTGGCTCCACCAGCTGTGGGAACTTTTGGTCGCGCTGCACCAGCGGCAGTCCAAGGAGCTGCACCTGCTCCCATCACAGCAGCTAGGCTAGGGCCCATCCCAGCTGCTGCACCTGCTCCCATCCCAGCAGCTAGGCTAGGGCTCATCCCACCTGCTGCACCTGCTCCCATCCCAGCGGCTAGGCTAGGGCCCATGCCACCAGTTGCACCAGCTCCCATGGCAGCAGCTGCACCAGGGCCCATGCCAGAAGTTGCACCAGCTCCCATGCCAGCAGCTGCACCAGGGCCCATCCACGCAGCTGCACCTGGGCCTATGCCAGCAGCTGCACCTGGGCCTATGCCAGCAGCTGCACCAGCTCCCATGCCAGCAGCTGCACCAAGGCCCATGCCAGCAGTTGCACCAAGGCCCATGCCAGCAGCTGCACCAAGGCCCATGCCAGCAGTTGCACCAAGGCCCATGCCAGCAGCTGCACCAGGGCCCATCCACGCAGCTGCACCTGGGACTATGCCAGCAGCTGCACCTGGGCCTATGCCAGCAGCTGCACCAGCTCCCATGCCAGCAGCTGCACCAAGGCCCATGCCAGCAGCTGCACCTGGGCCTATGCCAGCAGCTGCACCTGGGCCTATGCCAGCAGCTGCACCAGCTCCCATGCCAGCAGCTGCACCAAGGCCCATGCCAGCAGTTGCACCAAGGCCCATGCCAGCAGCTGCACCAAGGCCCATGCCAGCAGTTGCACCAAGGCCCATGCCAGCAGCTGCACCAGGGCCCATCCACGCAGCTGCACCTGGGACTATGCCAGCAGCTGCACCTGGGCCTATGCCAGCAGCTGCACCAGCTCCCATGCCAGCAGCTGCATCAGCGCCCACGCCAGCAGCTGCACCAAGGCCCATGCCAGCAGCTGCACCAGGGCCCATCCACGCAGCTGCACCAAGGCCCATGCCAACAGCTGCATCAGCTCCCATGCCAGCAGCTGCACCAAGGCCCATGCCAGCAGCTGCACCAGGGCCCATCCACGCAGCTGCACCAAGGCCCATGCCAGCAGCTGCATCAGCTCCCATGCCAGCAGCTGCACCAAGGCCCATGCCAGCAGCTGCACCAGGGCCCATCCACGCAGCTGCACCTGGGCCCATGCCAGCAGCTGCATCAGCTCCCATGCCAGCAGCTGCACCAAGGCCCATGCCAGCAGCTGCACCAGGGCCCATCCACGCAGCTGCACCAAGGCCCATGCCAGCAGCTGCACCAGCTCCCATGCCAGCAGCTGCGCTAGGGCCCATCCCAGCAGCTGTGCCGGCGCCCATCCCAACAGCTGTATTGACAGCAGTGACAGGTGCATCGGTGGCAGTTACAGTAGCTGCACCAGCAGCAGTCCTGGCAGCTGCACCAATGCCTGTCCTCGCTGCCTGGGCGGTGGTCCCTTCACCTGCACACATTGCAATTCCAGCAGATGGCTTTTGGCAGTCACAAACGATGCACAAGCATGGGCATGCATATCAGCATGGACTGCCACCCAAGTCACCACCTAAGCAGATTTATACTTTACCCGGCAGGCGCTTTGCATGCGGAGGTAGAGCAGGGCTCGAGCGAGGGCTGCCGAGCAAGCGAGTTGCCCCAAGCATGCCTGCACATTGTGTTGACCTGGGTTGCATTTGCACAAGCTCACACCTAGTAAGGCACAAGGAGGTGTGCTCACCTAGGAACTGAGGCGGGCGTATCTCCTCCATGCCATTGTCTGCCATCTCCTCCAGCTCATCTACATGCATCCCGCCGCCGAAATGCAGTGCTGTGGTGGTGGTGTCAAGGAGGCGGTTGTTAGCTCGAAGCAATACAGACTGTCCAAGGGGAAGAATAGGGAGAGGTGCCATCGAAGGGCTGCCGTGCAGGGACAAGCTGCCGATTGCATTGTGCCCATGATCACCCTCATGGGCGCCTGCTGGACTGACACCCATGCAGCTGAAGCCACGGCGTGCACCGTCGGATACCTGACCAGTCCACTGTGGAGAATCTATCTCCCTCTCACAGCCCCCTCCCTCCAATGCTTCTCTTGCATTACCCACTGCTTTGCTTACTGCTTTGGCTGTATTGCCTAAACCCTTGCTTCCCATCTTCACTATAAGTGTCACTGGGGACTTCTTAACCTTAGTGCTTTTGGTGGTCAAAGCAGAACAAATATCCACTATGGCCTGACAAGCCCGAGTGCGAGCTTCTTCCTTGCTGCTTGTCAACATCGTCAATAAGGTCATCAGGCCAGTGTAAACCTCCGGACAACTGTCCACATTCGATGCGAGGTTACTGCCGTTCATTGTAAGCTGACAGGCAGCCTGGTAGGCGCCAGTGGAGCTGAAGACTACTATCTCAAACTCGGGGGCCACTGTGTTTAGCTGCTGGCCCGCAGCGTGCAACTGCTTGCGCAATTTGTAACGGTGGTTGCTACCCGATGCCATCAACGCCCTGTATGTTTGGTTGGATGGCTGGATTGGTGTCGCCAACGCCACTGCCAATGCCACTGCCGATGCGTTAATGGCAAGTGGTACTCGATGGCGGAACTATGGGTGCGGCCAAATGGGGTGCTCCCAATTTATCCTCCTCAGAGGGGAAAATTTCAAATCAAATATTTTGGTTTGGCTCGCCCCAGGATAAATGTTATGAGGAGACATGACTGTTATCTGCAGGAAAAGGTTGGCTGCATAGCTTGGTTCCTGGCTGCTCCTGGCTGCTAATGCCAGCTTGACGGGGCAACCTGATTTCCTTCGCGGTTCCTTCGCTTCCTTCGCGGTTCCTTTGCGAAACCTCCATGCCAGCCTCCATGCAACATAATGTTTTATATGCAACATGATGGTCCAGCAACTCCCCAACGACTGTTTCAACCCTGAAAAAAAACTAGTTTCAACCCTGAATTCGTGAGCCACAGTTGACCCTGTCCTCAATATCACAGCAGCCTACATACCTAGTTTCAGACCTGAAATCGTGAGCCACAGGTGACCCTCCGCAGGGTTAGGATTGCCTAGGTCGTGAGCCACAGTCGAGCCTAGGAAAGTGAGGCAACGGTGACCCTGCGGAGGGTCACAAAAACCTGCGGAGGGTTACGTCTGACCCTCCGCAGGGTCCACTCACGATAAATAAGGCCGACGCGAGGGTCTTTTTTGCATCGGATGGACATTCTGCTCCGATAGAACGATAGATCGTTGAGTTTAAGGGGGACCTCGCTCTTGAATGAAGTCCTAACTCGCAGCGGTTGCGGAGATATAACAATCCGCGTGCGAGGTACCCCCCCCTTTTTAGGAATCTGTACAGATGCCCGTCTAATGGGCCTGCCATCTGTACAGATGCATGTCGATGGCCCCAAGGATATGCGGCATCTGTACAGATGCCTTCCTTGCATCTGTACAGATAGCTAACCTTAGGAATCTGTACAGATTATTTTGGGATATCTGTACAGATACAAGCATCTGTACAGATATTTATAGGTAAATCTGTACAGATAGCATTAAGGTAACATCTGTACAGATATTGAGAGGTTATCTGTACAGATTCCCGGGGATGTATATCTGTACAGATGGCGATAATTAGCATCTGTACAGATAAGCCTATAATTATCTGTACAGATGCCCAAAGATTGAATCTGAACAGATAGCAAGGATAAAATCTGTACAGATGTCGACAAGTGGTATCTGTACAGATTGCAAGAGCTGTATCTGTACAGATTCCCGGGGGTATTTATCTGTACAGATGGCGATAATTAGCATCTGTACAGATAAACCTATAATTATCTGTACAGATGCCCAAAGATTAAATCTGAACAGATAGCAACGATCAAATCTGTACAGATGTCGACAAGTGGTATCTGTACAGATGGCAAGAGCTGTATCTGTACAGATTCCCGGGGGTATTTATCTGTACAGACGCACACCTCGGCATTTGAAGTACCATGCAGCCAAACCGCATGCACACTAAGACCAATCCTCAAAGCAGCCACGACCAGCTACGAGTAGCCTCACAACTAGGCTTAAGGTCGCGACTTCGCGAAGTAGCCCCCATCCCGGCCACTATCAGCCTCCAGCCTCGCAGGCATCTGCGACCAGTCACAAAGAGGAAGCGCGACTAGGAGCCAGAAGGTACATTAACAAGTCGTAGCCAGGAGGCGCGGTGATAAGCAGTCGGATCGGAGGAGCAAGGGAGGCGCGGATCGGTGGAGTAAGGGAAGCAAGAGAATGGACAAAGACTACACAGGTGCGATCGCATAGCATCAATGTGTCATGCGTTGCTTGTGCAAGTGAGATAGCAAAACAAGTCGTAGCCAGGAGGCGCGGCAATAAGATCGGAGGAGAAGGGGAAAGTGCACAGCGGTGGGGCGGATAAGCACTCGGAGCAGTTAGGAGGTGCAACCTCGAGGTGCAGCAAATGTCCAGCATGTCTTGTCTTGTTGTCAAACACTTCAAGTGCACAACAACAGCTACAATTACATGGCATGACTCAAAGCAACAGGTGTGTGGCATCAGCATAGGCTTGCCATGCTTGCCAGGAGTGTGGCAACAGCCTTGACCATGAGCATCACATGTGTAGTATGCTTGGTGATTGCAGGCAAGGCTGCAATGGTGTAGAGCAGCAGCCAGAAGCAGCGAGGAGACAAAAGCCCCTTCCCTACCCAACTCCCCAGCCCAGCCCAGCCCAGCCCAGCCCAGCCCAGCCCAGCCCAGCCCAGCCCAGCCCAGCCCAGCCCAGCCCAGCCCAGCCCAGCCCAGCCCAGCCCAGCCCAGCCCAGCCCAGCCCAGCCCAGCCCAGCCCAGCCCAGCCCAGCCCAGCCCAGCCCAGCCCAGCCCAGCCCAGCCCAGCCCAGCCCAGCCCAGCCCAGCCCAGCCCAGCCCAGCCCAGCCCAGCCCAGCCCAGCCCAGCCCAGCCCAGCCCAGCCCAGCCCAGCCCAGCCCAGCCCAGCCCAGCCCAGCCCAGCCCAGCCCAGCCCAGCCCAGCCCAGCCCAGCCCAGCCCAGCCCAGCCCAGCCCAGCCCAGCCCAGCCCAGCCCCCTTCCCACCCCCTCCCCCACCCCCACCCCCACCCCCACCCCCACCCCCACCCCCACCCCCACCCCCACCCCCACCCCCACCCCCACCCCCACCCCCACCCCCACCCCCACCCCCACCCCCACCCCCACCCCCACCCCCACCCCCACCCCCACCCCCACCCCCACCCCCACCCCCACCCCCACCCCCACCCCCACCCCCACCCCCTCCTCCATCACCCTACCACAAGAAGCAGGCGCATGGAGCGCAGGAGCAGCCAGGAGCTGCAGCCATGGAGGCGCTGCCAGGTAGGTATAGAAGTGGCGCTAGCAAAGTGTGAGTGGCCAGCCCTTGCACATGAGTGGTCCGATGCCCAGCCTAACCGCAAAGATGCTCCTTGTTTACTGCAGGTCCCACGGTCAGCTCTCCCCCCTTCCCCCCCCTTCCCCCTTCCCCCTTCCTCCTTCCCCCTACCCCCCTTCCCCCCCCTTCCCCTTTCCCATCCCTGTCCCACCACCTCCAAGTTTGCCACCCCACCTACCTCCCCCCTTTCCCACCCCCCGCCCCACAACGCACGCACGATGTGCAACCCTCTCCCTACCCTACCCTTGGCGTAGCAACCCTCTCCCTACCCTACCCTTGGCGTAGCAACCCTCTCCCTACCCTACCCTTGGCGTAGCAGCCCTCTCCCTACCCTACCCTTGGCGTAGCAACTCGGAGCGGGCAACATGGAGTGGGCAGCTTGGAGTGGGATCCCGTAGTATCAGCCCACCCAGCCCACCCATGCCATGCCATGCCCACACACCACAATGACCCTACCCATCCCTCTCCAAAGGGGACGATAGCTAGATGGTGGAGCACTTGAGTGGTTGCCAGCCCTTGCTTGTTGTGCAACATGGCATAGGTGTAGGTTTGGTAGGTGGGCGTCAATGGTAGTGTGGTGGGTGAAGGATAGCGGGAGCACGAAAGATGAGGCTATGAACTTGCACCCGGTCACTTGTCACTTGTGTGGTGTGTGGTGGTGTGTGTGGTGTGTCATTGTGTTGTTGATGTTGTTATTGTTGTGTGTTGTTGGCACCTTGTCACCTTATGTAGAGGTGTTGCATGTCGTTGATGCATCAATGCATATCTGAGGTATAGGGAAAAATATAGGCGTCCTTATTTTCTCATAATGGAGGCATAATAGGGGCATAATAAGGGGTCAACCGCGCCGGTACTCAGAGCTTACAATCGCACGCTTACAAAAACGTGATGGCTTGATGCTGCACCATTCCAATGCCAAGCCAAGCATGAAGCCAAGCATGAATGCAACATGCCCTGGTGCTGGCACACACAGCTGCTCATTGGCAGAGAGGAAGGCCATGGCATCAGGGCAGACTCCCTGGGGAACGTATGGCCATGGGGCGGGGGAAGGGTACAGGGGCCGCATGACTAGGGCCAGGCTGTATTGAACATGGCGCGTTGAAGCCCCCGATAGGAGCGGAGACTGCCTGCGGGCTGTTTAGGACATAAAAGGACATAGCATAGAACATAGCAGCGGCAGCAGCAGTGGCAGCAGGGGCAACAACGGCAACAATGGCAGCAGCAGAAGCTGCAGCAGCTTCAGCAGCAACAGCAGCATCAGCAGCAGCGGCAGTGGCTACGGCGGCAACACTGGCAGCAGCGACAACAGCGGCAACACCGGCAGCAGCGGCAACACCGGCAGCAGCAGCAGCAGCAACTCGCGCGGCAGCAGCAGCAGCAACAGCAACAGCAGTGGCAGCAGGGGCAACAACGGCAACACTGGCAGCAGCAGAAGCTGCAGCAGCTTCAGCAGCAACAGCAGCATCAGCAGCAGCGGCAGTGGCTACGGCGGCAACACTGGCAGCAGCGACAACAGCGGCAACACCGGCAGCAGCGGCAACACCGGCAGCAGCAGCAGCAGCAACTCGCGCGGCAGCAGCAGCAGCAACAGCAACAGCAGTGGCAGCAGGGGCAACAACGGCAACACTGGCAGCAGCAGAAGCTGCAGCAGCTTCAGCAGCAACAGCAGCATCAGCAGCAGCGGCAGTGGCTACAGCGGCAACACTGGCAACACCGGCAGCAGCAGCAGCTCGCGCGGCAGCAACAGCGGTGGCAGCAGCAGCAGCAGCTCGCGCGGCAGCAGCAGCAGTGGTGGCAGCAGGGGCAGCAGGGGCAACAACGGCAACACTGGCAGCAGCAGAAGCTGCAGCAGCAGCATCAGCGGCAGCAGCAGCAGCGGCAGTGGCTACAGCGGCAACACTGGCAGCAGCGACAACACCGGCAGCAGCGGCAACACCGGCAGCTGCAGTAGCGGTGGCAGCAGCAGCAGCAGCTCACGCGGCAGCAGCAGCAGCAACAGCAGGGGCAACAACGGCAACACTGGCATCAGCAGAAGCTGCAGCAACATCAGCAGCAACAGCAGCAAGCGGCAGTGGCTACAGCGGCATCCACTGGCAGCAGCGACAGCAGCGGCATCACCGGCAACAGCAGCAGCGATGGCAGCAGCAGCAGCAGCAGCGGGATTGCGCTGGTTGATGATGCGCAACATGAGTGATGTGGCGTTACACTTGCTCTTGGTGTGCATCTGTGCAATAGAGCAACATGTGAGCAAGCATCAGCAAGTGGTGGCAGAGCAGTGCACGGGACACGTGTGGTGGGCAAGGTGTTGTAATGGTGACAGAGAGCGCAACACTCACTTGGCACATACATGCACATAGCACTACACAGCAGCTTGGGCCTCCTGTAGTAGGCGTCATGGAAATGACGAACGCGCGCAAAAGGGTCTGATGGTAGAGTTGGGATGAACCTCCAACTGCACGGGTACATATTACAGCACGTGAGCACATGTTGCAACATGTATTGCAACAGATATAGGCTGCTCAGCATTCCCGCTACTGCACATGCTACCACGGTGTTGCTGCAACACCACTTGCAATTCTCACCTGCTCGGGTGTTGCGTTTGTCCCTGTAATGGGGAACTTCTTGTCGTTGAGCGTCGGAACTGCAAAGATAGTAGCGTCTTGAGTCGCAAGACCCTCGCGCTGCTGAAGAGCTGTGATTAAGGGCTGTGATTAAGCAAGCCGGCCGCCACCACCTTGACCATTGACAACGACCACCTCCTGCGCGTGTGCCGCTGGCATAATTGCATCTGTCGCTACGTTGACATTGGCAATGGGTTGGCCATGTGGTAGATGCGGGCACTGGAGCGAACCGTTTGGGCTGCCAATAGCCAGGGTGGACGCCACGGCTTGCCACAGAGACACGACCAGAACAGGTGGCATTGGTAACGAGATGGCTGAGGCTCGAAGTACGGTGCAGCTTTGGTCAATTAGCTCCCAGGTGCCTAACTGTGCTACCTCGCTAGATGTTGCAGGGGCGCCACTGCTCGCTGCTGCGTCGCTGCCGCATGTGATAGCTGAAGCCTGACAATTGAGTAGCATTTTCCAACGTGGCTGCCTGGCTGTGCGGCTGTCGGGCTGTGCGGTTGTCTGTGGTTGACCTCATCTTGACCTCCTTTTGAATCGGTCACACGTCGGTTGTGCAAGCCGCACAAGCTGTGCAAGCCGCGATGGCGTGCAAAGCAGTCGGGTAGAATAAAGCCCTCAATGGGGTAAGGAATGGCTAGATGAGGCTGTCGGCAAGTCGTGCAAGCCGCTTAAGCCGAGCTACTTATAACTGCCAGGCTGGCGACCGGCAAAAACATAATGGTCGAGCGGCAAATGATAATGGTCGAGCGGCAAAGTGCACTTTTTGATAATGCTCGTGCGGCAAACGAGAGCGTTGGTCCAGCAACTGCGTTGCGAATGCGTTGTTCGTAGTGCTGGTCAACGTGGGATAGGGGCGGTCAACGTGGGACGGGTATACAGCTACTACTATTGCTACCTCTACGTTGCTCAAGCGACTCTACGCGATAGCTTAGCGGACGTGCTACCTGGCTGGCATGTATACTTATAACTGCCAGGCTGGCGACCGGCAAAACATAATGGTCGAGCGGCAACGCATAATGGTCGAGCGGCAAAACATAATGGTCGAGCGGCAAGTGCACTTTTTGATATTGGTCGAGCGGCAAGCACGCTTCTCGCAATACGTTTCGGGGGAGCCTTTGCCTGGCTGTGTCTAGCGGCTGTGTCTAGCGGTTGCATACAGTGTTGGTCAACGGTGGCGGTTATGGGAATGCGAAACCTCAGATATACCAGATAATTGCCGTTACCTCTCGCATTATGCGAACTAATGGTCTCGTCCTCGGCTCTGCTACCATACATCCCTCGGCTGCGCCTCGGGATGTATGTCCGCGCCACCTCGGCCTCGTCCATTATTTTCGCATAATGCTCTCGGACCGCCAATTATCTACTACATATGCTTGTCTTGTTGCAATGTTGTTGTGTTGTCATTGTGGTGTGGTGTGTCGTTGTGTTCTTGTGTTGTCACCATGGTGTGGTGTGGTGGTGGTGTTGTTGGTGTTGTTGTTGGTGATGTCATTGTTGGTGTTGTATGGTGTTGCCACCTTGTCACCTCATGCGGAGGTGTTGCAAGTCGTAGATGCATTAATGCATATGCTTCGCATTCCCATAGGGAGGTGTCTCGGGGTGATGGTGGACTAAGACATGTGTATAGGAGTAGCGTAGTGAGGTGTTGCGGGGTGTTTGGGTGTTAAACATGTGTTTTGCGGGGGTGTTGCGGGGTGTTTGGTCGTCAATGCATGTGTTTTGCGGGGGTGTTGCGAGGTGTTGCGGGGTGTTTGGGTGTCAATACATGTGTTTTGCGGGGGTGTAGCGAGGTGTTGCGGGGTGTTTGGGTGTCAATACATGTGTTTTGCGGGGGTGTAGCGAGGTGTTGCGGGGTGTTTGGGCGTCAATACATGTATTTTGCGGGGGTGTAGCGAGGTGTTGCGGGGTGTTTGGATGTGGATACATGTGTTTTGCGGGGGCGAAGCGAGGTGTTGCAGCTAAGTAGCATAGGAGATATGTAACAAGCATCTCTACATATACCCAAACAAGCGTCTGTACAGATAGCAAAGCAGCATCTGTACAGATAGCTGAACAAATCTGTACAGATAGCCTAGCCGACATCTGTTCAGATAGCTAAACAAATCTGTACAGATAGCCTAGCCGACATCTGTACAGATAGCTGAACAAATCTGTACAGATAGCCTAGCCGACATCTGTACAGATAGCTGAACAAATCTGTACAGATAGCCTAGCCGACATCTGTACAGATAGCTGAATAAATCTGTACAGATAGCCTAGCCGACATCTGTACAGATAGCTAACCTTAGGAATCTGTACAGATACGTGGTTGAGAAAATCGCGGCTAAATTACGTCGCAACGGATGCACGGAGTTACGTAAGACTTGTACCGTTCGAACGGCCTTCTACTCCTCTTTCCAATGAGCTATGGTCGGTCCAATCGCGACCGGTCCTTGTTTATCGTGAGTGTCAGGTCACCCGCCCTTGGGGCAAGAGGAGTACTTGACCCTGCGGAGGGTCACAAAACCCTGCGGAGGGTCACGTCTGACCCTGCGGAGGGTCACAAAACCCTGCGGAGGGTCACGCCTGACCCTGCGGAGGGTCAAGTCACCCCCACTTCGGCCAAGAGGGGTACTTGACCCTCCGCAGGGTCACCTACAAGGGACCATAGCTCGTCACTGGCTGGGACTTTTAGTATGCTACCTACTAGGTTGGGCAGCTGTAACCATCCTTTACAACCGCTCATACTCACATTTCATGAAAGTTCACTTTGGTCACTCGGTGCCAACTCCCTTAGCCAAAATCAGGGTCACAGCCCCACACCTGGTCCAGCAACTCCCCAACGACTAAGAATCACACTTTGGCCTGAGAGAGTCTTGTACTCCCCTAGGTCACTGCAGCCTACATACCAAGTTTCAGAGCTGAACTCTCAAGTTTTCCAAGCCAGCCAGGCCTTAATTTGCCGGAGCCTAATCCTAACCCATCGCACGTGCGATGGGGGTTTACTAGAGGTCTATACACGAATATACAACAAAGAACGCTCCCGACGAGCCAGGCAATGGGCTTCGTTGAGAGCATTGGGGTAGCCGTGGGCTAGTATGAGCTGAGAGGTAGTGGTGCGCCGGCGTGCAAGCCTCTGAGCCGCTGAGCAAGCCGCTGTGCAAGCCGCGCAGCCATTGTGGTCCTTTTGTTGCTGCGTGCTGATCATTACGGCCAATGGCGCCTAGCATAGCAAGCATAATAATGATGATGTTGTAATGTGCCTCCCGTAGCGCCGTAGAGAGCTGTAGCTACCCGGAGCTAGTCCCGCTAGTGCGGAGAGTGCTTGACTAGTTAGCCTGATTAGCCTGACTTGCACGACGCACTTGCACGCCTGCCGCCATCATCCCCGCCACCACCCTAGCTAACGGGACAATAGCGTCCTTGTTCGTCACCATATATAAAGACGAACACAAAGTCGCTACAGCCAACCCCCAAAGCTACAGCCGACCAGCCATGGCCTGCTCCAAGCAGAGTTACATCATAGTGAAACACCGGCCGAGCACAGTAGCTCTGCGTATAGCTTTGCCGCGGAAAGGCTGCGTCATGCGTGTGTGCATTGGTTCGAACATTGGGGGTCGCGGTTGCTTCGCCTTCCATCGCGACTGCGGAGCGCGACCTGGCGGTCTTGTTAACAATTTGTTAACTTTCCTCCCTTGGTTAACCCATGTTAGCTTTGGGTTAACAAACCGGGTCATGCTCTATCCCGCATCCGCTTTCCGATCCGACTGCTGCTGCTGATGCGCGTGCTCGTGTAGAGCAGCCTAAGCGACGCGGGCGGTCGCAGCGATGACTGCATGCTCCGCAACGGCTCAAATTTGAATCACTAACTTTGACGCTTTGCTGTGCACGGCCTACCCAGGGTACAATTATATAAAGTGGGTGAAAGGTAGCTGGCTGGGTTAGCTACATTGTGAATCATCTAGCATAACATTTGGCGCAGTGAGTGCAGAGTTACAGCCGTCCGACTGCCAAGGGTCCGTTTCCTGTCATTTTCTGTTAGTTGGGGTCGCCCGAGTCCCACCCTGCTTAGTTGCAGTCAATTATTGCAATGTACAGCGACACCAAGTAGGGGCAACGTCTCGGCACAGCATGAGGTTGCTGCGAATGTCAAGTGGATTGCCTTACCTCTGTTGTGCTAGCTAAACATTGAACACCTGAGTGCCGAAGAAAGTGGATAATGTTGCATCAGATCTTGAATGCCAGCCAAGCAGAGCACCTCGTACGCCTCCTCTTTGGGCAGACAATCTGCCAAGTCACGGAGGCAAGCTTCTTCTCCAGGACCTCCGACTGGCAACCTGTAGGTGTACCGCGCACGCTTCAAAATGGGGGATAGCACCCCGGGATCTGAAGCTTCGGCGACTTGTAGGGGTTCATCAGTCTCTGCAGTCTCTATCACCTTTTCCTGCAGCAATGGCAAGTGTCAGCACCCAGCCCGTAAGCTCGATGCATCACCTCATGCTGCCAAAAAATACGTACTTATGCACGTTGAGTGCGGTGCTGCCTCGTTCGCATTGAACAACAGCATCATACACCTCTTTTGCAACAAAGTCCAAAGGAGGCATAGTCTGGTGAAATACCGTACGTAACATTGATCAACATACAGGATGATAGAAATGGATTATTGAATTAACTCACAAATTAACATACACTTGACATGCAAGGGGACAGGGGTTAGGGTTAGGGGGTTAGGGTTAGGGTAAGGGTTTAGGGTTATGGGTTAGGGTTAGGGTTAATCAATGATCAACATCCAAGCCAACATACCCGAATCAATGATCAACATACAAGCCAACATACAGGCCCGTGACTTTTGCAGCATGTCAGACATTGATTGACGGTGTGCCCCTCCGTGCTCTGCCTCACCACACCATGTTACATTGAAAAAAATCAGAGAACATCGTTCCAATACCTTTGCTGTACCGTTCTAGGGAATTGAGCTTGACCTGACTTAGCATACAGGCCAACTTTAGGATAATTGAGCTTGACCTGACTTAGCATACAAGCTAACTTTGGGATTGATTAGCATAAGTGAATTGATGTTACATACAGTAACCTGCTCACCTTCTCCAGCCAGTCCCCGATGCAGGCTACCGCTGCTGCTCGAGATGGGAACCGACCAGCGCACAGCTTGTGACCCGACATGTACTTCAGGTGCCACTCATCCACCAGGTCCGTCAGAATAGCCAGGGGCTTGAACTTGCTGCTTGTAATGTTTGCACAGATGAGCTGCGCTGCCGCCTCAAAGTGCCACCTGCAATACCATCCACGTGATGCCACCTTCACCAGCAGTTCAGTAGCACGTGCTGCACAACTTGCAACATTCGCATTATGATATGCATACGTACGCTGCACAACGATCTCGCAAAAAACCCAGTAGCAGTAGACACTTGCATTGCACCAAGTGTTAATGCAGATGTTGTAAATGCCTGTGCTAAGTCGTCACGGCTCATACTATCACACGAAGCAAAACGAAGACATGCGTACTGCGGTACACTTGACAAGGCCATTCAAATTAAACTCACTTGTTCACAATCTGTTTCTTGACTTCAATGGTCAGTCGGATGCCCTCCCATGGCAGGCCCATGGACATGTAAGCCGTGAGGACTGCCGCTGCATCCGTAGTGCCAGACAGATGGTAGAGCTCAGCCTCGCCCACAGGCCACCTATGCACCTGACTAGCGTTAAGCAACGTTCTGTGCTTGTCACCCTGAATCCATTCTGCAGGAGGAGACAGCCAGCAAGCAGTGGCAGGTTGACCCATAACTCATGTCTATGCCTGTGTTAGGCATGTCTAAGCTTGTGTATGGCAAGCATGCAGCAATTTGACCAGTCAGCATGTAGTGTCTGGCGTGATCACTGTGATTGCAATTGTTACTACCTCGGCACTCACCGGTACGTTCATCCAATGGAATAATGCCCCTTATGTATAACATATAAGCGTCCTTCTGATCGTCCTCTCTACAGTCTTGCCATTGATATGCCGGAACGTCAGGGGCGGGCTTGACGTCGGGCAAGTCATTTGGCTGAAGGCCCACCATTTGCAGCTCAAAGTCCTGCTGCACATAGTCCCAGGCAGTTTGGCTGATGTTGGACAGCGCTGATGGCAACTTGGGTCCTGCACATGCACGTGCCCAGGAAGACCAATCACACTACAAGCAAGCTGCTGGCATCAGGGAGCCACTGCTGGGTAGCTGGTGCGCCGCAGTAGTTGACGCAGCGTGCGACACTTGTACATGATGACACATGCTATTACCGCTCTGCTGTACAGGACTTTGCCAGGCAGCTGGACAAATTAGCATGTTGTTGCCACACTTACGTTTCAGTGTTGGGGCTGTATAAGCCTTCAGGGTGGCAGCCATGTCCTGCACCGCCTCCACCAGCCCTGCAGAAAGCAACCAGCAAATCAGCTGCCGAACCGGAGAGTGAGCAGGCTGCATGATACACCCCCTTTTCACACACCCCGCAGTCTCCACCCACCTGCAGATGCCGCCTGAGACTGTGCCGCCGCTGCTGCAAGCACATGCAAGCACATGCCACACGCTTGACGCTTTCATGCATGACACACACACATGAGCTGGGCGGGCACGCGCTGTGGTTCGAGCTGTTGCTGTGCATGTGTGCTGGCATGATCCAAGTGTTCATGCCAGTGTGTGCAAGAAAAGATGGCTTTGTATGCTTTGCTGCTACGTTGCTATGTGCCACATGTGCTGAGGTGTGTGCACCCAAGAAATGCAGTGCATGTCACACACATACGGCGTTGGGAGCTGCTGGACACACAGTCCTGGCGCATCTGGAGGTGGATATCAGCGTGTTGGGCTGTTGATAACCTAGTAGTGTTGTTTTGTTGTTAACCTGACTGAGCTTGCACTGGTCATGACACCAGGCTCAGTGGAGGAGGAGAGTATGTTCTCAGCCGTGGCATACATGAAAATTGACACCCGCAACAGGTTGCAGGAATGCCACCTAGATGTGTGTGCCCGTGTTTTCAGCAGAATGCAGTTTGAACTGGACATGCTCTCGTTTGCACGAGCCGTCAGCAAATGGCTTTATGATGCTGCCGTATGTGGGCGCCATCGCCTTTGATGAGGCCTACTGTATGCATAGCCTCTTCTTTACGTGTGCTACGGGGCCCGGTAGGTTCGTGCTACGAATATGACAATGTTAGTTTGAGCCATGTCATTATGTGCTATGAATCTAGAAAGAAGGCAAATGAAACAACATCAATGCTGGGTAAGACATCTTGCACCGTTGCTACAATCATCGCCTGACATGTCTCATTGACACGTACATATGGGCCCCAACGACCTTTGAAGCTGGCCCTCACCACAGTCTGCCCCCGCCCCGCCCCGCCCCGCCCCGCCATCGTGGCCACTGTGCCCATCACACAAATAATACCAGGCGCATGACACGCCTAACACCTGCAAGACACGTGTATGCTTTGCACCGCACCTCTTCCTAGCAAGATGTTCTTTTCCTTGCGTAACTCCACCAACTCCTCCTGCAGGGTGTTCATGTACTTGCGATACTGTTCCAGCTCCACAGCCAGTCCAGCAGGTCGTTCATTTGCAGGGTAGGACTGCTCAAGCCTCTCAAGCTTCTTCTCAAGCCCCTCAATCTTCGCCTCCCGCCCTTCAATCTTCTCCTCGATTTTCAATATCGTGGCCATTGCTTCCGTGGTCCCTGACGCGGACATCCTGGACAAACACAAACAGCATGCATAGCCCCTGGACGGACTGTACGGGTCTCTAATCGTTTTAATCGCTCGAATACTACCTCTACCTAACGCATACAACCAGGCACAACCGTAAGGCCTAGGATGACGAGAAGACTAGACTGCGCAACACCATTAGTGTGCGGCCTTAGGGTCGAAAGAAGATGCGGCACCTGGGTGTGTTATTGCACCTCCAGCCTGCACCACCAGCCTGCCATTGAAGTCCATACGTAGCACTGCTCGCGACGCAGCCGTGATGCGGTTGCGTACTGTTATCAACGCCCATGCAGGTGTGATGAGCTCGGGCGGCCCCAAAATGACAGGAAACGACTCCTGGTAGTAGTACGGCTGTAACACTGCACTCACTGCGCCAAATACTGTGCTAGATGGTTCAGAATGTAGGCAACCCAGCCAGCGAACTTTATGAACTTTGTGAACTCCAGAACCATTATGCACCCAGTAGGCCGTGCACAGCAAAGCATCAAAGTTAGTGGTCCAAACTTGAGCCATTGCGGGGCATGCAGTCATTGCTTCGACCGCCCGCGTCGATCAGGCTGCTCTACATGAGCATGCGCGCCGGCAGCAGCTATCGGATCGGAAAGCGGTTGCGGCGATGTGGCCCACCTCCCCCCCATACCTAGAGGGCAATGCCACAGCTCGACCATTCGGACTTACAACAACAGGCATGTGCGATACGGGGTTACGGATTACGAAAACGCTTACATTACTTACCGTAGCTCAGTAAGCACACGCGTAATTTCCGCCTGACCGATCCGTAAGGTTCAAGCAACACGGGACAACATGCGCATGGTAAGAGGATCACGGAAACGCTTAGCAGGGTTAGGCCTAGCAGCCTAACGGCTGACGGCTTAAGCGGTGTAAGCCACACGTGCATGGTGAGAGGTGTGCATTAAAAAGACTATACACCACCCTGCTCGTTAACCGCACCACCAGCTGTGCACTCGAAAGGCTAATGCTTACTAAGCGCAGTCCATCAACGTAGCCGCTGAGCTCACTGCAAATAAGTTGTGATGGCTGCCTCGACATCGCCTTGGTGCTCCCTTAGCAGCTCAATGGCCTGCATACAGGGCCCGGCACAGCGTCACGCCTAGTAGGCCCGGCACAGGCAGGCAGAGTATAGGCTGGCCAGCAGGAAAGGCAGGGAGCCGCTGCCAGCCTCAGCCATACCTGGGAACGAGGAATCTCGAGGATTGCAATTACATTCAGCACTGCGGCCTCGTCTAATGGTGGCCGCCGCAGTGTGGGCAGCCTGGCACTGCCTGCTGCGGATTGAGGCCGGGCGATGGGAGCGGGTACATCGCGGCTGCGCTGCGCCCGGCTGCTGTCTGTACTCTACAACAAGCAGCATCATGGGCAAGGCACTGCACAGGCCATGCCGACATGCAGCTGTACAGGTCTGAACTCAGAGGCAGGAGGTGGGTACATCCCTCATCTCATCTCAAACAACAGCACACACCCCACCCGCTGGCCATGTGCCCATCTCAACAGTTTACCCTCCCATCCCTGCCCACCTGGTGCATGCGCTGCTGGCGCGCCACCAGCTCACGCATCACCCGGGCCATGTCCACCTGCTGCTGCTCAAACAGGCTCAGAAGAGCTCCCATGGACTCCGATGCTTGCATTGTGGCCGCAGGCCCCTCACCTGGCCCCTGCACTGCGCCCAGCACTGGCTGCCCCCTGCCCCCCTCCCCCTCCCCGCCCCACTCCTCCTCCTCGCTGTCCACCTGGTCAGCATACATGGCCTCTTCCAGACCCGTCATGCCCAGGGCCACGAGGCGAGCAATGCGATCGGTGCGCCCGCCCGCCGCCTGGCCCCCGCTGCCCTCTTGGCCCTGGCCCCGCCCACGGCTGGTGCGCCTGACCTGCCCATGCATCGCTCGCTGAGCCGGGGTGAGCAGGTGCTGGCGCAGAGAGGTGATGTGCAGCACGTCCTGAAAGGGGTCCTGGTACGCCTCTGCTGCCAACCAGCCAGCATGCACTTGCAGCAGCACCTGCGGGCAGTCAAGCCCACAACCCCTACTGTGGCTGCAACGCTGATCCTGCCACTTGTGACAGTCACACCTCCCTGACCCTTCCCTACCCACCCTATCAGCTAGCCGCTGCCACTAGGCAGGGTGCAGCAGGGGTCTAGAGAGGGCCCCCTGGCTGTAGCATAGAAGCAGGCAGGCACATAACAGGGTTGTGTGATTGTCACCAGGGGCGGCCATCCAAGCATAGGTTGCCCCATGCAGCCAGCCCATCAGGCAAGTAGCCACCGCTCTGCATCACAGGCTGCGCGGCATGGGCTGCCACTGACCTGCAGCAGGCGCAGCAGGCGAGGCGGCCCGACCCCCAGCGAGGCCCTGAGGGCGCTGCAGCAGGCCCGCACCAGGGGTTGCAGGGGGGGCAGGGCGGGCCCGGGGCAGCCTGGCTCCAGGGGGGGCAGCAGCACCAGCGACCCCATGGCCGCCTGCAGGGGGCAGGGCAGCGCCTGGGTGCTGAGCCTCACTGGGCTGCCAGGTGCCAGTGGCAAGGCTGCATCAGCCAGGTGCGGCAAAGTGCTTGGCCCCTCGTGCAGCCCCCAGCCTGCCTGCCCCTGGCTGCTGCACACTGCGCGCCCCAGCTCACCTTGAGGGGGCCCTGCAGGCTGGGCTCGCGCTCCGCTAGCGGCGCCAGCTGCTCCCTGGCCATGAGCACTGCTGCGCCACACTGCCCTGCTGCCAGCAGCTCAGCCATGCGTGCCTGCACCAGCCTGAAGTGCAGGTCAGGCTGGCTGGGCAGCAGCCCGGGGTCCAGCGCCTCCACCGCCTGCAGCAGCGCTCTGGCACCGCCCTGCAGGGCCAGGGCTGGCAGCTGGCTGATGGACAGGGGGGGGGGCACGAGGGTGGAGGAGGGGGGGGTGGCGGCAGACCCCTGATGCCCTGGGTCGGTGGTGATGTGCCGCGGGACTGCGGTCATGGTGGTGGCGGCTGGTGCTGCGCTGTCCAGGTCCCTGCCCCCCTCCTGGCTGGCTTCAGCGGAGTGACAGGCACCAGAGCTGGCCCGGGAGAGGCCGCGGTGCAGCGGGTTGCGGCTGCCTGGCAAGGCAGGGCAGACCATGGCAGGGCAGTCAGGCCACGGGAGAGGGGGTGCGCAGCATGGCAGGGTGATGAGGGCTGCGAGTGCAGCCACACGCTGCCCAAGCACCCGGGCACCAGCGAGGTAGCGGGGCCCCCCAGTGAGCAACAGTCCCCAGCCAGCCAGCCAGCCAGCCAGCCAGCCATGGCGGTGACAGGCGGCCAGCAGCACAGCCTGCCCCACCAGCCACTAGCCAGGAGGCAGACCCCGGCAGGCCGTGCAGGGCAGCCCCGCCCGCCCTGCCCCTGGGCGCTGCCTCACCTGTGCGGCGCTGCACCTTGCTGGGGGGGCTCTGTGAGGCTGAGCGCGAGGTGCCCTGCTCACTGCTGCCGGGGGAGGCCTGGGAGCCCCTCTCCCCCCGCTCGCTGCCTTGGCTGCCGCTGCCAGACCTCCACCCCCCCTCACAGGGGCTGCCAGGCTGCAACCTGCAGTCTTGGCCCCGGGGAGAGGAGGGCAGGCCAGGCACACTGGCTGCTGGGCTGGGCATGCTGGGAGCTGCAGCCTGTGCAGGCAGCAGGTTCAGCGGCAGGAGACTGGCAAACCGAGTCAGCCCTCACAGCCCTGGGCGGCAGCTGCAGGGGTGAGATCTGACCTTGGGTAAGGTGAAGCTATGCAAGCTGTGAGCAAGTGCTGGAGCTGTATAGGGCCATACGTCACTGCAGCAGGCTGTAGGGGTGGGGCAGGTGGCGGCTGCATGGAGGGGCCTGCTGACCTGTGAGCCTCCAGGCAGCGCTGCCCTGGCGGGTCCAGCCTCCAAGCCTGCAGCCTCCAGGTACTCCGCCATCAGCTCCCGCAGCAGCGGCCTGCGCCACCACCACCACTGCCACCAGGCTCAAGCCGGACCACAGCTGCAGAAGGCTGCAGCACCTGCCCAGCAGCTTTCCTGGCTACCCGCACCGCCCTGCCTCAGGTCCAAGCGCTGTGGGGTGTTGCAATGCCTGGGCCAGCCCACCGGTTGATGCGCAGGCGCGCCAGCTCCGACTTGAAGGCCGGCCAGGCCTGCTTGTCGTGGCGCTGCAGGGCCCCCAGGGCCTCGCGCCGCGTGCTGCCGGCACCCTGCACCAGGGCCTGCGGGCAGCCAGGCCAGGCGGCTGAAGGAGGCCAGGCCTGCTGCAGGGCCGCTGGACGCACAGGTCGAGGGGCAAGGCAGCGCCCCGCCTCACTGTGTGCCCCAGGCCTGCTGCAGCGCACCTGCACGTCAGCTTCAGGGTAGCTGGCTGGCCCCAACCCTCCCTCCTTCTCCAGGGGGGCAGCGTCACGGCCCGGCAGCAGCAGCGCGTCTGCCAAGGCCTGCACCTTGGAATTGAGCACAGCTGCCTCAGCCTCGCTGGCTCGAACCCCACCCCTCCCCTGACTTGCTGACGGCCCTGCCTGAGCTGAGGAGCCCTGTGGGACAGGGGGGTGTGCAGCTGCAGGGGCTGCGCCCAGGCTGCCTGAGTAGGGGGTTGGTCGAGAGGCAGGGGGGGGAGTGGGGAGGCTGCTGCTGCGCTGCCCTTGCTGCGCTGCCCCTGGCGCTGCTGCAGCGGCCCCTCCTTCAGGCCCTGCTCTGCTCCTGACGGCAGGGCGGGCGGGGTGCACAGTAGGTGGGGGCGGGGGCCGGCCAGGTGGACAAGGGGCAGTGGACTGCCTGGCACGCTGCTGTTGCTGGTGGTGGAGGCGCAGCAGGTATAGCAGGAGCAGCTCCAGGGCAGGTGGCTCACGGCCTGTGTGCAGCCAAGCAGTAGGAGCTGGTGTGCGGGGCTGCATGGAGGCAGGGGCCCACGGCCACACTAGTGGACCAGCTTGCATCACTCTCAGCCTAGCTGCAGCTTGGTGAAGCTCATATCCTCTTCCCCTTCCTCCTCAGGAGGGGAGGGTGTGGCGGGAGGATGTGGGGCGAGGGAGGCCACCAGGGGTACACACCACAGCTGCGGTGTGCACTCACTTTGGCGCTGCAATGCGGTGTGGTAAACCACTTGCGCTAATTCTGCTCGCGCCTCTGGTGAGGTCAGGGCCATGAGTTCCTTAGGCAGGCCACTGCTTGGGGTGCTGCCCTGGGCAGCAGCAAGGTGAAGGCAATGACAGCAGCAGCTCGAGCTACAGGCCCAGGCCCAGCTACACGCCTAGCCAGGCAACTGCCTCATAGCAAGAGAGCGAGGCATAGCATGCCCAGCCTGCTTTTCAACTGCCCCGCCTCACCCATGTGTGCAAGGCAGGAAGGGTGACCCTGCATTTGATGCAATAATGGGGACCAGGAGCAAACACCTGCTGTGGCTTGCGTGCGTCAGTGTCATAGATGAGCAGCAGCAGCGCGCGCTTGAACTCGGAGTACGCCTCAGGGTAGGCATCCAAGGCCAAGGGAGCCAGCCTTTGCCGCGCACACTCTGCACTTCTCATCAACCACCACCCCCATGGCTACAGGCAGTACACTGAATGTGGGCGACTAAGGTGGGCGACCTACCAAGGGCTCGGCTGTTGTCGCCTTGCTGTGCCAATTCCACGAATTGCTGTCGGTGTAGCATGAACACTAGACGCCCATCCTCAAGCAGCTCAGGACAGGCCGCACGCGCTGCTGTCACTGCGGCCTCAATTTGTCCTTGCTCGAGGAGAGCTCGCAACTTTTGCAATTCATCCCTTTCCCCGAAGCGCTGGGAACATTCGCAGACAAGCCTATCGAGGTATGGGGTGGAGTCCTGGTCAGCGTCTACACAACCGGGCACGGCTTGTACCATTCAGCCTTGAACTTGGTTGATACAGCAGCACCTTGGCAGAGTGGGATTGCACGATAACCGCTCACACAGTCACACAAACATGTTTGGTATGTGGCGAGTCGCTGGCGACGTGATGGAGGAATGAAGCTTTATAAGGGCATGGCTGTACCTCATGTACAGACTGGATATACAAAGCCTGGATGCCTAGCCGATAACATGGACTATGAACGTTCACACCTGGCTCCGCGATTGCGTGACTGGCGGAAGCAAGTAGTCCTGATCTGCGCATCAGCCCATGGCCGATGTAGAAGAAGCGGCGCCCTTGACAGTGACAGCCCAGCCGCGCGTTGTCATTTACGACCCAGTGACGGGTGTGCCATCTGAGTTCAACCAGTTCCTGCCGCCTGAATGCCTAGAATACAAAAAATGGAAGGCGTCGCTGGAGGGGCCTGAGGCACTGGAAAAGCTTACACTCCGCGACAAGGAAGGCAATGAGATCGAGAAGCAGCTGCCCGGTGGCAAGGTCAAGAAGAAGCAGAAGCCGCAGGTGTGGCCTGACTCCTGGGCACTGCTGCTGTCAAGGCAGCTGAGTCCCCTTCCCAAGGACAGCTTGTTCTCCTTCCCATCGCTTATGTCAAATGATAGGTATTGATAGAGACTAATACCCGCAACAAGAAGAAGATGGTGACCACAGTCAGTGGCCTGGAGCTGTTTGGAGTGAAGCTGGCTGATGCCAGCAAGATCTTCGGCAAGAAGTTTGCTTGTGGCTGCTCAGTGGTCAAGTCAGCGACAGGGACAGAACAAATCGACATGCAGGTCAGTGCTTCAGCCATACCCTTCTCAAAGCAGGCAATACAGACATGTTCAGGGTCTCAGGGTCGTGGGCAGCTGTGGCAGTCTTAAGCCTCGCACAGCTACCTGCTGCTGCGTTATCACAGCGGCTGGTGCCTGGCCAGCCCTGGTTGCCACCTGGCCCCCATACCACAACACCCTGCTAGGTCGGGGCCGGCAGCACAGACCAGCCAGTGTGCACTTTTACTGGGGGGCGGTGGCAGCAGGCATGCTACCGCTGAGATGCCAGGTGGCCCTTGCTCTCCTCCGCTTGCAAGCCAAGGGTCAGGGTTCGCATGGAGGTCGCCATTGGGCCAATCTCAGTGGGCGCATGTGTGCACTAGTAGCTAGGTCACACAGCAATACCTAATTCAGGGCCCCGTGAAGTGCCCCAGCGTTGCGGGGGTTCAGGCAGGGAGGGTGCTGGAGCTCAGGCCCTAGCCACAGCCATCGCCTGACCCTGATGGCTGCCATGGCCAACGGCCCTGCCCCTCCTGCACCTAAAGCTGTCAGTTTCCAGCTGTGTCAGGGCCAAGTCAGGGCTACTATGGCTGGTGTGACACCCTGGGCCTGGCTGCTTAGTCAAGGACCGTGGTGGTGGTGGCCCCAGGGAGCAGCCTGTGTGCCGGGGGTGAGGGAATCCATTGCGTGCAGGTTGTGTCAGGCTGCTGTCAGTGTCTCATGTGGCCTTGCCTTGGCTCCCACTGCCACCCAGGGAGATTTCCTTCACCCCCTTGCCGAGCTGCTCGTCAAGACGTATGGCAAGAGCAATGCCATGACAAAGGAGACTATCTACTACATGGACGAGAAGAAGAAGCGAAAGTTCTTTGATGAAGGCAGCGATGATGACGACGATGATGACGAGGTGGCTGGGGGGCCTCCGGGGCTGTGACAGCCTGAGATGGCGCTGGTATCCTGCTCGCCTTCTGCCTAGGGCGCCCTGTGGCGATGTTGATGCTGAGGGTGATGGCTGTCGTTAGGGAGTGGTAGTGCTTGTACGTAAAGGTTGACTGGCGTCCCACTGGCCACAACTGCAATATGTGCCCGGCTGCCCAATATGTGTGCTGCTGCTGTCTAAAAAAAGATCGCGGTCTGCAATACAGGGTTGTGAAGCAGATGAACATTGCTGACTAGGGCCCTGGCCCATGTGAGCGCGAAAACAGTTATGTTTTAACATGGAGATGTAACAATGTCGTCAACACGGTGGGTCCATCGATTGCCATCTTGAGGCAGCATCACCGTTACTGCACGCTGACACGCGGCGCACAACGCACATGGCCCCATCGCGGACATGTCAGGGGTTATGTGCAAGGTGCCACAGTACGACGCTGTCCAGTCTCCGCTACTGCACAGCAGATAACATCCTTATCTTCGTCGCCTCTGCCTTGTGATGGCACCTGCTTGTGCCAAGCAAGGCGGATACTGCGAAGTCTAAAGCTGGCAGCCCTGGTCCTTCACCTCTAGCCTGCATCTCTAGCCTGGCTAGCGGTAGCCAGCTCCCAAATGGCCGCATCAACTCTTAAGGCCTTGCTCACATTCAATGATGTGGCCAATCAGCAGCAGCACACCCAGGATCAAAGGTTTTCAGCTGATGACTCAGCGGCGGCAGCTCTGCCACACTCCCCACCCTCCCTTGCTGCAGCCGTTCCCACATTACCCCCCTCCCTAGGGACGCCCCTGCCCACCTGCCCCCCTCCCCCCTCCATGGCCGCCATTGCAGCCAGTGCTGCCACTGCTCCTGCTGCACGCGCAGCTGCCCTGTGCCTGCGCTTTGCCCCTCACCAAAGTCAGCTGCAGCAGCGGGCACTGCAGGCCAGGCGGCGGGCAGGCCAGGCGGCAGCGGCCCTGGGCTGTCAGGAGCTAAGCTGGCGGCTGGCCCTGGTGGCCCAGCGCCTCCCCCCAAGCTTGGTGCGGGTCCTACAGCAGCCATGCTGCTTCACCTGCGCCAGGACTGCAGGCTGGCTGTCTGGACAGACAGGTTCCCTGCACACAGCTGTAGGGCAGCCAGTGCCTTGTCAGGTCACATTGCAAGGCTACGGCGTGATGACTGTGGTGCAGGAGGACGTGCCGGATGACTGCTGCCCGGCTTCTTGGCGGGGCCGGAGAGGAATCAACGGGCGCCCGGTGGTGGAGGACGCGCTCACTGCACTTGCGGCCGACCTGCGTCCCTTCTCACGTAGACGCAGCGCCGTTATTGGGTTCGAGCCAGCGGCTGCCAAGACGGCTGATGAGGCGGTGAGCAGCGACAGTGCGGTGAGGCGCGGCCGCTTCATGCCAGGCCAGGACTCGCAGTGGGTCTGGCAGGCGACGGAGGAGGAAGAGGCGCTGTGGCAGGCCCAACTGCAGGCTCAGGCACAATCACGGGCGCAGCTTGCTGCGGAAGAAGCGCAGGCGGGTGAAGCGGCGCGACAAAAGTGTCTGGCGGGATATGCTGCACAGCAGCAGGAGATGGCGGCCATCTTGATTCAGGTGCGCGGCCTGCCCGATACTGGTGCAGGATGAAGGCCCTCGCTTCCCCACACAGCCAGGCAGCCGCCATTTGGCGTGACCATTGGCCAGGCTCAGCCAGGCTTGCAGCGAGAGCAAGGCAGAGGCAGTAGCAGGCTTCCCATGGCCATATGCTAGGACTGTTCCAGGACAAGACAACCTGAAGGGGAGAGGGCAGGGAGGCAGGGACGCTATGATGGGCACAGCCCGCTTGCTCTGCACCCACCTGCAGTCAGGACTTTGGCTGTGGGGCATCTGCCCTCTCCTGGTCTTGCGCTACACCTTGCGCATCCTTATCCCTCAGTTCTGCCCGCATTGAATCACTTGGCCTAACCGCCTGCGCTGGTCCTGGCCAGGCTCATGTACGCAGATGGCGCGCATGCGGACTCACACAGCGCCTGCGCCGCGAGCGAGGCATGGCATACGACAATGAGCTAGCCGGCGTGCACGACATGGCCAGGGCCGCGGACGAAGGCCTTGGACTGGAGCGCAGCTGCTGCCTCGTCGACCTTGACGCGTTCACGGGCCTTGCCAGAACCAGCGATCCTGCCTTGTCAGGCGAGGAGCTTGCATGGCTGCTGCGCCGGCAGCTGCGCGAGGCGGCCAAAGATGTCATCCTCGCACTGCGCGCGCAAGAGGCTTATGCCGCCACGCGAGAGCGCTTACTGCACCACACGCTCCATCGTGGGGCTGCTGGCCGCATGCCCGGGCTGCGCTTCACTTCAGTGTCAAGCCGACCAGAGAAACTGGCGATGCTGCTGGTGTCGGTTTCAAGAGTACATCAAGACCGTGTTCACCTCTCAAATGATAGAGCGCAGGCGAAGTGTGACCAGGGCCAGGAGTGTGATCCGGGTCATCGGGAGCCAGCTGCCACTACACCAGCCAGCGAGGAGCCCAGCGAGGTCACTGCCCAGCAGCCCATGGCCTCCTTCAGCCCAGCCAGCATTATCAGTGCCAGCCGCAGGGTGCTGTCCCGCTGCCCCTCAGACGCCCCCGCTTCTGCTTTCCCCCACCCGCCAGCAGCTGACTCATGGCAGCAGGCCCCGGGTGGGCAGGGGAACCCTGGAGCAGGTCAAGGCGGGCAGCAGGGACCTGGAGGCTGGCGGCCTCTGGCTCAGGCCCCAGCACTGCCCCCGGGGCTATGGGGCCGCGTGCAAGCGCTGGGTCTGGACCCCCTACAGGTGCAAGGCAGGGCAGCGGCCAGCTGTGCACACACTGCCTACTGCACAGCCTAAAACCCCACTGGCTGTGCTCGGGGGGGAGCGGGCAGCCCGCTGCTCGCACCTGCCATGTCCTAACCTGAGGTTGCCAGCCCCTGGCTCGCCCACCCCTTGCGGCCCGCTGACCTGCAGCCTGGCTGTGTTGTGCAGGTGCTGCTGGAAGCCGGCATGCCTCTGGCCCACATTGCTGACGTGCTCAGCTGCAGTGACCTGCTCACGCCCGACACAGCCACCCACCTGCTGGCTTGCCTGCAGCAGCACCAGCAGCAGGGGCAGCAGCAGCAGGGGGCTGCCAGCTCCACCCCACGCGTGCCTCAGCAACGCTTCACAGTGAACCAGCTGCGCCGCAGCCCCTCCCTGCCCCCCCCTCCTGCCCAGGCCGTTGAAGAGGCCAAGCAAGGAGCAGGCCTCTGCGCACCACCTTTGACCAGTCTAGTGCTGCCCCCAGCCCCCCTGCTGCAGCTGGGGGGGCGACAGGCAGGGCAGCCGGCACCTGCCCCACCCCCCACACAGCCTGCCCCCCACCCCGCAAGTGGCGACCAGTTCAGCCTGGAGGGTGGGCCCGGTGCTGCGCTCAACCCTACTGGCTGCCCCCCCCACTCAGCCCCACCCAGGGCCATGGCGCCCCGAGGCCCTGGTCTGCCCCCCCTAGGTCGACCCTCTCCCCAACACACAGCGGCACGGGGGGGGCGAGGGGCACGTGGCAGCGGGAGTCCGGCCGCAGCAGGCAGCAGCCCGGGGCTCAGCGCTCGACACAGCCTTGGCGGGGAGGCGGCTGAGAGGGCGGCACGGGCAGCCAGCCCTGCCCCTTCATTGACGGGTGTTGAGACCGGAGTCCAGGGTGGACTGACGGGGCTGGCCGGCGTGCTGGCTGCCGCTGCTGGGAGCATGCGGCCCCAGGGCTGGTGTGAGGGGGCGGTGGACACGTCAGGACCCTCGGCCCCGCAGGGGACAGCTTGCGGAGCTGCCACGCCCCTGGCTGCTACCCCCTGCCCTGCTGCTGCCCCGCCCCTGGCTGCTGCCCACCTGGGTATGGCCTCATCTCTGCCAGGCGTCTTCAGCAGCGCTGCCTCCCCGCCCCCCCTGGGTCAGGGCAGTCTGGCAGTGCGTGCGCTGAGCTGCAGCAGCGGCGCGCTGAGCAGGGGGTCCCACTGGGCGACCAGCCTCACCCCACCCAGTGTTGCCCAAGCAGCGTGTGCCCTGTCCGCCTCTCGGGTCGCCCTCAACGCCGCGGTGGCGATGGGCCTGGAGCAGCTGCAGGCGGCGGCAGCGCTGGCAGGGTGCAGCAGCGACAGTGGCAGCCAGCCGGATGCGCTGGACTGCGACAGCGCCAGCGGTGAAGGCAAGGCGGCTGCGCTGGAGGACAGGCCACAGCCAGCTGGGCCACCGCTATGTGTGGGGAAGGTGCTGCTGAGAGGCCAGTCACGCAATGCGCAAGCTCTGCGGCCAAGCAGTGCGCTGTTGCGGCAGACCAGCAGTGCCAATGGCGCTTGTGGCTATGGTGGCTCAGACGGCCCTGGGTGCTGGGTGGACATGCGGAGGGGGTCACACCCGGGTCAACATCACACCCGGGCAGAGCCCGCAGGCACTTGCACAGCTGTCCATAGGCCTAATGTCAGCAAGAAGTCATCGCCTGTTGCGGCAGATGGTCGCGATGTCGGCCAGCCTCCCTCTGGCGATGACCTTCCTCGGGCGCGCCGCATCTCCTGCCCAGCCCGAGCTGTGAAGCCAGCTGCGGCGATGCCTCAGTACTCGCGGGGGGGGCCGGGGGGACAGCTGGCGAGCCGGGCCCGCCGCGCTTCGGAGGCGGATATGCGACACTCGCAGGCCCGTGCCGTATAGCGTTTAGGCAAATAGTGGCCGTGGTCTGCCCTCCACACACTGGCTTCTGGGGCTGTGACGGTGGGTGGTGCAAGCGCTGGTCGCGCTGACCACCGACCTGCGCCCATTTCTTTCATCAGCGCAGCGCCTCATGGGGTACAAGTCGGCGAGGATCAAGGTTATACTCGAGCTGTTGAACTGTCTCTTTTGGCCAGTAGCAGTGTTACGCCTGCCGGCTTCCATGACGTCCCTGTTGCTGTACATGGTCATGTCAGGTGTTCCCAACTGTTTAAAAATGACAGGAAACCGACCCCTGGTAGTAGGACGGCTGTAACTCTGCACTCACTGAGCCAAATAATATGCTAGATGATTCACAATGTAGCCAACCCGGCCAGCTACCTTTCACCCATCCAGAATAATTATCCAGTCAGTAGGCCGTGCACAGCAAAGCATCAAAGTTAGTGATTCAAATTTGAGCCGTTGCGGAGCATGCAGTCATCGCTACGACCGCCCGCATCGCTTAGGCTGCTCTACACGAGCATGCGCGTCGGCAGCAGCAGTCGGATCGGAAAGCGGTTGCGGAAATGTGGCACGGAGGCAGTTGGCAGGTGCGGTTGGGAGAGGTGGCCACTACAACCTTAGTCTAACTATGTCTCGTGTGTCACCGCTTGCGCTTGGCAGCTGTCTGGGGCTGCCCCAACCCAGCAGGTGTGGTACGCTTGCGGAGCGTGCAGCCAAGAGTCGGCGCTTGCGCCATAGCAGCGTGCCCCTCGGTGGCGATTGCAGCTAGTGCTAACTGATACATGTGGCCGAAATTAGGTGATGCAGGCGGCCCTTGCTGCTGGGGTGGCTGCTGTGGGGGTGGCTGTGGGGGTGGGTGGGGCTGTGGTGGGGGCACACCAGCTGACACAACTCTGTTGCACCCTGCTGTTGTTGCTGCTGCTGCCACCCGCTGCTGGCTTGCATGGTCCCCCACATTCACCACAACCACCCCCACACTGCAAGCAGCTGCTGTGGCTTTGCGTGCGGCTGTGGCTGGTGCCCTGGCTTCGGCTGCAGCCACCTCATGCAGCCGCACCGCACCGCGAAGCTTAGGCAACTGAAGCGCGAAGTCGTGCACATCTATGTTGTTGAGGGTGGACCTATGTGTGTGCAGGGACATATGCTCCAGGAGCGCAGGCAGCTCCATGAAGCGGCCAGCTCCATGCTTCAGCAGCTGTAGCAAGGACTCCACCGGGGCATTGGAGGTAGGACATGCCAGAAAGTACACCTCGAGGTGGAGGCGCAACCCGGTGCTGCATGGGCTGCCCTCAGCCATGGCCTGGATGTCCTGTTGGAACTGGCGCCACGTGCAGTGAGGGTCCCACACACCCAGGTCACTCTGCCCCTCGTCCATGCGCAGGGCGGCACACTGCACCACCTTGGCGGCTACTTCTCTGCACGACTGCGGGTCTGACCCCCCCAGCGCAGCCATAAGGTGGGGCATGTCCAGCTGCCGTTTGCAGTGTTGTCTGTAGTAGTCCTCCATGGTTGCACAGTGCTGCTGTAAGTAGGTGGCCAGCTGCTGCTTCTGCTGCTCCTGTTGATCGATGGGCACTAGCTGTTGTAGCTTGCTATGCAGCTGTGACAGCAGCTGCGCGTTGTTGGCCCATGGCTGCTGCAGACCCTTGCAAACCTGCTGGATGTGGCGGTACAACTCAAAGGCATGCAAGCCGTCGTCCTTGCTGGCCCACAGCAACTCAGGCATGAGGTATGTCTGGCCCACCACTGCCACAACGGTGATCCTGAGCAGCCATGGGTCCTGCCATGGGATCCTGAGCAGCCATGGGATCCTGAGCAGCCATGGGATCCTGAGCAGCCTGGCCAGCTGGATGACGCCCACTACATCAGTGAATATGGTGGTGAGGCGTGGGGCAGCAGCTGAGCATGACTGCCCCGCCCGCTCTGCTAATGACTGCTCCTGCCCCTGCAACTTAGGTACGGCTGCTGTGACCCTGATGACAAGCACCTTCCCATGGCGCTTGGTTGTGCATCCGTCAAATGCCAAGTGTATCGCCTTGGCTTGCTTCAGCATCTCTGCATGCAAAGTAGCAAGCATGTCATCTTGTCATCCCTCACTCATCCCTCACCTCCCTTGTCACCTCACATCCCTCACCTCCCTTGTCACCCTGCAGCTCCTGGTGTGCTGCCTGCAGCTGCTTAGTATCTGCCCGCACTTGCTGCAAATGTGCCTCCGCATCACTGAGCTCCTGGTGGAGCCGCTCAACCTGTGCCCTCAATTCCATGGCCTCCTCCTGTGCCTTGTTCTTTTGAGCTTTCAAGCCACTAGGGCTGCACTTAAACCCTGCTTTGGGAGAGGCATTGAGCTCTTGCAGGTGTTGACGCTTCTTCTTGCTAAGCCTCTTACCCCTCATGGCGGTGCCTAGGGCTGGGAGGGGTTGGGAGGGGTGTGCTGGGAGGGGTGTGCTGGGAGGGGTGGGCTGGGAGGGGTGGGCTGGGAGGGGTGTGCTGGGAGGGGTGGGCTGGGAGGGGTGGGCTGGGAGGGGGTGGGCTGGGAGGGGTGGAGCTGGGAGGGGTGGGCTGGGAGGGGTTGAGTTGGGAGGGGTTGAGTTGGGAGGGGGTGGGCTGGGAGGGGTGGGACTGGGAGGGGTGGGACTGGGATTGGTGGGCTGGGAGGGGTGGGCTGGGTGGGGGTGGGCTGGGAGGGGGTGGGCTGGGAGGGGTGTGTTGGGAGGGGTGGAGCTGGGAGGGGTTGGGCAGGCTTGATGAGCTGGGCTCCTGCAATGATGGGTGGAGGGGGGGCGGGCATGGTGGGTCGTTGCATGCCATGGCCTTAAATCTGCCTAGAGAACATGATGTCACTTTCAACTTGTTACATTGATTGTTGCATGGGCTGTTTAATGTGCGATTTGTTTCAATAGATGCGCCAATGGGTCAGGAACAAACATTTTGTGGCCATTTTTCTGTGGGTGCAACGGGTGCAACACAGTGGAGGATACAGTGGAGGAGGGGGGGGGTAAGCCGGGTGATACCTTAGTGTGCGCCGACCCAGAAGGTGTATTCGGCGGAAGCGAGCGCAAAACAATGTTTCTAGCACCCCGTCTAGGCGCCCTGCACGCCCGGCAGGCATCGCGATGGGTGTTTGCCGGACATTCCATTTGTGCACAACCAGCTCACTACGCTAGTTAGATGGGGTCACAGGGATGCGGCTCACCGTGCCAAGGAGACCCTTCTCGCCGCTGTGATTTGTTCGCGGGCACATGTGGCAGTACGCGAGCAAAGAACGCAATGGCTTGCGCTGATGGTCAGATTACGCGGAATAAGTTACGGCTGCCAATGTGACAAACGCTATCGAAAACAGTGCAGTATTGATAGAGTACTTGCATGAACATTACCAACCCCATGTTGGGAACGCCTGAGGTCATGTGGTGATTGGCCCATGTGGTGCATTGGTAACGCGGGAAGTATAAAATGTTGATGGATGTAAGGACACTGCAGCCCCTCATGCCTGTCGGTCTCTGATGTACGAAGTGCGATGGATGGCGATGACTTGGAGTCGCAGCTGGAGTCGCAGCTAACGGAGCTGCGTACACAGTTGGCGGAAGTCGGAGCTGCGCATGCAGCGGACCCCAGCTGCGATGAGCTGCGCGAGGTGCTGCGAGATGCCTGGACAAGGCGGTAGCCCTGCGCCTTGTAGTGGGAGTTGGCCCATGGCGCCCTCCGGGTTGTTCTGCTCCAGCAGATGCTCGCAGCTCTGCAAGCGGCCATTGCTGACCTGGAGCCAGCGCTGCTGGAGGTGGCCCGGGACAGGCTCCTGAGAAGCTGCGACTCAGTCAGCCTCCAGGTGGTGAGGCAGGTGGCCCCTGCGCATGCTCACTGCACCTGACTGAGTGATGCAATCCAAGCGCTGTGGAGCCTGTCACAGGGCAAGCTTCACCCCGCATGGTCGCGCGTCCTCTGCTTCACCCCATTGCCTTGCTGAACAAGGTTGAAGCAAGCACCCAGAGGCTTCATGCACATACACAGCCTGCTTGCGTGTAGGGGCTGAGCGGGGCTGTGCTGTGCAGGGGGCTGGGTGCCAGGCCTCAGGCACTGGGGAGGCGGCGCCTGGTGCAGCAGAGCGGGCAGCTGCTCACCTGCTCGCCAGCGCTCAGCCCTGTGAGGGGGGGCGGGGGGCAGCAGGCAGCCGGCAAGGTGAGGGGGGGAGGCGTAGGGCAGCCAGCAGGAGGTAGGCCCAGGGGGGCCAGCCGCCCTGCACTGCACCAAGAACCCAGGCACTGCCAGTTTTGCACCCCCAGCACTGAATGCTACGGAGGGCAGCAGCAGCTGGGAGATGGGGGCCAGGCGGTGGGCCAGGAGGGGGTGGGGGCAGCAGGCTGCAGGGTGAGGAGGCTGGAGGTGGTCCTGGTCAGTCAGCCAGCTGTCCTGGTGTAGCCCTCATGTCAGGTCTGTGGCCCCATGCGCTCCACCTTAACCGTGGGCTGCAGTGGTGTGACAGCAGTGATTGAGGGGCTGCAGCCATGAGGGCCAGTGAGGTGGAGGGTGGCAGCCTGGGTGATGATGGCGCTGTGCTGGCCCTGCAGGGGGGCAGGCTGGCGGGGGTGCCAGGCTGCAGGCCAGCCCGCGACAGCAGGCAGATGAGCGCAACGCCCTGGGTGATGATCAGGAGGAGGAGGAGGAGGCAGAGGAGGAGGAGGAGGAGGAGGAGGAGGAGTGGGTCAGTGGCAGCGGCGAGGAGGTGAGCGTTGAGGGTGAGGAGGAGGAGGAGCAGGAGGAGGAGGCGGCGCTGCAGCACTCGGGCCTGGGCGCCCCCCTGGACGTGTTTGCGCATGCCAGGTGAATCCCGGGGGGGGGCAGCAGCAGCAGCAGCAGCAGCAGCATAGGCCCTCCAGGCAGCAGGCAGCCCACTGGTCACTGGCTGGGGCAGGCAATGCTGCATGGCAGGGGTTAGGGTCAGGGTAAAGCTTACCTTACTCCTGCCCCTGCCCCTGCCCCCTGCTGCCCCCTGCAGGCTGGCGGTGGAGGCGGGGGTTCACCAGGGCACGCTGCACTACGCGGCCTGGGAGCAGCACAGCCGCGGCATCGCCTCCAAGCTGCTGGCGGCCATGGGCTACGTGAAGGGCAGCGGCCTGGGCAGCAGAGGTGGGCAGGGCAGCTGGGCCGGGGGGCGGAGCGCTGGCGGCAGAAGCTGCGGCTGGCAGCCTGCTGGTGCGGGTTGCGTGCAGCTGTGCCCCTGTGCAGCTTCTTGTGGGAATAGAGGTCAAAGGCGTGCAGGCCTGCGTGCTTGCTGACACACATGAGGTCAAGGCTTAAACTCACCCGGCCCGTCTACCGCCCTGATAGGTCCTGCCCCTGACCACAGCAAATACTATATGCTGCTGTGCCACTGCTGCTGCTGCCCCGTGTGAGCTGCAGGCACTGGGCGCGTGGAGCCGCTGCAGGTGCTGCTGCAGGCCGGCAAGCAGGGCCTGGGCCGCGGTCAGCAGGGGCAGGGCGAGGCAGCAGGTGACAGGTGGGAGACAAGGCAGGCAGGCGGGCGGTCAGCAAAGCGGGACACTGCTGCCTGTGGCTGAGGGCTGAGGGCTGACGGCTTCGCTAGCATGCGCTACTGCTGCCACTGCTGGGTGTGTTGCTCCCGCCGCTGTTCCTCCACCCGCCGCTGTTCCTCTGCACCCCCCTCACCCCCTGCACCCCCCTCACCCGCCGCTGTTCCTCTGCTGTGCCCCGCTCTTTGTGGCTCCTGTGAGGTCTGGGCGTAAGCGCAAGAGGGGAGGGGAGCGCAGCCGGAGGCGCAAGCACGCCGCTGCCGCTGCTGCCGCCAAGGAGGGGGTGCGGGAGCAGCGCTGCGCCCAGGAGGCTGCGGGGGGGGCGCCGGGCCTGTTTGCCTTCATCAACGCGTCGCTGGGTGCGCTGGGGGCGGAGGGCTGGAGGTGGCCAGGGCTAAGGGGGGGAGGGGGAGAGGGAAGGCAGCTGCTCAGATGGGCTGGGTGAGGGGGGTGTAGAGGGTGAGGGGGGTGAGGGGGGTGCAGGGGGTGAGGGGGGTGCAGGGGGTGAGGGGGGTGCAGGGGGTGAGGGGGGTGCAGGGGGTGAGGGGGGTGCAGGGGGTGAGGGGGGTGCAGGGGGTGAGGGGGGTGCAGGGGGTGAGGGGGGTACAAGTCGCGACCCTCAGCCCCAGCAGGCAGTGCAACCGGCCGTAGCTGACTGATAGCTAGGGGGAGTGGGAGTGGGAGGGGGGGGATGACCCGGCCAGCATGTCTGCTGCCCGCACCCCCCCAGGCCCCCAGGCCCTGGTGCAGCCCCTGTCAGCCGCGGCCTGGTGCTGCCCTGTGCGCTGCCGCCCCGCTAGGTGACAGCAGCGAGGCAGCGGCCAAGATCCGGGCTGTGGAGGCCTCCCTGCTGCGCCAGGACCGGGTCAGCAGCCTGGAGGGAGGGCCAGGTGAGGGGGGGGCAGGTGAGGGGGGGGGCAGGTCAGGCTGTACTGGGCACTGGGCAGGTCAGGCAGCAGCAGCAGCAGCACCAGCAGCAGCAGCAACACCAGCAGCATGGCAAATATGCACAGCTTAGATAAAGCCGGGGCTGGCTGGCTGCTGCTGCCCTGCCTCAGTGCTGCTTCACGCTGCGCTGCTGACCGGCCCCCTGATGTCAACCTTGGTCTGCAGGCCGCGGCCTCCAGCGAGGCGCTGCTGCTGCGGCCAGGCCTGACACGCGGCAGCGGCTGATGGACCAACACGGGCGAGTGGACAAGTGCCAGCAGGCGGTGAGGGCTGGGGGAGGGCAGGGCTGGGGGAGGGCAGGGCTGGGGGTGGGGCAGGGCTCGGGGACGGTCAGGGAGGAGGGGGCGAGTCAGGGGTGATGAATGAAATGATGGGCTGTGGCAGGGGCTGTAGGGGCAGTGGAGGGCCAGGGCAGCTGCCTTCATGGCCGTGTTAGCAGCCCCTGGCCAGGGCCAGGGGCGCGGGGCAAGGGGCCAGGGGCGCGGGGTACGGCTTGGTGGCCTGGCTAGCCAGCTGTGGGCCTGGGCTGTGCCTGCGCTGCACCCGCAGCTGCCCGGCTGAGTGGGCCTGGTGGCCGCTGCAGGTGGCGCACTTCACGGCCATGCTGCAGCGCAACCGGGACAACCCGTCGCTGGCGGCTCAGGTGTCCAAGCGGCTGCGGGAGGCGCAGGTCAGCAGGCAGGGTGGCAGCGGGGGAAGGCAGGGGCTGCAGGCAGGCAGGGCGGAGGCCCCAGGGGGGCAGGGCTGTTGAATGCGGGGCCATGTGGGCAGGGCCAGGGCCAGGGCAGGCTGGCAGGTGGGTGCTGGCAGCAGGGCGTTGGGTAGGGGGGTCTTGCGCCTCTAGTCTAGTCAGTGGTGATGCAGTGCAGCTGCTGCCCCACAGCCTGCCCTGCCGCCCCCTTCTCCCTGACTCTCCCCAGGTGGTGATGCAGGTGATGCCGTGTAGGTGGTGCCTGTAGCAGCCCTGGTAGGCGGCAGCTAGGCTCAATTGTGTCCGCCTGTAGCCTGTAGCGGGTAGGGAGGCCTGGCCAGGCTCCAGCCTCCCGCCTTGCAGCCTGGTGCCCTGCGCCTTGACCAGGGCAGGGGCAGGGGCAGGGGCAGGGGCAGGGGCAGGGGCAGGGGCAGGGGCAGGGGCAGGGGCAGGGGCAGGGGCAGGGGCAGGGGCAGGGGCAGGGATCAGCATGTTTGCTGGCCTGGCGGCTCCCTTCAGCCCCCCACCCCTAGCCTAAGCCCAGGTCACGGTCCTATCAGACGACGCATTGTGCTGTGCTGTGTGTCGGTCAGGGAAGTGTCCGGCAGGGCTGCCCTGCCAGTCCTCCAAGCCGGGTGGGCATGGCTAGGACTCGGCTCTGCCACCACCTGAGTTGTGCATTGTTAGGGGCCTTAGTCAGGGGCAGGGGGGCTGGCGGGTCCACCCGGCTGCTTCCTGACTTGCGCGCCGCCCCCTGCCCGCGTTGGCCCTTGACCGCTGCAGGCTTCCCTGGCTGGTGCCGAGGCGGAGGCCAGCCGCATGAGTCGCGCGCTGCGGGACGCTGGCAGCGGGAGCAAGATGAAGTTCTGAGCCAGCAGGGCCCAGGCAACTGCCCCTACTCAACACCAGCCAGGACCTGGCGAAGGGCAGGCTCCAGGTCGAGCCGGACCCCTGCCGCTGCTGGGGGTGCAGAGTGGCGCCTGGGGTGAAAGGTCGCTGTGCCGGCTGCGTCTGGCCTGCTTGGTCCAAATCCGACCTGCAGCTGCAGTCTGGCCCGGGCCAAGCCCCGGCTTTGGTCTAAGTGCCCAGCTGCCTTGCCCCCCCTGCTCCCAGCCAGCTGAGACTGAGCCCTGCACTTGTTGAAGACTGACGGTGGTTTGCAGAAAGGAACGGGACTCCGACCTCTGCCCAAAAATCCAGCCAGCTGCCTACTCACTGCAGCCCCCTTGCGACCGCTGCAGTGCATTGCCTATCGCTTGTGGGGTGCGATGGGGCTGATCACCGTGCCTGGTGAAGTGCGAGGATAAGGTTGAATCAGATATTGAAATTGAGTTCTGGCCTCCTCCCCTACTCGAGTGGTGGATCGGCAGGTGCCGCGAAGGTGTGAACCGATGAACCGCCGTGTCCACCTACATCGCTGCTGGGTGTGTCCGACGACACCGCCTGCTCAACATCATCTCCGCATTAGAAGAGCCGATGTCGCACAGCGCCGCGTCCCAGTGCAGCCGGCGCCAGCAGAGGGCTCGCCTTGAGGCTGCAGGGAAGCCCCTCATCTCTCCCGGCGGTCGTGTGGAGCCTGCTGCGGTCAACCACCCTAACCCTCACCCTCGCCCTAACCCTCACCCTCAGCCGCTGTCCGACAGGGTGCCAGGGCACCAGGGGTTGACCCGACCCATAACCATCACCCCATACACTAACCCTGACCCTCACCCTCACCCGCTGTCAGACACCGGGGGCGTCTCTCTGTTCCCTGCCTAGCTATAGGCAGAGGGAGTGAGGGTGGAGCAGGGGGAAGGCTGCGGCACCCGATGTCTCGTCATGGGGTTAGCAGCAGCCAGGCGGCACAAGAGCGGGCATTGCAAGGCAGGGGCGTCTGGCCAGCCGTGCAGGGTGGCGACCTTTTGCTGGACGCCTTGTGCTGCTTGCCTGCCTGAGGCAACATTTCGCAACTGAACGTGAAATGCATGGCGTGCACTTCGAATCGTCAACGTCGCGCAGCGCAATCGTAGTCGACTGGGCTGATGTTTGTGCAATGGCTGCTCGCGTACGTGTTCACCCCGCACAATCTACTGCTGTGCGGGCTGTTGGTGGCGGGGTATGCGACAGGCAAGCTCATGAGGCGCAGCCCGCGACAGACCCCCAGCCCGACAGCCACGGCCCCCCTCCCTGGTCTCCCCCTGCTGGGCAACGCCCTGGCCCTAGGCGTGCAGGGCAGCAACCTGCTGCAGGCCGCCAGGACCACAGTGAGTGCCGCAGCCCCCGCCACAGCACCCCACCTGCATCAGCAGCAGCATTGCAGGAGCAGCACTGGGCGCTGCCAGCTAGGCTGATGGCGCTGCAGGAAAGAGTGTGTGCTGCCGTGTGCCGCAGTTTGGGGACGTGTTCACCCTGAACCTGGTGGGCCAGCGTATGCAGGTGACTCCCCCTCCCCTCCCCCCCTCTCCCCCTCTCTTCCTCCCCTCCCCTCCCCTCCTCCCCCTCTCCACAAACCCACTACCCCTCCTCTCCCCTCCTCTACCTCACCCTGACCCACCCTCGACCCCCAATGCTCTCCCCCCATCCCCCCTGTGGTGCTGCCCTGAGCCTGCAGTTCTGGTTTGACCCCGCCCTCATCCACACCTTCTTCAGCGCCCCGGACTGCCTCATCACCTTCAGGTGACCAGGCCGTACCCCTGCAGCGCCCTCCCACGCCTACCTCACCACAGCCAGCAGGCATAGCCGGCCTTGCCCCCTGCAGCCCTCACATGGCAGCCACCCAATCAGAACCCCTGCCTGCCTGCCCCCCTGCCCCCCTCCCCCCTGCCTGCCTGCCTGCCTGCCTGCCTGCCTGCCTGCCTGCCTGCCTGCCTGCCTGCCTGCCTGCCTGCCTGCCTGCCTGCCTGCCTGCCTGCCTGCCTGCCTGCCTGCCTGCCTGCCTGCCTGCCTGCCTGCCTGCCTGCCTGCCTGCCTGCCTGCCTGCCTGCCTGCCTGCCTGCCTGCCTGCCTGCCTGCCTGCCTGCCTGCCTGCCTGCCTGCCTGCCTGCCTGCCTGCCTGCCTGCCTGCCTGCCTGCCTGCCTGCCTGCCTGCCTGCCTGCCTGCCTGCCTGCCTGCCTGCCTGCCTGCCTGCCTGCCTGCCTGCCTGCCTGCCTGCCTGCCTGCCTGCCTGCCTGCCTGCCTGCCTGCCTGCCTGCCTGCCTGCCTGCCTGCCTGCCTGCCTGCCTGCCTGCCTGCCTGCCTGCCTGCCTGCCTGCCTGCCTGCCCCCCCTCAGGCCCGCTGTGGAGCAGTTCACGCAGCGTGTGTTCGGCCTGCCCTCCAAGGAGTTCTTCCCGCGCCACTCCCAGCTGCTGGCTGACCTCAGGCAGGGCCAGGCAGCCCGCCCTCCTGACTCCCTGAACTGGCACGCTGCAGACTTGCTTGCTGCCTTGGTGACACACTACCTGCATTCCTGCGCTGCTGACGTCATTGCATAGCCCTCCCCCCCAGTCCCCCCCCTCCCCCCTAGCTGCCCCTACGCTGGCACCATCACAATGCAGGGCTGCTGGCTGCCCTCGCTGACCGCGTGCCTGCCTGCCTGCTGCTGCCGCTGCCCCCCTGGCCCCTCCTCCCCCCCATCACCCCCCAGGCCTGCCTGGCTGCAGACACCTGCTGGTGCCGTCAGCGCTGCCGGGGCACGCTGCGCTGCTGGCCACCCGCGTGCAGGAGATGCTGCCAGCCCTCCTCCCCCCCGGCTCAAAGGCAGGCCACCGCCTCCCCCCAGCCCTGCCTGCCTGCCTGCCCTGCCGCCCTGCGCCTCACTGCAGCACTACAGGTTCCATGCGGCACACCTCCATGCACTCTGCCCATGCGCCCTCATCGCTGGGCTGGACATGTACCCTCATCCGTACAGAGCGGGGCTGTTTACATTTTGAAGACCCGCTTTATCAGGGCTTAGTAGGATTGTTTAGGATTAATTAGGGTTGGATGGGGCTGACTAGGGTCCCTTTAAGCTGACTAGGGTTTACTGAAGCTGACTAGGGTTTGCTAAAGCTGACTAGGGTTTAATACGGCTGATTAGGGTGTGGGTGTGGATTGGGGTTAGGGTTGGAGTTGACATGCAGGGAACAACTCCCCCAACCGCACTCACTGGCCCGCTGCAGGTTGAGCTGTACAGCGCAGTGCGCCGCCTTGTCTTCCTGGCCTCAGTAGAGGTCCTGTTTGGGGCGCCCTTCATGGACAGCCTGTGGGGCAGGGGGCCAGGCCGGGGTGCAACCGCCACACCCAAAACTAGCGGCTCAGCAGGCGGGGGGGGGGTCGGGCAGCAGCAGCAGGGGGGAGGGGGGAGGGCTGCGAGTGCGCCCGCTGCCCCTGGAGAAGGCCAGGGCCTGGGACAGCAGCGGGGGGCTGGCTGAGGGGCCGCTGGCCCTTGAGGCCGCCTTCTTCAGCTTCGAGGCTGGCTTTGAGGTGGGGTGCAGTCAGGGTGGGGGGGCGGCAGGTCAGGGGCAGGCAGGTGGCTCAGCCCGCTCCTCCCTGTCAGCTGAGCGGTGCCGTGCAGGGCAAGTGGCGCCCGCTGCCTCCCCTGACCCTGGCCCCTGGCCCTGCCTGCCTCCCCACCAGGCTGTGAGGGCCAAGGCAGAGCAGCAAGCCACAAGGCTGCAGTGGGGGGCAACCCAACAGCCCCCTGCCCCTCCAGCACCTCATGCTCACTCCCCCTGCTGCTCCTGCTGCCATCTCTGCTGCTGCCATCTCTGCTGTTGTTGCTGGTGGTGGTGGTGGTGATGGTGGTGATGGTGCTGGTGATGGTGGTGGTTGCCGCCCTGCAGCTGGCGGCGTCGCCAGTGCCGCACATGTTTCAGCCCGGCTTCATCCAGGCGCGCAGTCAGCTGCTGGCCTGGCTGCGGGCAGCGCACTCGCACAACCTGTTCTGCGGGACTCCAGTGGGCGAGCTGGTGGACAAGTGAGGGCAGGGGCAGAGGGGAGGGAAGGGGGGAGAGGTGCGGAGGGGAGGGGAGGGGCAGAGGGGAGGGGGTGGGGGTGGGGGAGGGGCAGAGGGGAGGGGGTAGGGGAGCGGGAGGGGGGGGGGGGCAGGGGGGAGTCAAGGAGGGGGAGGGGGGGAAAGCAAGGAGCGGCAGGAGGGGCAAGTCGTCCAGCTGTCATCAGCGAGGGGGCGTGAGCGGTCCCGGTGTGCCCCCCCCCCTGCCCTCCCCCTAGTGGTGTGGTGCCTGTGGCGGCTGCCGGGGCCTGCAGGAGTGGTGTGCGCGACGCCCTGGTGCCCAACCTGCTGCTGGCGCTGCTGTGGGCCAGCCAGGCCAACACAGCACCCAGCGTGTTCTGGACCGTGGCCCGCCTGCTGCTGCCCAGCCAGGCCCAGCACCTGAAGGTCAGGGAGGGGGAAGCAGGAGGGGAGCAAGGGGGGAAGCAGGAGGGGCGGGCAGCTGGGGCTTTGACATAGGGCAGTAGGGCGAGGATGAGGCCTTGCTGGTTGCGCTGTGCCTCCCCCCTGCCCCCTCAGTGGCTGTGAGGCTCTGCCGTGCAGGCAATCCTCCAGGAGCTGCATGAGGCCATGGCCCTCAGGGCAGTGCCTGGAGCTGCGGCCGCCCTCCCTGACAGCCCGCTGGCAGTAGCAGCAGCAGCAGCAGCAGCAGCAGCAGCAGATGCCTCTTTGGCAGGCAAGCAAGGGAACAGGCTCAAGAGCACTGACCCTGACCCTGACCCTGACCCCCCTCCCTGCCCCTGCCCCTGCCCCTGCCCCTGCCCCTGCCCCTGCCCCTGCCCCTGCCCCTGCCCCTGCCCCTGCCCCTGCCCCTGCCCCTGCCCCTGCCCCTGCCCCTGCCCCTGCCCCTGCCCCTGCCCCTGCCCCTGCCCCTGCCCCTGCCCCTGCCCCTGCCCCTGCCCCTGCCCCTGCCCCTGCCCCTACCCCTGCCCCTGCCCCTGACCCTGACCCTGACCCTGACCCTGACCCTGACCCTGACCCTGACCCTGACCCTGACCCTGACCCTGACGCCCCTGCTTCTCCGCCCTTTGCCGTTGCCTGCACCTCTATGCCACCGCTCCCTCCCCCCCTGCTGCCTGCAGGCTGTGGCACCGGGGAGGTGCGGGGCGCAGCCGCTGCGCAGCGGGCCACTGAGCGACGCTCAGCTGCATCGCGCTGCGCCGCTGAAGCGATCAGGCTGGCAGTGCAGGGACTGGACGTGCGTGTGGCAGCGGTCGACCTTGCCCTCACCTCCTCAACAGGCCAGAAGGTCGGCCAGCAGGGGGCGACAGGCAGGCTGTGAATGGGGCAGGGGTGGGTGGCTAGGCTGGTGGCTGCGGGATGCAGGGATGGGGTGCCTTGCATGGCGCAACACTATGGCCAGGCGCCCTCCCAGCCCACATGCTCCCTGGGCTGATGCGGAATGGCGTGGGCCCGACCTGAGGTGGCCTAGCGCGCGAATCTCATCGCCATCCCCGCATCCCTAACCGATCCCGATGCAGCCGTCAGCGGCGGACCAAGTGTCGTCTGTGCAGGTTGTGGCGCCCCGCGGCTGCCTGCTGGCGGTCTGCCCCTTCTTGTCGCACCAGGACGCGGCCCTGTTCCCACCGAGCGGCCGGGAGTTCGATCCAGACCGCGGCAACCTCGTGCTCGGTGACGGGACGGCCGTGGTACCTTCGCTGGCAGGTGGGGGTGGCACAACTCAGTGTGTAGTGAGGAAAAATATGACATGTGATATTGAGAAGGCCGAAGAGGAGCAGTGGAACGAGTCCGTGGTCTGTGAAGGCGACGTTGCGACGCTTCGCAGGCCTGGCTTTCGGTGGCGGCCCTTACCGCTGCCCAGGCCGCTTTTTCGCGGAGATGGAGGTCGCACTGGTCGCTCAGCTGGTGCTGGCGCACTGCCCGATGGAGCTGCTACCCAGCCCTCCCGCGCCCTCTGTCGCGGCTGGAGCAGGGCTGGCAGAGACAGCTGCGCTGCTCGTGGGGCAGGCCGTCGGCTCGGAGCTGGCGCTCTGGGGCTGCGGTATAGACCCTTCGCTCTCAAAAGGCGCTGGTGAAGCGCCTTCGAGCGAGGACAGCCGGTTGCTCCCGGCGCCTGACATCCGGCGCCTAGTCGGCGTGAAAATCCCTGCCCGGCCTTGCTGGGTGCAGGTCCATAGTCGTGACTAGCTTCGCATTGCACTGTCAAGAGCAGCGCCCTTGTCGCTGGTGTCATTTCCCACCCCAGGGTCGTTCACATCTCGGAGGATAGGGAGATGTGATCAGATGTGGCGATAGTCTGTTGAGGAAGCTGTCGTTATGGCGTGTGCACCGTCCGTCGCACTATCTACAGCCTGAGAGTTCGAGGTGCACGCTGGATATCAGGCGGCCCATGCAGGCAGGCTTGGCGCAGTCACGGCCGGCTGTGCCGCTTACCCTGCCTGCTAGCTTGCTGATGAAACCATCTGGTCTCGTCTAGCAACGACAGGTGTCGAAGGCGACATCCCGTGTGCACGACAAAGGAACACGCGGCGAGACAGTGCACTCACGTCTGTCACTCAATCACACCGGAGACCGTGGCCAGCAGGAACTCGAACTGGGCACCATCGCCATTAAAGTCGCGAATGTCAGCACTTCTCAGCAACCCTTCGGCAAGATCAGGGGCGTCTCAAAAGAAAGAAGTCCTGCCCACCCTTCCCGCTGGCCGCTACCAGGCACCGCTGCCATCCCGGAAGTGCCCTTGTCACCGGCCTATACTCACACCGGCGTACGTCGAAGCGCGATCCCCGCGCCCAAGTCATCAATGCAGCTCACGAAAATGTCTTCTTGTACCGGTTCACGCCCAGGGTGCGCAACCGCAGCGCTTGCAACTTAATGAAGCCGCCCGCGTCCGCCTACAACACATCGGCATCACAGGCGGCCTAAGCCATGCTGGCCGCGCCACCCCTCGCTGCCTTATTCCGCGCCCTACCTGGTTGTAGAGGCCCTTGTCGTTCTCAAAGGACGCGATGACCTTGTCGTACAGGGAGAAGGGCGACTTGCGGCCCACCACGATGACATTGCCCTTGTACAGCTTGACACGCACAGTGCCTGCAGCGCCCAGCTTGACACAGCTCAGCTCCATGCGGTGAGCCTGTGCTGCCCAGGCGTGTGGGGACCCCCCCCAATGTGTGACCCAGGTGTGTGTGACCCCCCAGCAGTGTGTGACCCACCTGTGCAGAACTCCTGGGTCTTGTCCACCAGTGCCTGCAGGGCCTCCCGCTCAGGGCTGAACCAGAACCCGTTGTACACCAGCTCGGCATAGCGGGGCATCAGGTCGTCCTGGACGCAATCACAGGGACCGGGGCGTCAGGGTGGGAGGGGGGGGGCAGGGAGGGGGGTGCAGGGGGCAGGCTGGCTGGTGGGGCCCCAGGGGGGTCTGGCTCACACTGTGAGGCTGGGCCTGCAGGGGGCCCTGCACATGCTCTGCCACCGCCTTGAGCCAGTAGGCCTTGAAGCAGGTTGCAGGTGCAGGGGCTGAGGGAGGGGCCTGCAGTGCCGCCTGGCCCCCTGCCCCCTGGCCCCCTGCCCCCTGCCCCCTTGCTCCTTGCCCCCTGCCCCCTGCCCCCTGGCCTGACCTTGAGGTGCATCTCGCCCCTGTCCAACGTGATGCTCTCCATAGCCCTGTGGGCTGTCAGCAGGATGGTGCCGCCGGGGGTCTCGTACACCCCTGCACCACACCCAGGGACCACACCCCTCACACTGCTGGTCACACCTCACCACACTGCTGGTCACACCTCACCACACTGCGGGTCACACTTCACCACACCGGTTGGCCCTTGCTGGACTCAGCCAGCTGCTGCCACTGCCCCTCCTGGTCCGCCCCCTACCTCGTGACTTCATGCCCACAAAGCGCGACTCCACAAGGTCGATGCGGCCGATGCCGTTGGCTCCCCCCAGCTGCAAACAGCGCCGCATCACACCACACGCAGTGGATGGGCAGCGCCACCTGGCAGACTGGCCATGTTGCACACTGGCTGGGGGGTGAGGGGGAGGGATGCAGTGATGTATTGGCTTCACTCAAGCGGCAGGCAAGGCTGGTCACGGGGGGGCCTCTGGGCTAATGGGCTGCTGTTGAGACTCTGTGGCTCTAATGAGACGGGTGTGTCAAGGGTGGCAGGGCGAGTGAAGGGAGGGCGAAGGCGTGGTAAGGTAAGAGCAGGTGGGTGCCCTGACCCTGACCCTGACCCTGACCCTGACCCTGACCCTGACCCTGACCCTGACCCTGACCCTGACCTGCCCTGGTGTGTAGGCCCTTACTTCGTTGAGCTTGGTGAGCAGGGCTGCGGGGGAGAGCTGCACGCCGTCAATGGCCACAGGGTTGCCCTTCTCAAAGTCGATCTCCACAAAGGTGGGGGTGTCTGGGGCCTGGCGGCACCAGGGGGGCGGGGGGCGGCACCAGGGGGGCAAACACGCAACTGTGCATCACCACTCGCCTGGCTGCCTGTTCTGCTTCCCCTGCCTGGCCCTGCACCGCCCTCACCCCCACCGCCCTACCACTGCTGCCTGACTGCTCAGCATGACCTCAGCCCTGGTGCTGGCTGTTGCGGCATAGGGAGCGTGGCCTGCCCCTGCCCCTGCTGCCCGCTGCTGACCTTTTCTGGCGATACGCTGCGCGTGAACATGTCTTCACTGGGGGCGTCCCATGGGTCCTCCAGCGCATTGCCCTCGTAGCTGCATCCGGGACAGGGCAGCAGCTAGGGCAGAGCATGCCCAGCCAGCAGCCAGGCCAGCAGCCTACCCAGCAACCAGGGTAGCAGCCAGGGCAGGCTGAGCCAGGCCAAGGGGATCAATGCAGCAGCAGCCGGTGCGGGGAGGGGTACAAATGGTGGCTGGGGCAATGCTGAGGAACGGCATCACCCCTGCCAGCCTGACTGAATGCTGAGTCACTGCTGAGTGCAGGTGCGGTGTCAGGGAATCAGGGGTGGGGCAGCAGGGCAGTGGACAGCTGTGGGTCCAGGGCTGTTGCTGCAGGCAGCAGCGGTTCAGGTGGCTCAGCAAGTGAGCCGGGCAGCTGGGGTCAGGCGGAGCAGCTGGGTGCCGTGAAGGTGCAGGCGGGCAGTGGGGCTGTGGGGCCTGGTCCTGAGACTGCCTGGTGGCTGAGTGTGTCAGGCAGGGGGTGCCGGGCTCAGCTCGTCCTTCAGGTGTGGGTCATCACGTCAGGGGCGTCACGCACAGCGCCCTCAGCGCCCCTGACGTCACACAGCGCCTGACGTCGAGCGCCCCTGACGTCGAGCGCCCCTGACGTAACACAGCGCCTGACGTCGAGCGCCCCTGACTCACAGCGTCCCTCAACCGTGTAATGTTTCAGCCTAGTCTAAAACAGTCTGCCATACTGTCCACACTTGTTTCATAAGCAACTGAGATATGTTCAGAACGTTGGTAGCTCGTTTTTCTGGGCAGTTGTTTGACTGTGGCTTTTCTCGTTGTAGTAGCACTTTCTTCAGTTTCTCAGTTTTTCTTCAAGTTCAGTTTCTCAGTTTCTCTTTAGCTTGTGTCCTGTAGAGTCATGTAACGTTGCAACACCCGCAACCCTAACCCCTTGCGCAGCCTGGATCATCACCGCCCGGGCACCCCCTGGGCGGCCCCCAAGCCCCTCCCCCCTGCACCTCACCCACAGCCTTGACCCTACTCTCAGCCCCCCTCCCCTTATTCATCTCTCCTCTTGACATTCTTGCCGACCTGCTGTTGACAGTAGTCGGGTTAGAGGTGAGGCAGCCCACAGCCCTGGCCCAGCCCCCTGCTGCCCCTGCTGCCCTGGCCCCACTGCTGATCACAGGTCCAGGGGGCAGCCTGCCTGCCGCCCGGCCTGCCGCCTGACCTGATGTGCAGCAGGTTGGCGTCCATGGAGAAGGGCGGCTCGTCGCGCTTGGCCTGTGGGGCAGGCAGGGCAGGGCGGCCAGCACATCCAGCAGGAGCAGGGGCAGCCAAGCCACAGGCAGGCAGGCAGGCAGGCAGGCAGGTACCAAGTCAGGTCCCAGGGAAGAGACCCCCCAGGGAGGACCCCTAGGCCATGAGGGGTGGCGGCAGGGCCCAGGCCCAGGGGCTCACCGCAGGCACAGGGATGCCAAACTTCTCGGCGTACTGAATCATGTCAGTGCGGCTGGTCATGGTCCACTCACGCCAGGGGGCGATGACCTGCGGCATGCACAGGCAGCGTCAGCAGCAGCTAGAACGTGCCGCCAGCTGGGCAGCAGGGGCCATCCGCAAGGCAGTGGAGGCAGGCTGCTGTGGAAATGTTGCTGCAAAGACCCCTTTGCTGCAGTCAGTCTGTCAGTGCGTTAGGTCCACACATGACATGGGTGACCAGGACCATAGCCAGGAGGTTGAGACGTGCATGGCCATGCAAGCATAGGAGTCCATGGAGGAGCGTGGAGGACGCTGGGGCATGAGCACTGGGGGGATGAGGAGGGTAAGGATGGCGTGCTGCTGCTGTGTGCCACCAGGGGGTGTGTGGCCGCGCCCTGACCTTGATGTCAGGCTTCAGGGAGTAGTAGGACACCTCGAAGCGGACCTGGTCGTTGCCCTTCCCCGTGGCCCCATGCGACACCGCGTCAGCGCCCACCTGCACTCACCAACACACGGCGCAAGGCCAGCTGGCACAGGGCAGGCGGGCGGTTGCACTGCTTGCCTGGGCTCAGCACGGCATATGCAAGCCTAGGAATGCCCTCCCTCGAGCCGCACACAGCCGGCAGCCTGGCTGCAGCTGACAGTGGATGAGGACAGGGCACAGGGGGCCGTGAGGCAGGCTGGTGCAGCGGCTGGGCCAGGGCCTGAAGCTGGGGCCAGGACAGGCGCTGGGGCCAGGTCAGGGCCAGGGTCAGGGCCCTGGTCAGGGGCCGGGGTCCCCACCTCCTGGGCAATCTCAATCTGCCGCTTGGCAATGAGTGGGCGGGCGATGGAAGTGCCCAGCAGGTACACCCCCTCATACTGAGAATTGGCCCTGAGGGCAGCAGCAGCAGGTGGGGGCAGGATGCCAGGCAGTTGGACCTGCCCTGCCCTACCCTGCCCTGCGCTGTCGCCTGCCCTGCCCTGCCCTGTGCTACGCTGCTGTGCCGAGCAGCTGTCACCTGCCGCCTGGCTGCCCGTCACTGTGTGAGGGAGCACCCCCTGCTGTGCGCTGGCCCGCCCCTGACCTCCCCATTGAGGTGCTCGCTGAGCTCAGACCTGAACATGGGAAACACATAGTCGCGCACAAACTCCTCTCGCAGGTCATCGATGTAGATCTGCTTGATGCCCATCTTCTCAGCCTTGGCACGGGCAGGCTCCAGCTCCTCGCCCTGCAACAGGTGGTGGCGGCAGGTGGCTGGGCAACATGCAGAGGCTCGGGTGGAACACAAGTGCTGAGGGGCTGGGCAACCAGGGGGCGTGCTGCCGAGGATGCCGAGTCCACCCTTGCAGGGACGCCGTCCATGCTGGATGCTGTTCTCAAGCAGGGCGTGTCTGGTGCTGTAGGGGCAGCTGCGGTCAAGCAGGGAGTGTGTGTTCCACTGCCTAGAGCTCCCTGCAAGGCTCTTTCACAATTGCATGAGAGATGTCAAGGGTCAGGAGGTCAAGGGGTCGAGAGATGGGAAGAGAGCTGATGCTGAGCTCCGGCTGAGACGCTGAGTCGCACCTGGCCGAGATCGGCGGTGAAGGTGACGACCTCGCACTCGTACTCGTCTTGCAGCCACTTCAGGATGATGGATGTGTCCAGGCCCCCCGAGTATGCCAGGACAACCTTTTTCACCTGGCCCTTGCGGCTTGCAGCAGCCGACACATCGCGGGCGACAAATGTTGATTGTTTAAGCGATGGGCAGCGAAGAGGGCGAGGCTGCACGCAGGTAGAGCCGGCAGCTGCGAAGGGGGGCGAGCATTCGCGTCGCGCCCATCAGGATGCAGAAAGTGGCAATACATAATCGCGACCTCGACACGGGGATCACGCACCACTACTCAACATTTCCAAAAATGGTCCCGCTTCAAGCTGGGTTTAAGGCTGAAGGAAGACCTAAATTCAATGCCTGGGGTCACGGAAGGCGAAAGTGCAGGTGCATCCGCAACAACAACCACCGCCCAACCGCCAAAATAGAAGCGAGTCTGAGCAAGGTGAGCTGTGTAAAGGCCTACGTGCGCGAGGAATGAACGGGTGTGCACCGGCGGGATAAGTGCTCAGCATCTGCTTTTGCTACTCGCAGCTACTGTGCCGCCCATGCGTTGACTAGGTAGTCAGGCAGCCCCTGACAGCCCCAACGATACTCTATTACCCTGTGCGCCTACCCTGACCACTGGCCATGAGCGCTGCTGTGATGAACTGCCCTGCTGCAGCTCAGCCATGCTGTCAGGTGGTGACAGTGTTGGACACGTGCTAGTGTTTACAACTGCCATGGACCTCGTGGATTAGATGTAAAGTAGAGGATATCATTCTGTTCAGCGTATAAGCAACTGAAAGTTTACGAGACTTACTTAGGACGAATAGTAGAAGCGAAGTAAACGTAAAATATAGTAAGTAAACCCCAACGCCACCCCTGCTCTTGCTGCCACTCATATGAGGGCTGGCATGTTCCTCGCCATGCGCCAGGCGTGCAAGCGTACTAGAGAGTATGGGGTCCTGCATGATCCATATGCCCTGAGTCACCTCATTAGAGCGTTTGTGCTCCCCTTGGGGCTGTATGGCAGCCAGGTATGGGGCACTGCTTTCCTTGGGCATGGTGTGCAACTCTCCAACCCAGTGCAAACACGCATGCTCAGCTTTCTCAGGTTTGCTGCCAGGGTACGTAGCTCAGTGTCAGGCCTGATGGTGCTGCATGAGTTGGGGCAGCTGCCCCTCCAGCTTTACTGGCTAAGGGCTGCATGCAAGTTCTGGAACACTGCCAAACTATCCCACAGTGACCTGCTAATGAGGGTCATCAAGGCAGATGTGGAGTTAGGCAGGAGCTGTCAGGCTAGTTGGAGTGCTCAGTTCCAGCTGGCCGCCAGAGAGCTAATGGGGGGTGAGTTTACCTTGAGCCCGGACATGGTCCTAGGCACCAAGGCTATGGAAGTCAAGTGGCTCGAGAGGTGGGGGAAGCGTTGGGTTGGGTTTGAGGGAGACCCTAGACTGCCTGAGACGGTGCATCGGGAGAGATGTTCGTATGCTGCATGGTTCAAGCATGGGGACGGCATTGGCACGAGCCTGACTAGGTTCAGGTTAGGCAACAGCGGTTGTTAGAGTATAGCCGGGGCAGCAGTATACATGGCTGGCGACGGAGGCCAGAATCTATTCCGACAGTGGTAGTGGCTGCTTAGTGGCTGTTGCTGATGCTTTCGTACTCTGGAAGTAGCGCGCTTCAGACATCGAGTCGCCAGGATCCATCCTTACATGTCTCTACATTCTTCTTAGTTCTCCAATCAGTGATCCCGAGTAGTATGTTTTAATGCCATCCTCCGTGAATCCCTCCCTGAATCCTGCCTTGCCTCAGCTTAAGTAAACCGAAAGTCACATCTCATGCATGCAAGGCTAAAAAGACTTGCAAGCGCATTCAAAGCTCATGCATACCAGGTCTGAAGTTGAACTGTAACACTCTCCCCCACTCCAAAAAGCTACGTCCCGGAGCTTCTAGTGTCTATGAAAGACAGTCATGCGATCACAGAGCAAGCAGGCAAGTGAAAAGCAGACATGCACAGGCTACATGCAAACAAGCAATCATGCAAATCTCATGCAAGTCTCATGCAAGAGAGCACGAGCTAAAGGTCTTGATGTTGTCTCGGTGTCCACAGTAGAGCTTGTGTCAGCTGACGGTGAAGACATCGTCCAGGAATGAAATGAGCCGAATGGAGAGAAGCATAAGAAAGCAAAGATAGTGGTAGCACGAGAAGATAGTAAGAGAAGATGGTGATAGTATGAGATGGTAGTGATTGAGTAAGACAAACTGATGCTGCCATGCGGGGCCAGAAGAAATGGCGTGATAGTTGTGCGTAGGTTTTGTCCCTACCGAGATGTCCGGAGATGGGGATGTCATGTGCTTCACGGAGTAGGGCGGTGCGCATGGGTCCCACCGGGATGTAAAGCCGGCGAGTCCCCCGTCCAATGTGGTACATGAGGTTTCCCTGGATTTGAAACTGGCGTGCTTTGCCAGCCAGTGCAGCCGCTAGGAGGCGCTGGTACTGTGGATCTGCAGTCGCTGATTGCTCATCGATGTGCAGTTGAGGATGGGGTGCGGAGAGCGACTCCGTTCCCGTGGCAGTCGGAATGCCTGGAGTGTTTGGGGCCAATGGAATGCCCGGAGTGTTTGGGGCCAATGTAAGGTGCCTCTACTTAGGGCAGGATGTGTAGGGACGTGTTCTCTGCCTGAGCAGGCTGGTTGTGTTGATAGAGATGAGGCTATGTATAGGGCAGGTTGTGTAGGGACGCTGCAAGGAGCAGATTGGAAGGTTGTGCAAGGAGTGTGCATGCTGATTGTGTTGGTGTTGTAGCCAGTGGTCATGGTCTGTGCTTGTTTTGTGTCAGCCGTGTGGTGGCGTCATTTGTGGTTCTGTTGTTGTGAGAAGGATTGGTGCCATGATGGTTGGTTAGGGGGAGGAGATGGCATGATGGAAGGCTGAGCCAGTGAACTGTAATGGTTTGTAACCGTGCTGATGGCTTTGATGGTACCGTGCTTGATGCATTGGCCAGACTGTGTGCCCTGATGGACTGGTAGAAGCTGAGACAGGCCAATTAAACATGGCTGGCTTTACAATGTCAACGTATCGTGAGGGTGGTGGCGGGGTTGATGGAGGTGCACGCAGGCTGCTAGCAAACTGTAACTAGGCTGCATGTAAACGAAGCTGACGAAGGGCTTCCAGCCCGCCTGTCTTGGGCTGCGTGTCGAACTTGGGCTGCGAGGTACGGATGTGTCTAGCGATGTCCAGCGATGTCCAGCAAGGTCCAGCGAGGTACGGATGTGTCCAGCGAGTCCACTGCAAACAGCAGGTAGCACTGCTTTCGCAGGTAAGCACTGCTTTCGCAGGTAAACACCGCTCTCGCGGGTAGTCACTGCTAACGCAGGTGGGCACCGCTTTCGCGGGTAGGCATCTGAAACGCAGCAGGTACAACCACTGCAGGTCAGCGCTGCGAGTTGAGCAGCTGGGCAAGCTTACATTGCGATGGGTCAGCGGTAGCTTGAGCCTTCGGCGTTCTTGCACCGGAGGTACTGCCCAAAGGTATCTCAAAAGCTCGATTACTGCGTTGCGTTAGGCAAGAACACAGGCTGATGATCGATGCGAGGAAACCAAATGTTAGAGTATAGCCGGGGCAGCAGTATACATGGCTGGCGACGGAGGCCAGAATCTATTCCGACAGTGGTAGTGGCTGCTTAGTGGCTGTTGCTGATGCTTTCGTACTCTGGAAGTAGCGCGCTTCAGACATCGAGTCGCCAGGATCCATCCTTACATGTCTCTACATTCTTCTTAGTTCTCCAATCAGTGATCCCGAGTAGTATGTTTTAATGCCATCCTCCGTGAATCCCTCCCTGAATCCTGCCTTGCCTCAGCTTAAGTAAACCGAAAGTCACATCTCATGCATGCAAGGCTAAAAAGACTTGCAAGCGCATTCAAAGCTCATGCATACCAGGTCTGAAGTTGAACTGTAACACTCTCCCCCACTCCAAAAAGCTACGTCCCGGAGCTTCTAGTGTCTATGAAAGACAGTCATGCGATCACAGAGCAAGCAGGCAAGTGAAAAGCAGACATGCACAGGCTACATGCAAACAAGCAATCATGCAAATCTCATGCAAGTCTCATGCAAGAGAGCACGAGCTAAAGGTCTTGATGTTGTCTCGGTGTCCACAGTAGAGCTTGTGTCAGCTGACGGTGAAGACATCGTCCAGGAATGAAATGAGCCGAATGGAGAGAAGCATAAGAAAGCAAAGATAGTGGTAGCACGAGAAGATAGTAAGAGAAGATGGTGATAGTATGAGATGGTAGTGATTGAGTAAGACAAACTGATGCTGCCATGCGGGGCCAGAAGAAATGGCGTGATAGTTGTGCGTAGGTTTTGTCCCTACCGAGATGTCCGGAGATGGGGATGTCATGTGCTTCACGGAGTAGGGCGGTGCGCATGGGTCCCACCGGGATGTAAAGCCGGCGAGTCCCCCGTCCAATGTGGTACATGAGGTTTCCCTGGATTTGAAACTGGCGTGCTTTGCCAGCCAGTGCAGCCGCTAGGAGGCGCTGGTACTGTGGATCTGCAGTCGCTGATTGCTCATCGATGTGCAGTTGAGGATGGGGTGCGGAGAGCGACTCCGTTCCCGTGGCAGTCGGAATGCCTGGAGTGTTTGGGGCCAATGGAATGCCCGGAGTGTTTGGGGCCAATGGAATGCCCGGAGTGTTTGGGGCCAATGTAAGGTGCCTCTACTTAGGGCAGGATGTGTAGGGACGTGTTCTCTGCCTGAGCAGGCTGGTTGTGTTGATAGAGATGAGGCTATGTATAGGGCAGGTTGTGTAGGGACGCTGCAAGGAGCAGATTGGAAGGTTGTGCAAGGAGTGTGCATGCTGATTGTGTTGGTGTTGTAGCCAGTGGTCATGGTCTGTGCTTGTTTTGTGTCAGCCGTGTGGTGGCGTCATTTGTGGTTCTGTTGTTGTGAGAAGGATTGGTGCCATGATGGTTGGTTAGGGGGAGGAGATGGCATGATGGAAGGCTGAGCCAGTGAACTGTAATGGTTTGTAACCGTGCTGATGGCTTTGATGGTACCGTGCTTGATGCATTGGCCAGACTGTGTGCCCTGATGGACTGGTAGAAGCTGAGACAGGCCAATTAAACATGGCTGGCTTTACAATGTCAACGTATCACTCGCAGAAAAGATCGCATTATAGGTGCCACCTAAGGGTACTTTTTTTTTTGATGGAAGGCTGCAGTTGCTCATAAGCAAGCCAACGCTGTTGAAAAAAAAAATCTACTCCAAGTGGCTGGCGAGATTCGAGCGTTGGCCTGTCGTGCCGTTTTGAGAGGCAACCAGTACTGGTTGAGGTGCAGTACTGGTTGCTAACCAGTACTGGACCTCAACCAGTACTGGTTGGCATCCAGTACTGGTTGCCATCCAGTACTGGTTGTCAGCTTTGGTAGGGTTAGGGCATGGAGATATCAAAGTTTCCGCGTATCACATTCAAGCCTTCCCATATGTAATACTTGCATCGCTGGTCTTAGCGCTTCGCTGTAAGCTCCCCAACGGCTGTCTACGTCGATGTGCGATGTCCAGTCGATGTGCGCTACAATGTGCGCTTGTGATGGGTTAACATCCTCCATACTGCCAAGTCTTTCTGACGTGCGATGTCCAGTCGATGTGCGCTATCGTGTGCGCTTGTAATGGGTCAACATCTCTCTATAATGTCAAGTCCTATCGATGAAGCGAGTATGCTTACAGACAATTGGATGATATCTGAAGGGTTAGGGCTGAGGACTGAGGTCAGGGCCAGGTAACTTGGTTAGGTACTGTATAGGCACCGACTACAACAAGAGGACAACACGCTATAACACATTGCATGTGCTATCACTCAACTAAGCAATGTCATTGAGATTACTATGTACGTGTGTTTGTTATCACTATCACCAACATTACATAGTACACTGCTTCGCATGCTATGTAGCATCAACCAAGCTACTCCATCCGTCCTCTATCTCATTCCCTTATAATGCAAGGCGACCTCAATGTGATGAAGGTAGTCGTCCAAGCTCCAGCCCCTGCAAAGTGACACAGAGTCTGGCTGGCTGGCTGTGACCAGTACTGGCTGGCTGTGACCAGTACTGGCTGCTGGCTGTGACCAGTACTGGCTGGCTGACCAGTACTGGCTGGCTGGCCAGTACTGGCTGGCTGGCTGTGACCAGTACTGGCTGCTGGCTGTGACCAGTACTGGCTGGCTGACCAGTACTGGTGTTACGAGCGCCGGTCGAAGCGCTAGCGAAGCGTCTCGGAAAAGTGATGATGCGATTGCGTCATAGTGGTGTCGGAGTGTAATGCCAATGACCGGTGTCAAATGCTGGGTTCGACTCCCAGGCGGACAGCCTTGTGAAGGCACTGACATCGCCCTTGTCCGCTGAGTTGGCACTACCTCCATACACCAGCTACGTAACAATCTGGCTTCCAGACCGACGTTGAGAGATTTCTGGCCAGACATCGATATAGCAACAACGTGCCCGAACCTGATGGCGGACTATGACGTGTTTGACGACGCGGAGCTGGAGCTGAACGCGATGGATACTGAGGGTATGTACCATTAGGTCCCTCTAGTCCCTCTTGTCGCGTTTTGCAAAGTTCGCGTTTAGTAATGCTACCAGTTCCAGCAGAGAAGCGTCTTAGGAAGCGCAGTGAAACTTTGGGTCAACATCAGCGGGTGGAAAGGCCGGGGTCGAGCTCGCAGCAGGTGGCTGCCCAGGAGGTAGTTGCGCGTGAAATGCAACACACACATGCTTTGACCCACTCGACCGCTGATGCTGAACGTGTTCGTCATGCAGAAGTCCGGCCAGAGCCTGTGGGTCCGCCAACCCGCAATTTAGGCGAGCTCAGTTTGGAGGAACTCGAGCAGGAGTTGCGCAGGAGGCGTGCTCGCCATGAGCAGCCCGGCCAGCATGCAGAGGTAGCCGCTGGAGGCAGTGGCATTGCTGGTGGCAACGGTGCTGTTGGTGGCGGCGGTGTTGCTGGTGGTAGTGGTGGTGTCGGCCAGCCTACAGCTCCAGGTGGCACTACCGGTGGGGTGCTTACCCCCGGTAGTGGCCAGGTTGCGCGTAGTGGCCCAGGGGGCACGGCGAACCACCCTGCACCCGGTGGGCCTGGGGCCACGGGTGGCAGTGGTCCTGGCAGCTCAGGTGGCGGCAGCCAGGCTGGTGAGGGCCAGGCAGCGGCGGCGGCGGCAGCCGGGGCCGGTGGCCCGGAGCCGGGCGCCAATCAGCCCGGCGAGAACCAAGTGAGTGGCTTCAGAGCAGTTATGCCCAACCCTAATGTGTGGCGTATGGATGATGTAGAGAAGGGCAGAAATGTGAAGATGTTCCTACGTGAGGTGACACGATGGGCAGCTGTTGCACGTGTGCCCATGATTGACGCGTTGCAACTACATGTGGCTGATCCTCTCAAAGAAGCTTTGTTTGCTATTGCCGAGCAGGCTAAGGCTGAGCGTCGGCTCATGACAGAGGAAGACATGGAAAAGATGTTCCTAGACCTGGTGGGTGCGGATACCATCCAGGTGCAACACACTGCCATGAAGAGGCTGATCAATAGAGAGTGTGTCCAGGGAGACCAGAGTGTTGCACAGTACAATGTGGCGTTCAGGCTGCTAGCACAGCAGGTGCAAGCTTTCCCTGCTGGTGCACTGTGTGAAATGTATGTGCAAGGTCTACAGGCTGACCTACGCCGTGAGTGTGCAGTCATGCCGAATGGCTTGCCATGGAGCAACCTGAATGATGTGATGATGTATGCGTTGGGCAGACAGGTCTCCATGCAGGCAGGCGTGAGCAAGGCTCAAGGCATGGTAGCTGTGGCAAGAGGTGCAGGCAGTGGCAGGCCTGACCGGCCCCGTGGTGGGCGTGTACGTGCCCGTGGTGTGCAGATGCAGGCGGCAAACACCGTTCTGAAGCGGTGGCTTCCGCCGCACCGGCGACATGAGGAGACCGAACTGGACCGGTTCCTGGGGGCGCACCGTGGGGGCCGTGGAGCTGGCCCATCTCGTGGCGGAGGCCGTGGTGGTGGCCGCGGAGGTGGCCGTGGCTCTGGCCGTGATGGCGGCTCAGCTGGGCGTGGTGGCGGTGCAGCATGCCGCACATCAGAGTTGAATGCTCATGGCAAGCGGCCACTGACATGCTACAACTGTGGCGGCACAGGCCACCTGGCACGTGACTGTGCGTCGCCTCGTGGTCAGGGTGCTGCCTAGGGAGTTGCCCTGGACTCTGCTGTGCACGCTAGCCAGGGTGATGACAAGCACGAACACGTGCCATGTGCGTTGAAGAGGCCAAAGTTGTCTGTTGGGCCACTGCATGGTATGTGTAAGATTCCTGCTTTGTCCAGTGCACAACCTTCCGGTGCTATTGCAAGCGCCCATGGTGTGGATCTCTCGTTTGTATATGAAGCCAGCCTAGGAGGCAAGCCATGCAAAGTCATGATGGACACGGGGTCATCCTTTGACCTAATCTCTGAGAAGTGGCTAACCAATGCAAGGAAAGTGAACCGGAATGGACAACCCGTAAGTTCAATCAAGGTGTCCATTGCCACGGCGCAACCAACAGTGGCTGAGAGCATTGATGGCAAGGTGATACGCATGGCCGAAGAAGCAAGAGGAGAATTGTGCATGCAAGGAGTCAAGACGACGGCCGTGCTTAAGGTTGTGCCTGGTATGCTGGGGCAGATTGACGTCGTGCTAGGCAAGCCATGGCAAACGATGTATGATGCCAAGCTGCTGGTACGGGAGCAGAGCTGCCATGTTACTACGCCGGATGGCAAGGCACACACCCTGTATGCCAAGCGACCGAGACATGCAAATGGCAAGATGCTTGCACAGCTAACAGAGCTGCGCATGACACCGGAGCTGATGAGCGCCCCTCAGGCAGCACGAGCTGTGCGGCATGGTTGCCCTAGTTGGCTGCTGATGGTGCAAAGAGAAGAAGGGTCGGTGTCACCACACACATCGTGCGTAACCGGTAGTGAACAACATATAAAGCTGAGCCTAGCATCAACGGGGCTGGTGCCTAAGAGCACGGTGACAGAAATGGTCAAAACTTACAATGACGTCTTTGCTGATATCCCCGCTGGTCTACCGCCTGAACGAGGTGTAGGGCACACCATCCCACTGGAAGCGGGTACGCTGCCACAATGGGCACGCATGTACCGTTTAAGTCAACGTGAGATTGAGGAAATGAAAAAGCAGGTATCGGCGCTGCTGGAGAAGGGCTGGATAGAACCAAGCGCTTCGCCCTGGGGGGCCCCAGTGCTCTTTGTGCAGAAGAAGGATGGGTCCCTGAGGATGTGCATTGACTACAGGGCGTTAAACAAGCGCACGGTGCGCGACCGATACCCATTGCCTCGTATTGATGATTTGCTTGACCAAGTCCGGGGGAAGAAGGTGTTCAGTTCTCTTGACCTGCAATCTGGATATCACCAAATCAGGATCACCCCCGAAGATGTCCCAAAGACAGCTTTCCTCACGCCCATGGGCCAGTTTCAATATAAGGTCCTGTGTTTTGGGGTGTGCAATGCCCCTGCAACGTTTCAGAAAACCATGAACAGGATCTTTGAGCCCATGATCAAGGCTGGTTCCGTCCTTGTCTACCTAGATGACATTTTGGTGATGAGCAATACCCCTGAGGAGCATGTGCAGCATTTGAGGCAGGTCCTGGAGTTGATGAGAGCCCACAAGCTGTTTGCAAAGCTGAGCAAGTGTGAGTTCAACAGACCTGAGCTGGCTTTCCTGGGCCACATAGTGGGCAGGAACGGTGTGGCAGTGGACCCTGCTAAAGTGAAGGTGGTGGCTGAGTGGCCTCAGCCCCGAGGGCTGAAGGAATTGCAAGCCTTCCTAGGTCTGTGTAACTTCTTTCGCCGCTTCATCCGTGGCTACAGCTCTGTGGCTGCTCCCCTCACCGACCTGACAAGGCAAGACAAGCAAGCTGCACCTACGGGGGCACAACATGATGCAAGAGTGCAGGAAGCCTTTGCTAAGGACCCTCAAGTCAAGGGTGCCTTCCAGGCTCTGAAAGCAGCCCTGTGCTCAGCCCCTGTCCTAGCTCTGCCTGACTTCTCCAAGCCGTACTTAGTGTGGACTGACGCCTCCCTCCAAGGCACTGGTGGTGTGCTCATGCAAGAGGGCCGTGTGGTGGCGTACACGAGCAAGAAGTTCACACCGGCTCAAACACGGTACACAACAGGCGAGCAGGAGCTCCTGGCCATTGTGAGGGCCCTGCAAGAATGGCGCTGCTATCTAGATGGGGCTGTGGGAGTGACCATTGTGACTGATCACAACCCTCTTGTGTACCTGGCATCTCAGACTAACCTATCCAGGCGCGTGGCGCGGTGGGTTGAGTTGATGTCCCGGTTCAAGTATGAGATCAAACACAAGCCTGGGGCTGTGAACATTGCTGACCCCATCAGCCGCAGTGTCCAACAAATGCAGCAGGGAAGTAACAAGGACGATGATGAGGAGGAAGCTGTAGGTGCTGTGGTGCTGCGTAGAGAGGGCCAAGTGCTGGTCATGACAAGGAGACAGGCCCGGCAGACCCAGCCGTCCATCGCCCATGCGCCACCAGTGCCACGCGAGCAAGACTCCGCCCAGCAGGCCGAGGGCCAGTCGGCTGTTGAGCGTACCGCAGGAGCGGTGCGGCCTGGTGGGGGGGAAGTCCCAATCCCTCGGCGAAGCCCATGTGCGACACCCGCGGAAAGAGAGGATGCGGAGCGGGTGAGAGAAGTGGAACTCGCACGGGCACCAGGTGGCTCGCTGCATGATTTCATAATTGAAGGCTACAGCCATGACCCCTTGTTTCAATCAGGAAAGGCACAAGAGAGGCTGAGCCGCAGCGAGCGAGGACTGTGGTTGCTAAGGGACAGAGTGTGGGTGCCACGCAGTCCACTGGTTAAGCAAGCGGTGCTAGAGAAGTGCCATGATGATGCTTTTGCTGGCCATGTGGGTATCACAAAGACCAAGAAGCTGGTATCCCGACACTTCTACTGGCCGGGCTGGGACAAAGACGTGGAGGACTATGTGCGGCATTGTGATGCCTGCCAGAGGAACAAACCAAGCTGCCTCCTTAAAGCCGGCAAACTGCAACCCCTGTCCATCCCTGGTAAAAGATGGGAACATGTGAGCATGGACATGATTGTCAAGCTCCCAACAAGTGGTGAAGAGAGGTATGACTCCATCTTGGTGTTTGTAGATCGCCTAAGCAAGATGGTGCACTTAGTGCCCACACATGAGTCAATCGACAACGCAAAGTTTGCAAGACTGTTTAAGAAAAATGTCATACGTTTGCATGGGAAGCCGTCAACGGTGTTGAGTGACAGAGGAGCAATCTTTAACAGTGAGAACTGGCGAGAAATCTGCCGGTTGCTGGGCATGCGGATAGCCATGAGTACGGCTTACCACCCTGAGTCCGATGGGCAAACCGAGAGAGTGAACAGGGTGGTGGAAGAGATGCTGAGGGCATACATCAGCCCTGCCCAGTCTGACTGGTCTGAGCATTTAGACATGGTGGAATTTGCAATCAACAACTCATGGCATGAATCGGTGCAGAATACTCCCTTCTTCTTGAACTATGGAGAGCACCCGTTGACGCCAGCTTCTGAGGGGCTACCCCGGTCGGGGCCCAAGGCTCATTCCTTTGTGCAGGGCATCTTACAAGCAATCAAGAAGGCCAAGCAGTGTTGGGCTGAAGCTCAGCAGAAGATGAAGGCCCGTGAGGATGGCAGGAGAAGGCATGTGTCTTACAACCCTGAGCAACTTATCATGCTATCGACTGAGAACATGAGGAGGAAAGTTGATGATGTGGGAGTGCGGAAGTTGAAACCTAGATACGTTGGACCTTTTCGAGTGCTCCACATGGTGGGAGATGCAGCAGTCAAGATCCAACTACCCCATCAATGGCGTGTACACAATGTATTCCATGTGTCCCTGGTAAAGCCATACGTGGGCGATGCGGTCCCAAACCTGGTAGCGCCACCGCCTGACCGATGGGAAGACGGCCAGCCTGTGTACGAGGTGGAGAAGCTGGTTGACCATCGTTTTACGTCCGGCTATCGACCACAGCTAGAGTTCCTGGTGAAGTGGGTTGGATACCCCTCTGAGAGCAACACATGGGAACCCCTAGTCAATCTGCAAGGTAGCATGGACCTGGTGAGGGAGTATGCTGCTGCCAAGAACCTACACATCCCAAAGTGAAAAGACAATAAAAAGTGTTTGTGGACGTTTGACACCAAGCGCCGACGTAAAGGCGTTAGCGACGGTACGACGCAGTACCCGAGCGGGGCAGGTCAATAATGGCAGCTGAGGACAGCTGGGGCCTTCGGCCAGGCGGGGGAGAATGTTACGAGCGCCGGTCGAAGCGCTAGCGAAGCGTCTCGGAAAAGTGATGACGCGATTGCGTCATAGTGGTGTCGGAGTGTAATGCCAATGACCGGTGTCAAATGCTGGGTTCGACTCCCAGGCGGACAGCCTTGTGAAGGCACTGACATCGCCCTTGTCCGCTGAGTTGGCACTACCTCCATACACCAGCTACGTAACAACTGGCTGGCTGGCTGACCAGTACTGGCTGGCTGGCTGTGACCAGTACTGGTTGGCTGACCAGTACTGGCTGGCTGGCTGTGACCAGTACTGGCTGGCTGACCAGTACTGGCTGGCTGACCAGTACTGGCTGGCTGACCAGTACTGGCTGGATGGCTGTGACCAGTACTGGCTGGCTGACCAGTACTGGCTGCTGGCTGTGATCAGTACTGGCTGGCTGACCAGTACTGGCTGGCTGGCTGTGACCAGTACTGGCTGGCTGACCAGTACTGGCTGGCTGGGTGTGACCAGTACTGGCTGGCTGACCAGTACTGGCTGCTGGCTGTGACCAGTACTGGCTGGCTGACCAGTACTGGCTGGCTGGCTGTGACCTGTACTGGCTGGCTGACCAGTACTGGCTGCTGGCTGTGACCAGTACTGGCTGGCTGACCAGTACTGGCTGGCTGACCAGTACTGGCTGGCTGACCAGTACTGGCTGGCTGACCAGTACTGGCTGGCTGACCAGTACTGGCTGGCTGGCTGTGACCTGTACTGGCTGGCTGACCAGTACTGGCTGGCTGACCAGTACTGGCTGGCTGACCAGTACTGGCTGGCTGGCTGTGACCAGTACTGGCTGGCTGACCAGTACTGGCTGGCTGACCAGTACTGGCTGGCTGACCAGTACTGGCTGGCTGGCTGTGACCAATACTGGCTGGCTGACCAGTACTGGCTGGATGGCTGTGACCAGTACTGGCTGGCTGACCAGTACTGGCTGCTGGCTGTGACCAGTACTGGCTGGCTGACCAGTACTGGCTGGCTGGCTGTGACCAGTACTGGCTGGCTGACCAGTACTGGCTGGCTGGGTGTGACCAGTACTGGCTGGCTGACCAGTACTGGCTGGCTGGGTGTGACCTGTACTGGCTGGCTGACCAGTACTGGCTGGATGGCTGTGACCAGTACTGGCTGGCTGACCAGTACTGGCTGGCTGGCTGGCTGTGACCAGTACTGGCTGGCTGACCAGTACTGGCTGGCTGGCTGTGACCAGTACTGGCTGGCTGACCAGTACTGGCTGGATGGCTGTGACCAGTACTGGCTGGCTGACCAGTACTGGCTGCTGGCTGTGACCAGTACTGGCTGGCTGACCAGTACTGGCTGACTGGCTGTGACCAGCACTGGCTGGCTGACCAGTACTGGCTGGATGGCTGTGACCAGTACTGGCTGGCTGACCAGTACTGGCTGCTGGCTGTGACCAGTACTGGCTGGCTGACCAGTACTGGCTGGCTGGCTGTGACCAGTACTGGCTGGCTGACCAGTACTGGCTGGCTGGGTGTGACCTGTACTGGCTGGCTGACCAGTACTGGCTGGATGGCTGTGACCAGTACTGGCTGGCTGACCAGTACTGGCTGGCTGCCTGGCTGTGACCAGTACTGGCTGGCTGACCAGTACTGGCTGGCTGGCTGTGACCAGTACTGGCTGGCTGACCAGTACTGGCTGGATGGCTGTGACCAGTACTGGCTGGCTGACCAGTACTGGCTGCTGGCTGTGACCAGTACTGGCTGGCTGACCAGTACTGGCTGGCTGGCTGTGACCAGTACTGGCTGGCTGACCAGTACTGGCTGGATGGCTGTGACCAGTACTGGCTGGCTGACCAGTACTGGCTGGCTGGCTGGCTGTGACCAGTACTGGCTGGCTGGCTGTGACCTGCAGCAGGGGGGCAGGGGGGCAGCAGCAGCCGCAACAGGAGTAGGGGGGCAGCAGCAGCAGCAGGGTGGCAGCAGCAGCAGCAGGAGCAGGGGGGCAGCAGCAGCAGCAACAGGGGGGCAGTAACAGCAGGGGGGCAGGGGGGCAGGGGGGCTGCAGCAGCAGACAGTAGGCAGCAGATAGTAGGCGCAACCAGCGCTGGTGCCCCCCCATTCAGCAGCAGGGTTACAGCAGCAGCAGCAGCAGCAGGGGGGCAGGAGGGCAGCAGCAGCAGTGGGTGGGCAGCAGCAGCAGTAGGGGGGCAGGGGGGCTGCAGCAGCAGGGGGGCAGGGGGGCTGCAGCAGCAGCAGGGGGGCAGGGGTGCTACAGCAGCAGATAGTAGGGGCACTATAGCACCTACCTACCTTTTGGCTGCTTGATGACTGCTGCTGGAATGGGGGTGGTTGTGTAGGGAAAGTGGAGGAGATGTGTTCATCAGACCTGCAATCATCAGACCTGCAATCAAGGTAGGGGGGCAGCAGAAGCAGCAGCAGCCGTAGGGGGGCAGCAGCAGCAGCAGCAGCCGCAGGGGGGCTGCAGCAGTAGCAGCAGCAGCAGTAGGGGGCATGGGGGCAGCAGCGGCAGCAGCAGCAGGGTAGGGGGGCAGCAGCAACAGTAGGGGGGCAGCAACAGCAAGGGGGGCAGCAGCAGCGGATAGTAGGGGCACTATAGCACCTACCTACCTTTTGGCTGCTTGCTATGACTGCTGCTGGGAAGGGGGTGGGAGTGGAGGATTGAAGGCGGGGAGGGAGGGTAGATGTGGAAGGCGGGAGGCAGGGAGGCGGGAGGCGGGGAGGCGGAAGGCTCAGTTGGGTTTAAATGGGCGGGGTGGCTTGAAGGCGGGGTGGGTTGGGTTAGGGGCATGGGTTGGGTTGTGTAGGGGCCTGGGTTGGGTTGTGTAGGGGCATGGGTTGGGGGCATGGGCGGGGGTCGGGGCGGGAGAGGGAGCGGGGGCCGGGGAGGATAAATTGGGAGGGGGTGGTTGTGTAGGGAAAGTGGAGGGGAGGTGCCCATCAGACCTGCAACCAAGGGGCGTGCACGTGAGGTAGGGTGACCAGGCTGTGCACTGTGTTAGCTATCACCGCGGCCTCACCTTTGTGGTCCTCCTGGCCTCCTACCTGCTCACCCCTGGCAACATATCCCATGCGCCAGTGGGTTGGGACTGTGGTGGGGTGTGTAGTAGTGTGTAGGGAAGGGAAGGTGGGGTGAGGAGGGGGCTGCGATGCCACGTCAATCAAAGGGTGGGAGAGGGGAAGGTTAGGCTTGACAAGCATGGGAGAGAGGGAGAGGGGGAAGGGAGGGGGGGGGGGGTGGTGGTGGTAGTGGCAAGAGGGTGGATGGGGTGGGCTTTCTCTTGGTTGCTGGGATGTCAGGGGAGAGGTGACGGGGAGGGTGGAAGTGGGGGTGGGGAGAGGTGGATGTGGAGGGACGACCAGCTTGGCGATGGTGGTGGGCGTGGGAAAGGGGAGGAAAAGGGAAGGGTGTGATGATCAATCCTGCAGCGGGACAAGCCCCTTCCTTGGGCGGGAGGGCATTAATAGTCTCATGTGTAGGCGCGCAAGACCTGCGGCAACGGTGTGACGATTTGTCAACAGAAGCAAACATTGGACATGGGTACTGGATGCACTCACCAATAGAGTAGGGAGATGTAGAGCTGGCAGATGGAGGGGCAGGTGTAGCAGCCCTCCATTACAACCCACCATCCTTTGTCCTCACCTCAGTAGGAAGTGCAGGGTGGGAGAGTAGGGCAGGGCTGGGCTGGGCTGGGCTGGGCGTGAAGGTGAGGGTGAGGGTGGGGGGTGAAGGAGTGATCATCAGACCTGCAACAAACACGGTGCGTGCTAGTGGTTAGGCTGGGTGATAATGGACACTGAAAGGCAAGGGCGACCCACTCACCGCTAACGCCGTGCTGCTCCATGCTGCGCCATGTTGGCTCCCTGTTGGCTCTTACCTTGGAGTGGAGTTGGCTCTTACCTTTTGGAGTGGTGTTGTTAGTGGTGGGGGTGGAAGAGCCAGGGTAGGGTTGAGCGTTAAGGGTGGGGTGGGCTCTCTTCTGTCTGCTGGGGTAAGGGAGGGGGCTGGGATGCCAGGGGGGAGGTGACGGGGAGGGGGGAAGCAGGGGTTGGGGAGAGGTGAAAGTGGTGAAACTGCCAGGGTGAGGGTGAGGGTGAGGTTGAGGGAGGGGGGGAATGTAATGTCAAACTGGGAGGGGGTGGTTGTATAGTGTAGAGGGAAGGGGAGGTGCCCATTACACCTGCAATCAGCCAGGGGGGAGGGAAAGGAGAGGAAGGGAGGGAGGAAGGGAGGGAGGGAGGGAGGGAGTAGGTCGGGAGGGAGGGAGGGAGGCTGCGAGGTAGGCTGCAAGGTACGGTAGGCTGCGAGGTAGGCTGCAAGGTACGGTAGGGAGTATGTCAAGGCATGTGCGACGACGGACTTGGAGGTGGTGGTGGCAAAGGGAAGAGGTAAGACCATTAATCCTACAGCAGCACAAAAGGCACGCCAGTGGTTAAGCTAAGTAGAGGGAGCCACATACCTGCACAGGGATAGCCACTCACCTTGACAACTTCGCATGGTTTGCATGGATGACGGCTTGCTCGTAGTGTGTCGCTGCGTTGCTAGGCTGGCTACGTTGGCTTCTTGCGTGGCTGCGTGGCTGCGACTTTGCGAGGTTGTGTAGCTGTGTCGCGATGCTGGTGAAGTGGCTGGACTGCGGGGCTGAGCTAGCTACGTAAATACGTGGCTGTACGCCTAGCTTCGAGGTTGGCTGCGTTATGGAAATGGAAATGGAAATGGCTGCAACGCTAGCTGAAACTACCTTGTGTGTCTGAGCTAGCTAGCTAGCTGCGATGTGGCTGGGAGCGAGCTGAGCTTCGGGCATGACTGCGAGGCTGCGAGGCTGGTTGCAAGGCGCCTGGCTACCTAGATGCGGGACGCGAATTAGGGGCAGTGTGGCTGCAAGGCTGCGAGGCTGAGTTTCTAGGCTGCTTATCCTCAAGGCTGGCACTAGCTGCGGCTACGTTCCTAGCATGACTAGGATCGTCGCTAGTTGACTACGCCGCGTACTGGGCGGATGTTAGTTTTTCATATTTCATGTCTAACATGCAAGCCGATCTGCAGTTCGTGCCGCCCTTCACGCCCTCAATTCGGTAGCCCCTGCCCTCAGTTCGGTAGCCAGGCTAGGTAGCCAGGCGGCCACTGAGCCACATCGCAGCCACGCAACATCGCCACATCGCAGCCAGGCAGCCACATTCGGCCAGGCAGCCACATCTCACGTAGCGGCCAGCCTCCTAGCCAGTGTCGCAACCTGGAGATCTCAGCCAACTCCGTAGCCACGCGTTGCGCGATAACACACGGGCATTACCTCGCCACGCTTTGCGCGTAGCCAATGCGTTGCGAGGTAATGCACCGTTTCACATGCAGCGACCCATCTTTTTGCCTTTGACATGTACCCACCATCTCCGAGCCCATCTTCCCTGCCCCTTGTGCATCAAACTCGGTGAGTGCATCTTGTACCCACCATTCATTGCTCCTCCTTTGACAACCTGTCACCTCCTTGCCGCAGGTCCACATCCCTTCCCCTTTCAGTCCCCTTCCTCCCCCCCTCCCCCGCACCTCCCTCCCTTACCCTCTCTCCCTCCCCTCCCCCGCTTTCGTCACCCCGTACCCTCTCCATTGCAGCCCGTCCCACTACAAGGGTAAGACCAAGGTAAGAGCCAACGAGGATGAAGCATGGAGGAGCATGGAGGATCAGGGAGCAAGCGGTGAGTGACCCCGCTCCTGAACCTAGCCTCCGTCATGCACCTAGCTTCCTTAGATGTTTTGCTAGCCTCACTGTAAGTACGCTCCTTGCTTGCTGCAGGTCTGACGCCTATACTCCTGCCCCCTGCCTCCTTCACCCTTCCCTACCCTATGCCACCAATCCCACTTCTACTTCTCCCCAACCCCTGCTTCCCCTCTCCCCGTCACCTCTCCCCCACCCACCCTCTTCCCACCACCACCACCACCCCCTCCCTTCCCCCTCTCCCTCCCACTCCCGTCCATGCTTCTCAACCCCCTTCCCCTCTCGCACCCTTCATTTGACGTGGCATCGCAGTCCCCACCTCAACCACCCTTGTCCCTCCACCCCTCCCCCACACCACCACCTCGAATAACACCACGCAACCTCCCGCATCACAAAGGTAAGACCAAGGTAAGAGCCAACAGGGAGCCAACATGGTGCGGCATGGAGCAAAATGGCGTTAACGGTGAGTGGTTCGGCCTTGCCTCTCAGTGTCCATTATCACCCAGCCTAACCACTACCACACACTGTGTTCGCTGCAGGGCTGATGGTAAATCGTAATACCCATCACTTTTTTCGGACCGTAACTTCAACTCACGACTACGCTTCCTAGTAACGACGGCAGCTTAAACGGGCAGCAGGACCCGGTGCAGCGTCCGAAAAGGAGCAGAATGAGCGAAGTTTCGTCCGACCCTGAGCGAGGTCAAGACAAGGCGATGGGAGGCGCAGCAGGTAGACGACGGCCTGCGTTGTTCCTCCTATTTGCTGTCTTGACCCTGTACTGCACTGGGTGGAGTTGGGGCGTGCTCGGGGGTTGGCCTACCAAAGCCACCCCCAGCCGCTTGTCAATCCACTCAGAAGGCACCACAGTCGGTGACCGTGCAGACAGGTTGGCTCCGGGCACAGGCCCAAGTCTGCGCGAAAGCTGGTACACCCAGCCTAGCCTTATCTCGTCCCCAGGGCAAACGCCCGCGAATGCAAGCAGTGCTATGCCCAGGTTCTTGAACAAGCAGTGCTATGCCCTCCACCATCGGACTGCAACCACTAATGTTCTGCTGCCAACATGCAACCCCATCTCAGATGCTATTCTCAACATCTCTGTTCCCCCACTCAAACAAAGGCCTCCTGTGAAGGCACAATTGAAGGATACACAACCAGGGCAAATGAACACATACCCTTGTTTGCAGGCCTGTATAAGACATGGCGCTCAGTCATACCACCACCCGCCGGCCCTGATTGATACAGCCTTGCATGACCAGCCAGCTGCTACAGAGATGCCAACCACTCATGCTGACATGCAGGCCGGCGCAAGACATGGCGCTCAGCCTTACCAGCACCTGCCAGCCCTGCTTGCTACAACCTTGCATGACCAGCCAGCCGCTACAGTGATGCCAACCACTCATGTTGACATGCACGCCGGCACAAATCATGGCGCTCAGCCTTACCGCCACCTGCCAGCCCTGCTTGCTACAGCCTTGCATGACCAGCCAGCCGCTACAGTGATGCCAACCACTCATGTTGACATGCAGGCCGGCATAAGATATGGCGCCCAGGAGCAGCCTTGTGATCAGCTCCGCACGCTGCCAGGACCAGCCAAGTATACACCGCATGCTGACCCGCTGCCATGCTCCAGGTACCCCCATGCCTACACCAACGAGACAGAGGTTGAGCAGCCGTGTGCACAGCCCAGCATGCTGCCAGGACCAGCTGTGTATGCACCACATGCTGGCATGCCGCCCCGCTCCAGGTACCCCCATGCCCACACCAATGGAGCGGAGGATGAGCAGCCATGTGAGCAGCTACATGGCAGGCCGATACCCCATGGACCATCCATACATGACCTATATGCTGACGTGTTGCCTCTTGATCTGAACAAAGTGGTGGGGGGCAAGGCGTATCTCATTCACATCACCATAGCTCTCTTTAGCATGCTCGGGCTCCATCTCCGTACCCCTTCCCAACGCACCCAGGTTACCACCCCCTCCCAATCCAAAGCGTGCTTGCTCAAACAAATCAAGAGAGTGCGTAGGTGGAAGGGTGTCATTGTTATGTCAGCCCTCCCCCTCTGCCCATACCTGGATGGCAGCGCCCCACGACACAACGCTATACTTTGTCTCTCTGTGTGCATGGACAACTGGACTACACATGGACACTTCACCCATACACTCCTGGCAAATAAGGGCTGGCTGGCTCGGCAAACTTGCGAGTTGAGGTCTGAGACTTGGTATGTAGGCTGCTGTGACCTAGTGGAGGAGAAGACTCCCTTGGGCCAAAGTGAAATTCTTGGTCATTGCGGAGCTGCTGGACCATCAGCTGGGCCCACACCCCGAATTTGGCTAAGGGAGATGGTGCTAACTGACTGAAGTGACTTTTTAAAATTTCTGAGTATGAGGAGTTGTCAGGCATCAGAATAGAAGCACAACCTAGTAGGTAGCATGTGCAAAGTCAGTGCCAGTAAGAAATGGGGGCCAGTTTACTGAAACCCTGCACACGGTTTATTTTCTCTTTGAGGCACAATTAGCCTTTGAAACCTTGTGCAGGGTATCATTTGACCTTGTGCAGGGTTTCGCAAACCTTGTGCAGGGTTTTAAGACCGTGTGCAGGGTTTTGCCGACCTTGTGCAGGGTTTCGATCCAAGCAATGATTTTTCCTAAGTAAATTGAGACCTAGCACAGGGTTTGGCTAACCTTGTGCAGGGTTTTAGTAACCTTGTGCAGGGTTTCGCTGACCTTGTGCAGGGTTTCGCAACCACTATGATTTTACCTAAGTCAACTGAGACCTAGCACAGGGTTTCGCTAACCTTGTGCAGGGTTTCGTTAACCTTGTGCAGGGTTTCGCAACCACTATGAATTCACCTAAGTCAACTGAGACCTAGCACAGGGTTTCGCTAACCTTGTGCAGGGTTTCGTTAACCTTGTGCAGGGTTTCGCAACCACTATGAATTCACCTAAGTCAACTGAGACCTAGCACAGGGTTTCGCTAACCTTGTGCAGGGTTTCGCAACCACTATGAATTCACCTAAGTCAAATGAGACCTAGCACAGGGTTTCGCTAACCTTGTGCAGGGTTTCGTTAACCTTGTGCAGGGTTACCATCAAAGCTTTGATTTCAACTCACATCCACCATCATTGCAGAGTCAAGTATCAATTGCGCATGCAGAAACAGTCTCCGCCCCTCTGCTGTAGCTCAACTCCAACCCATGCTGTCCATGCATTGTCAATCGTTCCAATGCGCTTATCAGGCTTGTATGGCTCTGAGATTCTGACCCACTGGCCTGCCATGCCGCGCCTGTTCCAGTCTGCCATCTTGGGCCCAATACCCTCATCCTGGATGGGCTGAAACAACCCATGGTACAGGTCCCCCAGCTCAGAGGTGTTCATGGTGGTGTTGTCAGCCACCGTGTCTGGCCGGCCAAAGCCATACAGCCTGGCGCAGCATGAGCCAGCCACCCCCACGTTGCCAGCATGTACTGTGTTGCCTCGGAACAACACCAGCTGCCCTGCCTTCACCAGGACCTCTGTGCCCAGTTGATGTGGCAAGGTCATGGCCAGGGCATCCATGTCCTTCACTTCCACCACTTGCTTTTGACCATCAGCCGTCCGCCGGCAATGGGCTGCAGCCAACCGGGACAGTTTGTGGCTGCCCATGTAGGCAACCAGAGGGAAGTCCTGGAGAGCCAGCAGGAACACCAGGCCGTCATCCATCCCTGGGCCAACAGGGAGGAAGTCGGTGTGGGGAGCCTGGGCCTGAGCCAGCTGCTGGGCCAGTGTAGTCACCATGTTCCCATTCCTGTTCAGGCGACGCTGCCAGGTGGGGTCAGTGATGATGGTAGCTAGGGCGTTCAGGGGGCGGCCCAGCAGCTGCCTCAGCACCGGCTGCAGGAGAGTGAGGTACTGGGCCAACACCTCCTTGGCGTCATCCACCTGCAAACACACCCAGTGTGCTGTCTATTGTGCTCTATGCAGCCCTGACTCTAGGTAACTTAGGAAATGCCTCAATGCCGCAATGGCTATGTACTACTGCTGTGGCTTGTGTCATCTGTGCACACCTTAATCTATATGTCTCTTACCTCCTTCTTCTTCTCTGCTGGCAGCGCGTTGTACACAGCCGCGTTGTACGTGTCTGTCAACAGCGTTAGGGTGGTGTCTAGGTCGCCACTGCTGTTCTTGTCCGACTTGGCCAACACCACCTGCACCCTCTGGCCAGTGCCATACTGTGTCTTGCTGTTGGCATTGACCGAGCTGAACACCATGTGGTTATAGACCCTGGTGATCAAGATGCTGGCCGCAACCACCGCTGCCATATCTATGGCTAGATGGGGCAGCTGGAAGATGGTCAGGCCAAGAGCTAGAGCTGCTTGGCGACACTGCTCTAGCTCATGAGGCTGGTAGACCTTCCCTGTGTATGGCAGCAAGGTGGGCATGCTTGAGCAAGTAAATGAGCAGGCTATACAACATTAAAGTTTGCACACACTCACTCTTAGAGTCCTGGTCATAAGATGTGAATAGGGTGCTGGTGCCATGCAGCGGTTGGCGCATGGAGGACTTCAAGCACTTCGTCATGTACTTTGCCCCCATCTTCTTCCACGACAACATTCTGCCCTGGCCTTTCAACTTGCTGTGGGCCAACCTGGAGAAGACATGTCGACACTACCTCACCCCTGGTAAGCAATCAAGACAAGGGCTCACATGATCCATGGAGGTATAGCATTAAGGCTCAGCCAAACCGAGCACAGTGTCAGCCAAACCTTGTGCAAGGCCAACCAAACCCTGTGCCAGGTTAGCCAAACACTGCACAGTGTCAATGAAACCATGCACAAGGTCAGTGTAACCCTGTGCGAGGTCAGCCAGACCTTGTGCAGGGTTTGGCTGACCCTGAGTTGTGTTACTTTGGGCCTGTGAAAGGTCAGCGTACACTCGCATCACAGCATCTGCATCTGCATCCCAGCCTGGACGGTGACCTTAACAGTTCAGTTCATGCCATATGTTGCAGGCACAGAGACCAGTGCCACACTGGCTGGTATGGCAGCAGGCCACGACCACCTAAAGCGCTATGCCATTTTGCTGGAGGAGTGCAGGCTGGATCCCGAGCAGCCAGCAGATCACTTCGACAACGAGAACCTTGTGTCTGTGCCTTCTGGCCAGATCAGTCCGAACTTGCACACCACGACCTGCAGGTGAGAGGCTGTGGTAGCAATGCAAGTTATTGTCTTTATGGCTAGATATAATCATTGTTGACAGGCCACGAGCATGGTTGGTGGTGTGATTGTTTGTTCACAGACTGAAAGAGCAAGAGCAGAACGTGGGCAGGACGAACAGGCTTGGCGAGCTGTGGGTTGAGAGGAAGCTGCACGACATGAAGACCATCACCACAGCTGGCATTCCTGGACCTCAGCTGGATGCTCACATCACGGTGGCGATCGCCAGGCAAAACTCCAGTGCCTTTGTGCATGACAGGGCAGCGCCAGCAGCGCAGCCAGGCTTGAAGGCCCGCCTGCAGGACGCAGTGACACAGGAGGGACAAAGGGCCCTTCTGTTGGGTGCTGGCAGAACGGTGTGCCCACTCCAGAACAGCCCTGGGGCTCTGGTGCAGGGCTGCATCAAGGCAGTCCGAGAGCATCGCTTCAGCAACCCCACCTCCTCTTGGCATCCTCGGCACGTCAAGCTTCTGTTTCACGAGGCTCTGACCCCAGATGAGGAGGTATTGAACGCAGCTGAGCCCCTCCAACCGGCTGTTCCAGGCGCAGCTCCCGCCATGCATCCAGTGCAGTTCTACACGCGGGCTGAGTGCAATGGCACAACGGTGCTGAGCAGAACCTACCCCCGCACAATAAAAAACAACAGCACGTGGGCCAGCCTACCCTTCAGAACAAATACTGACATTGTGGTCATCTGGGCTGGCCACATCCAGTTCTTTGTGCGGCTGGAGCACCCCAAGCAGCCAGGGGTGTTCCTACGCTTAGCTGTCACCCGCATGTTCAAGACACGCCCAACAACTCACCCTTTCTGCTTTGAAGCAACAGGCCTGGCAAAAACCCCTGCAGCCCAAGTGCCTGGAGCAGGGGTACAACCTGGTGCTGAGGATGGGGCAGAGCAGCTGGCACAGGGCGCTACAGGAGCAGGACCCTCAGGATCAGGGGCTGGCGATGCAAGGACCGGTGGTCTGATGGGGACAGCAGCTGGCAGGTCTCAGAAGCGCCCAGCCCAGGTGGCAGCAGGGGAGAACGTCGTGCTGGGGAGCACTAGGAAGTCAGCAAGGCTTGCAGCGCCTTCATCCCAGCGACAAGCTGCCCCGGCTGCTCAAGCTGCAGCCCAGCCCCAGCCACAGCCACCACCATTGGGAGGCATGCACAAGGGCTATGGTGATCAGCACTGGTACATGTATGATGCCAGCAGGATACACAATGTGTTCGTCAGCAGCTTCCCAGATGGTGAGGAGCATGGTCGTATGCTGTTTGTGGCAGCACACAGCCTCAGCCGGAGCTAGCCCTCCATTACACCCTCCCATCTCCCACAACCACCACCTCCCAGGCCATCACTACAAGGCAGCAGCCGGGCTACAGCCCTTCCCTTATCCCAAGCAATGAGACAGCTGCCATGTGGCAGGTGTGGCAAGGCATGTGTAGCCCTGAGTCAGCTGCCATGTGTCATGAGGTCATGGCTTCGTTAGCCATGTGTAGGCTGCTGTTCGTCGTAAGTATATAGTTTAAATAGCCATGAGTCAACTGGTATGACATTAGCAATGCATGGCGTGTGCAGCAGTGTGTCAGTTGCTATGAGATGAGAGGTGCATGACGTGTGCAGCCCACAGGAGTTGCTAGCCATGAGTCAGTTTGTGTGCTAGGCATGACTCTAATGGTGATGCCGTGTGATGTTACACTGATGTAGGAGGCCACATGAGGCAGCAGATGTCAGCAGGCATGTAGGTTGTAAGCCAATGCTGACTATACACTCATGCTTTGAGATCTCTGCACGGTCTATGAAACCCTGCACTAGGTTTTTGAAACCTTGTGCACGGTCTATGAAACCCTGCACTACGTCAATGAAACCCTGCACTAGGTCTTTGAAACCCTGCACACGGTCAGCGAAACCCTGCACACGGTCAGAAACGCCTAGGAACTGAGCCACACCAAACCCTGTGCACGGTCTATGGAACCCTGCACTAGGTCAATAAAACCCTGCACTAGGTCTTTGAAACCCTGCACACGGTCAGCGAAACCCTGCACACGGTCAGAAACGCCTAGGAACTGAGCCACACCAAACCTTGTGCACGGTCTATGAAACGCTGTGCAAGGTCTATGAAACCCTGCACACGGTCAGTGAAACCCTGCACACGGTCAATGAAACCCTGCACAGGGTCAGGAACTGGCTTGACGGCCACCTAGGGGCTGAGCCAGTTGAAACCTTGTGCACGGTTTGGCGAAACCCTGCACAAGGTTCTGCACCTTCAGCTAAAGACCGATTACAGCCCAACCACGTCGATTAAAATCATGAAACATATGGCGATGGGACGGCCTTTGAAAGGGCTATCTGCAGTACCCCTTACCTAAAATCGCCGACTCGGCCTTATTCTCCACGAGTGTAGTGGGCCAAAAGCCTCCCTTATCGTCCACCACTACAACACGACGTTGCATCGCTACACTATCTATAAGATAGGCATCACTAGCAAGCAGGGTGTGCACAATACCATGCTACCCTCTTGCTTGCTGGCTACGGCTACACAATGGTTGGGCGTCATCACCACAGTTTACTCCACTATTTCCCTCATTTACATGGCCTGGCTACTGCTCGCCGCTGGGGATGTTGAAGCGAACCCCGGCCCAACCAACGAGCACTACATGCAGGCCAGGCATAGCTCCGCGTGCCAGGTTTATTCCTTGAACAATGCAGCGGGACATGAATGGGTCACCATGCAAGACATAGACTTATTTTATGAGAACAGGCTCCTTCAGTTTACTGATCAGTTTGAGCGCGGCGCATGGTTAATGGCAAGAGGTGTTGACGGCTATTCCGACGAAGTCATTGAGATGTACCTACGTATCCACTACGGCCTAGCAGTTCAGAGCATTGCCCAACTCAACCAACCCAGTGACTGGTCTGCTGACAACCTGGGAAACCTCGCCGGCCAATACGGTACGCACACATTTTTGTGCAAAAAGCCAGGCCACAGCATGGCCATGAAGTGCATTGACGGCGCATGGAACCTACTGGACTCCATGGAAACAACACCGACGCCCCTCTCTCACATCCCTACTGCAACTATGCGGACTATGCATCAACTCTTTGTCATCACGCCCAACACCCGCTCACGGGAACAGATGCGCATGTGCGCTGAAAAGGACATCCATCACATCATCAGCCATGTGGAACAAACAGGACACGGTCACAACGCCACAGCAGTCGACCCCGCTCACCCCACAGTAACGGCCCGTAACCTAGACCATGGCTACATGGAAAGGCAATACGAAGAGTGTTGCCTAGTACATGCTTTCAACATGGCCATGGGGAAAAAATGTATTGACTACCACGCAGTCATCAGCCACTGCAAGCAGCTAGCAGAGCACCTACAACACTTAGCACAAGAAGCACGAGCTGCAGGGCACACAATCCAAACCCTCAAAACCGACCATATCTACCATGCGAAAGGCAAGTTTTCATCTGACACACTGAATCACTACCTTCATCGCAAACACCATGAGATGCACATGTACCTGCATCCAGCCTCAACCTACCTACCCACCCAGAGTATCACCCCTGAGACGATCACTAACGCTATAACAAGCACCGGCGCAACACACACGGCTGTCATCCTACTATCACACCAACACGCTACTGCCATCAAGCACACACCAAATGGTTGGCACCAACTGGACTCATTCAACCGGGTGCCTAAACCACTCTCTACACCTGACGACTGGAGCAGCCTTCAAGGGAACATCCTCACTATCTGCACAGGCGACGTGAGACACACAAGATTCATTAGGAGGGAGATCTGGATAGCGGACCCACTGGAGGCCACCACCCCATCAGTGCTTGCAGCACACTTCCGAGATCACCTGGACCCAATAGACCTTACTACAGACCACACAGAGGCAAGAGAGACCCCTGGCCCCTTGCACGTGACCACCACTCACGCCGAGACCAGCTGCACAACCGATAGCAAGCGCAGGGCGACAGCAGAGGGCACCCTCCCACACGGCGAGCCTACCCGGTTGCGACAGCGCCGGGACACACCCACGGTCACTCTCCGTCCGCAAACAACGCCACATATTCATCGACCCACTACGCCCCTCGACAACGCCACCGACGCTGCCAAAAAGCGCGCTCGAGCCACCAAGAGACACGGTAACGACACACACACTCAAACCCTCATGTTCAAATATCTTTGCAAACCCACCGCTAAGACCCACAACACTGGGCCAGTCTCCACCATAGACGAGACACCTAAATCCACGCCCGACATCGACCTTGGTACGAACCAACATCACAGCCCCCCACCGCCACCCACCCCCAATCGGCAACACATCACCCTCACAACCTTCAACGTCAGAGGCCTACACAGATCTAGAAACGAAGTTCTAAACCTTGTACACAGCCAAAGCCCGGACATCCTGATCCTTACTGAAACCATGACCCAACCCAGGAGCAACAACCCTAGCTCTGGCTGGCTGAAGAGGGTTATGCCCAACTATACTGTCCACCGCCACCAAGGCCACAGCGAAGTCCTCATTGGCATCAGACATGATCTAGCCATCCAGATGCAAGCTACCATGATACAACCGTGCACAGATGCGGATGTAAACACCCGCTGCATCATCCTGAGCCTCCGCCAACGGCAAAGCGAAGAGCTCACACTCGTCGCCACGTACTGGCCATCGGGGAACAACGACGACGCAATCCCACTAAGGAGAAAGATGCAAGAACACATACGAGCAGCCGCCGGACACCTGCCCGGCTCACTCATCCTGGCGGGAGATATTAACGCCACGATGAAAACAGAGGATCGCTCCGAACACACCGAATACATACAAGACAACATGATGAGGGAGTTCGCCACAGAGATGCGCCTGTCCGAAGCTGATTCCGGCGACCGGGCCTGGACCTACCAACAACCGCACTGCAACAGCCGCATCGACGCCATCCTGACGCGCGACGCAAGACACGGCCCTGAGCACCGCACGCACGTTGACACACACGCATATCTTAGTGACCACAGGCCACTCACCGCCACACTGAGTACAGCCCGACTGGGCATAGACCTGGCAGCCCCACAAAAACCTCAGAAGCACAGCCACACCATCCTTACCACCCCCATTAACAAAGAGGACAGGGAAGCCTACCGCCTGGCAGTGCAACAACCCAGCTCAGGTGCCCCACAACTGCATGCACACCTGACAGCATACCTTGCTCCCATGTACACTGATGCTATCCACTTCCTGACCACAATCGACAAGGCCAACCCCCAACAACCACAGCGCCTGACGCTGGTGGCAGGACTCCCAGCCAGGGAAGCTGTAGACACCGCAGCTACCATGCTCACAACCCTACTGCAAACCTGCAGGACGACAGCTATGAAGACTTGCAACACTAAGACCCTAACTAGGGGAGGCCAGCACTACCAACGCAGGACCATGTGTAGGATCAGACAAGCACTAGGCAGAAAGCTCAAAACCACCAGAGAACTCAGCCGGAAGGCTAGATTGCTTTTCAAGCAAAACAACGTGCACCCAACCATCGATGAACTTATCCCAGAGACAGATACGACAAATGCGGAAACAAGGGAGGCGGTGCAAGCGCGCCAGGGCGACGATACAACCGAAAACCACGTGCAGGCCGCGCTCGCCCAGCTGACCAATACGTACCGCGACCAAATTCACAAGCTAGACGACGACGACTCCGCGCTTGCCATCGCACAAGCCCGTGTCAGAATGCAACAACTAATCAGCACCCAACCTAAGAAAGCAAACAAATACATCCTACGCCCGTCCCGCACGGATCACAAAGGTCTGCAGGCGCTAGCCGACCCCATCACCAACAGGATATGCACGGCCCCGGCCGACCTGAACCGGATAATTACCGATGCCTACGGAACGAAGCTGGCGCCGCCGACCCCCAAAACTGGCCACTACACAAACACGCAGACAAGAAACTACCCGTGGGCCCGCGCCAAAGCGGACGACCCTTTCACGATGCACACCTGCCAAAACGTACATTGGTTACACACAGCCATCATGGACAAGGCAGGCTTTCAGGAATGCCTCAGTAGGTTGTCGGGGGGCAAAGCCCCAGGACCAGACGGCATTGAGAACGAGATCATCAAGATGCTGCCATGGGAGATGAGGGACACCATACACCAGCTGTTCATCATCATGTGGGCTACAGGCTGCACACCAACCACGTGGAAAACAAGTGACACATGCCTGCTTTACAAAGACAAGGGCCAGGAAACGGACCTTAACTCTTACAGGCCAGTGGGCCTAGCCAACACCATTTACAAGCTGTGGACCAGCCTCATAACTAAGATACTTTCTGAGTATGCTGAAGCCAATGGGATGCTCAGCAAGAACCAAGCAGGGTTCCGCTCCCATAGGAACACTACGCAACAGCTACAGATGCTTGTCATGGCCCTTGAGGATGCTAAGCTGGCTAAGGCAGATATCTACGCGCTCCTGGTGGACTTTACCAGTGCGTTCAACACCACCTGCCAGGACAAACTACTATGGATCATGCACGACCTAGGCTTCCCCACAGACGCGACTGACGCAGTGAAGGACCTTTACACGGGCGCTACAACGCGCTTCAGAACTCCCTACGGCCCCACCGACCCGATACCCGTAGACCGGGGCACCATCCAGGGCGACTCACTCTCACCCTTCCTGTTCCTCATCTATATCGAACCCCTCCTGCGCTGGCTGCAGGTGGGCGCGAGGGGCTATAAATTCAAATCAGCGACGGCTGACAGCGGAGAGCGCGCCATCGTCAGCAGCATAGACTATGCCGACGACATAGCAATCCTCTGCAACACACTCCGAAACCTCCGTTGTCAAGCGGACAAACTCTCGGCTTTCTCGGACTGGGGACACCTCGTCATCTCACATAGTAAAACCCTCGCAACCGCGGCGCTACATCACTCGGTCGAAACTGGCATGTGCAGCAACGCGGCCGAAGCGGATAAGCGGGCCCGCCAACAACTCCAAACTGTAAGCTTACAAGGGAAATCCGTCACATACCACCGCCCGACCTCACCCTTCACCTACCTGGGAGTGCTCATCACCATGACGCTGGACTGGAAACCACAACACACCGCTATGATTACCCAGCTACGCCAAAAACTAGAGAGACTCAGACGCTCCTTTGCTAGCGCTAGACAGGCCATACACATCATCCGCACGGCCATCATACCCAGTCTAGCCTACAGCTTCTGCGCCGTGCCCTGCACTCCAGGGGACCTTGAGCTGTATGACAGGTCCATCAATCAATGCGTTAAGCATAAACTCAGACTCCCCCTGGGAACGCCCAACGCCATCGTCAGAGAAGACGCCGGAAAACTAGGCATGGGCATCAGCTCCACAGCCCAAGAATATCACGCTCGCAACACAACAGCTCTCACACACAGCCTCCAGTCCACAGATGTGACGCACGCCCACATATCAAGGAGCATGTTACACAAACAAATCACATGGCTCAATACCCAGGCCAACACTCAAGGACACCGCATGCTCACCCTCTTCCACCATACCCTCAGGGCACGGCAACTAGTTTATACCTCACTAGCCGGGCTGTCAGCCACGGAAGGGGGACTACCCCTCTACCCCGAGGAATGCCACACACTCGGCCGCCTCATCACGCAAGCCAACAGTTCTCATGCACACGATGTCGTTAGTGCCAGCATCACCTGCCTCAAAAGCCTAGGCATCACCCGCGCATCTGAGCTCAGCTGCGAGGGCAACACACACATCATCACGGGTAGCATGCTCACATCGAAGTACGGAAAGAAGGTCAAGCAGAAACACATCATTGCCCTCAACAAACTTGCGGCCATGGCGGCCCAGCCCACATGCCCTGACGCGACCGCAACGCGCACCATCCGGGACAGCCGCAACACATCACTCACCCTACCGCCCGACCAACGCAAAATCACACCATGGGCCGCGGGCCTCACGGAACTTGCGCCCACACCTGCCGTGCCGGACACTAGAACCCGCTATATGGATATGAAAGCGTATGCGGTCATGCACGCAACGCGACCAGACACGACGGAGCGGGCAGCAGCGGCGCCCGCAGCCCACGAGGCCATTAGGTCAAGCTCACGGCTGCTGCGAAGAGAGCAACGAGCAACACCCCCGAACCCAACGGAGCCTACCCGGCCCAAGGCGGGCACTAAACGGCACAAGGACGGCAGACATGTCCACACAATCCCGGCTGACATCGTGCGCATACCAGGCCTTGACCTCCCGGGGCTCTCAAGCTGGAAGGTGGATAAAGCCTGCCGGTGCAAACTCACGGACTTAGGGCGCACACTTGGGGCCATGTTCGACCACCAAGAGGTCATCACCAACATAGACGGGTGGCAATGGGACGGCATCAATAAGGAAAGCTACTACAAGGTGCACTGGAAACCTACAGTCATAGAAAGGTGGGCATTACACCTATGTGCAAAAGAAGGCTATACACACACACACATAGAGACCATTAGTAGGGAAGAGGCTAAGGACGTATGCACATGTGAGCTATGCTGGCTGCCAAGAGGGGACAGCCCAATGTGCCACAACTGCAAGAGAGCCTACCACCCAGCCTGCCTTGAGAAAGCCCTCCTATCAGGACACAAGGAAGCAAGCTACTGGCTGTGCCCCATATGCAAGTTTGGCAGCAACGACTTCAAGTCGACCATGCGTCAGTCAGCGCACTCGGACCTTATACGAGTACACTGGCGCCCCACCCTGGAACCGGCACCGCTCATCACGGCACACCTGGACTACACGGCTAAGCGCAACGTCTACGACGAGGAAAATATGCAGATACAAGAGGCCAGACATGCGAGGCCTGACGCGAACCTGCCGGACCACACCCGGCAGGGATTACCGGATCCGCACACCTGGCTACCCCGGTGCACCAACCTACACTCTAAGGCCACCTTCCACACCTACCCTATTAACCCGCAGACGGACATCGTTGGAACGGGCAAATGCGAAACCTTCCTCCAACTGCACCCGCACATGACCACCCCCGCGACGAGCCTTAGCACGGGGGACCCCATCATGCCAAAGCACGACCTAGTGCAACACGTAACGGTTCACGACGAGTCGGGCCGCACAGCAGGCCTCCTGACAAAACAACAACACCAACACCTACACGCTTGGTTGCAACACACACCACACGCACGCAACCTGGCCACAGAACTGGTGGCCCTCCTAAGGAGACATGACACACAGAGCAACCACCACCCCATGAGAGCGGCACAAGACAAAGCCCTCACCACCCTACACAACACACGCAACTTTCCAAGTACCGTCCAAAGGTGGGCTGACCCACTCACAGTTAGACCAGAAACCACTACCTACCGGAGCCCTGACATCAATGACACGGCCTTTGGGGCACACCACAACTGCCTACTGGTACGCCACACTGGGCTATCCACATGGAACGTACCGGCAGACGATGCGGTGGCACTCAAATGCGTCAACCATGCTATACACTCAGCTACCCAGGAGGAGGCCATGGCCACCATCATGTTGATCCCTGGAAAAAAGGGCATCTCCTACCCCAAACACATTGACACCCTAAGACGCTACCCAGAATACTGCCAGCACCAGGCAAGCACGCCAACCTCCACGTCTACGTCATCTGGAATGCAGCGGGACAACAACTCGTCACCAAAGGCAACCCCCAAGGATGGCTGGCTAGCACTGCCACTGCCCTCCACCCCCAACGAGACACACACCCCCTCCGCAACAGACCAACGAATCAAAGCCAGCCGGCCACACCCCCTAGCGGCCACAAACAACACATGCGCCTGCCGTTAGACAAGGACCTCCCCACCTCGGGTCACCAACGCAGCCACCAACAGCTCACGCAACATTCCACGACGCAGCCACGTATGGCCATCACCGAATGGGCCACGATCGCGTACACGGACGGCAGCTGCATTAAGACCTCGGGGGCAGCCCCAGCGAGCGTCGGGGCGGGGGTCTATATCCCGGAGACCAACGTTCTCATCACCGTCGCCTTGGACGACCCAGAATGCAACACCATCAACAAGGCAGAACTCACGGCGATACACGCGGCAATCACAGCGGGGGTCAAACGCATCGCCACCGACAGCCTATGCTCTATCTACCAAATCCGCCGAGCCCTCGCCAACCCGATGTCGCTCATCACACACAGACACAACGACATTCTGACCGCTATCGCCACCCTCATCATCGACAGCCCCGACACGATCCACTTCTACAAAGTCCGGGCCCACTCGGGAATTATCGGCAACGAAGGCGCCGACGCCCTCGCCAAGCACGCGGCGTTGCACCCAGAGCTCGCCAACACCCCGGCCTACCGCCCGACCACACGGAAAGAGCCCAACACCTGGCTCAACAACGAAGCCGACGGCGAAATTCCCGCCCCACTACCGGATTGCCGCCACAGCGTGCGAGCACACATGCACCGCAAGCACAGCCTCGGTCTCGCCAATCAAGACAGTATCTACTACAAGATGTCCCAGGAGATCACCAAAGCCGCGGCGAAAGGAGCTGGCGAAAGGGTGATGACTGACACGAACATCTCCATACCCGCGCAACGAACTGCCCTTCTCTACCGTACCGGCGGACTCTATAACCAAAAGCTGGCCATGCGTTGGAAACGGGCGACCGACGACCGGTGCCCACTCTGCGGGGAAGCCGACAGTGCCACTCACCTCCTCTCGGGCTGCAGCGAGACACTACCGATGGTGCAAGAAAGGCATAACGGGGCCGGCCGCCTCATCGCTAAAGCCATAAGCAAGGGTACCCTAGGCGGGCACATCAGCTTCGCGGACACCGGCAGCTGGGAGAAGGGCGCACGAGAAGACCTCGACCTCCCTAACGACACACTACACACAGCACTACGAGCAATCGGACTGAAGACAGCAGCAACCAAAAACACCACCAGACCAGACATTCTCATGGTGATGCCAACAACGAAGACGAGCAAACATGGCAAAGCCACTAAACGGGTCATTATTATAGAAATCAAATACTGCTCGGACTCAAGGTGGACGGACCAACTAGACAAGGCACTCAACCAACACACCAATCTAGCTCAAACCATACGCAAGGAAGGCCACATGGTGGAGATTAGACCCATCCTCCTTGGCATCGGTGGCATAACGTATGAAGCACACACACGGCAACACCTCCTGGCCCTGGGGGTCTCACAAGACAACACTACTAAACTATTACACAAGTTAACAAGACACGCGGTGGAGACAGCCCACTCCATTGCAAAGACAAGCTATAGACTCAGGGCTACTAAGAGGGAGGGAGGGTAGGGGGGTCGCCTCGTTCTTGACTTGATTGGTGGGAGCAGGCCGCGCCCCAGGCGGTAGCTCCTCCCTTAATGCACGCCGGTGAATACCGGAGTAGTCTTCTTCTTCTTCTTTCGTAATACCCAACCTTTCCCCTTCTCCTTTCTCTTCCCCCCATCCCCCACCCCACCCCACCCCACCCTCCTACTCCACCCTCCTTTCCTACTTCCCCCCTCCCCCTCGCCTTCTACCCCCTGACATCGCAGCCATCTGCCATCCCTTCCCTACCCTTCCCATCAGCCAAGAGCATACCTTCACCAACATACCTTGGCACCGTGGCATCACTACCACCCCCTTCCCACCCCCCTCCACACACAAGCTCCCTCTTCCCCCTTCTTCCCTACCCTTTCGCTCCCTGGTTGCTGGTGCCTACCGGTAAGTGGCCAACACGCAGCGCCCAACCTGATCTCCCTACCTCACGTGCATGCCCCTTGGCTGCAGGTCTGATGGGCAACTCCCTTGATACACAATCCATCAACACATTCCCCCCTCCCCCGCCCCTGCCCCCGACCCCGTCCCCCCCCTACCCCCGCCCCCGCTCCCTCCCCTGCCCCTACCCCCGCCCAGCCTTCCTTTCCCTTACACAACCACCCCCTCCCAGTTCATCGACACGCTTCCCCCATCCCCGCCCCCGCCCCCGCTCCCGCTCCTCCCCCCGCCCACACACAAGCTCCCCCTTTCGCTCCTTGCTCCCTGCGTTATGGAAATGGAAATGGAAAAGAGAGCATGAAACGTGTACCGTGGCCCCTCTGCCCGCATTGCTAGGTGAGTGCCACTCCACCCCAACCAACCCTGCCCACACCAACCCGCCCCTGCTGCTGCTGCTGCTGCTGCTGCTGCCCCCCTGCCCCCCAGCTGCTGCTGCTGCCCCCCTGCCCCCTGCTGCTGCTGCTGCCCCCCTGCTGCTGCTGCTGCCCCCCTGCTGCTACTGCAGCTGCTGCTGCTGCCCCCCAGCCCCTGCTGCTGCTGCTGCCCCCCTACTGCTGCTGCTGCTGCTGCCCCCTGGCGGCTTCTGCCCCCCTACTGCTGCTGCTGCCCCCCTGCCCCCCTGCTGCTGTTGCTGCCCCCATGCTGCTGCTGCTGCTGCTGCTGCTGCCCCCCTGCCCCCTGCTGCTGCTGCCGCTGTCGAACCAGCGCTGGTCGGTCAGCCAGCCAGTACTGGTCACAGTCAGCCAGCCAGTACTGGTCACAGCCAGCAGCCAGTACTGGTCAGCCAGCCAGTACTGGTCACACCCAGCCAGCCAGTACTGGTCAGCCAGCCAGTACTGGTCAGCCAGCCAGTACTGGTCACAGCCAGCAGCCAGTACTGGTCAGCCAGCCAGTACTGGTCACACCCAGCCAGCCAGTACTGGTCAGCCAGCCAGTACTGGTCACAGCCAGCAGCCAGTACTGGTCAGCCAGCCAGTACTGGTCACACCCAGCCAGCCAGTACTGGTCAGCCAGCCAGTACTGGTCAGCCAGCCAGTACTGGTCAGCCAGCCAGTACTGGTCAGCCAGCCAGTACTGGTCACAGCCAGCAGCCAGTACTGGTCAGCCAGCCAGTACTGGTCACACCCAGCCAGCCAGTACTGGTCAGCCAGCCAGTACTGGTCAGCCAGCCAGTACTGGTCACAGCCAGCAGCCAGTACTGGTCAGCCAGCCAGTACTGGTCACACCCAGCCAGCCAGTACTGGTCAGCCAGCCAGTACTGGTCACAGCCAGCAGCCAGTACTGGTCAGCCAGCCAGTACTGGTCACACCCAGCCAGCCAGTACTGGTCAGCCAGCCAGTACTGGTCAGCCAGCCAGTACTGGTCAGCCAGCCAGTACTGGTCAGCCAGCCAGTACTGGTCACAGCCAGCAGCCAGTACTGGTCAGCCAGCCAGTACTGGTCACACCCAGCCAGCCAGTACTGGTCAGCCAGCCAGTACTGGTCACAGCCAGCCAGCCAGTACTGGTCAGCCAGCCAGTACTGGTCACAGCCAGCAGCCAGTACTGGTCAGCCAGCCAGTACTGGTCACAGCCAGCCAGCCAGTACTGGTCAGCCAGCCAGTACTGGTCAGCCAGCCAGTACTGGTCACAGCCAGCAGCCAGTACTGGTCAGCCAGCCAGTACTGGTCACACCCAGCCAGCCAGTACTGGTCAGCCAGCCAGTACTGGTCACAGCCAGCCAGCCAGTACTGATCAGCCAGCCAGTACTGGTCACAGCCAGCCAGCCAGTACTGGTCACAGCCAGCCAGCCAGTACTGGTCAGCCAGCCAGCCAGTACTGGTCAGCCAGCCAGTACTGGTCACAGCCAGCAGCCAGTACTGGTCACAGCCAGCCAGCCAGTACTGGCCAGCCAGCCAGTACTGGTCAGCCAGCCAGTACTGGTCACAGCCAGCCAGCCAGTACTGGTCAGCCAGCCAGTACTGGTCACAGCCAGCCAGCCAGTACTGGTCACAGCCAGCCAGCTAGTACTGGTCACAGCCAGCCAGTACTGGTCACAGCCAGCCAGTACTGGTCACAGCCAGCCAGCCAGACTCTGTGTCACTTTGCAGGGGCTGGAGCATGGACGAGTACCTTCATTACGTCAAGGTCGTTGGACCTTATGTAAAAGAGGGCATTAAATTAGGACAACCAGCACATGAGATTGTGGAGGGTGTTAGTTGACGCTACATAGCTTGATGGTTGCGTGGCGCTGTGTGCTTTGTAACATTGTGATAACCAGGAGTGGGTCATAGCATGTGCATGTGGTTATAGAATGTTGTCCTCATGGTGATATATACTCAGTATACCTTGCAACATCTGCAGCTCAGTATCAAGTGTAAATACATCCAACGGCTCTAGCCCAACGTGTAATAATCTCCAGCTTGTTAACCGTTTCCGAGCAAGCCCCTTCCTTCAGCCCTTTACCCAGCCCTTCAACACTTGAGGGGGTCACACAGCCACCCATCCCTCTCGTTGCTGCTGCCCCCCTGCCCCCCTGCTGCTGTTGCTGCTGATCCCCTGCTGCTGCTGCTGCTGCTGCCCCAATACCCCCCTGCTGCTGCTGCTGCTGCTGCCCCCCTGCCCCCTGCTGCTGCTGCTGCTGCTGCCCCCCTGCCCCCCTGCTGCTGCTGCCGCTGCTGCCCCCCTGCCCCCCTGCTGCTGCTGCTGCTGCTGCCCCCCTGCCCCCCTGCTGCTGCTGCTGCTGCTGCCCCCCTTCCTCCTGCTGCTGCTGCTGCTGCTGCCCCCCTTCCCCCCTGCTGATGCTGCTGATGCTGCCCCCCTGCCCCCCTGCTGCTGCTGCTGCCCCCCTGCCCCCCTGCTGCTGCTGCTGATGCTGCCCCCCTGCCCCGCTGCTGCTGCTGCTGCTGCTGCTGGCCCCCTGCCCCAAGCTCCTGCGGTCAGCCAGTACTGGTTGGGGGCCAGCCAGTACTGGTTGGGGGCCAGCCAGTACTGGTTGGGGGCCAGCCAGTACTGGTTGGGGGTGGACCAGTACTGGTTGGGGGTGGACCAGTACTGGTTGGAGGTGGACCAGTATTGGTTGCGGGGCGGCCAGTACTGGTTGGGGGTGGACCAGTACTGGTTGGGGGTGGACCAGTACTAGTTGGGGGTGGACCAGTACTGGTTGGGGGTGGACCAGTACTGGTTAGGGGTGGACCAGTACTGGTTGGGGGTGGACCAGTACTGGTTGGGGGTGGACCAGTACTGGTTGGGGGTGGACCAGTACTGGTTGGATGTGGACCAGTACTGGTTGGGGGTGGACCAGTACTGGTTGGGGGTGGACCAGTACTGGTTGGATGTGGACCAGTACTGGTTGGGGGTGGACCAGTACTGGTTGGGGGGTGGACCAGTACTGGTTGGGAGAGGACCAGTACTGGTTGGATGTGGACCAGTACTGGTTGGGGGTGGACCGGTACTGGTTGGGAAAGGACCAGTACTGGTTGGGGGTGAACCAGTACTGGTTGGGGGTGAACCAGTACTGGTTTCGGGGTGAACCAGTACTGGTTGGGGGTGAAACAGTACTGGTTGGGGGTGAACCAGTACTGGGGGGGGGGTGAACCAGTACTGGTTGGGGGTGAACCAGTACTGGTTGGGGGTGAACCAGTACTGGGGGGGGGTGGACCAGTACTGGTTTTCTCGTATCTCCTCAGCCCGATTTTTCCTCGATTTTAGGTTTACACCCCCATTCTTAGAACCGCTAAAAAATACAATCTATCAAGCCACTTTGTCAAAAAATTTAACTTTTCTCATGAACTTTTCTGCGAGTGATCGTGAGGGTGGTGGCGGGGTTGATGGAGGTGCACGCAGGCTGCTAGCAAACTGTAACTAGGCTGCATGTAAACGAAGCTGACGAAGGGCTTCCAGCCCGCCTGTCTTGGGCTGCGTGTCGAACTTGGGCTGCGAGGTACGGATGTGTCTAGCGATGTCCAGCGATGTCCAGCAAGGTCCAGCGAGGTACGGATGTGTCCAGCGAGTCCACTGCAAACAGCAGGTAGCACTGCTTTCGCAGGTAAGCACTGCTTTCGCAGGTAAACACCGCTCTCGCGGGTAGTCACTGCTAACGCAGGTGGGCACCGCTTTCGCGGGTAGGCATCTGAAACGCTGCAGGTACAACCACTGCAGGTCAGCGCTGCGAGTTGAGCAGCTGGGCAAGCTTACATTGCGATGGGTCAGCGGTAGCTTGAGCCTTCGGCGTTCTTGCACCGGAGGTACTGCCCAAAGGTATCTCAAAAGCTCGATTACTGCGTTGCGTTAGGCAAGAACACAGGCTGATGATCGATGCGAGGAAACCAAATGTTAGAGTATAGCCGGGGCAGCAGTATACATGGCTGGCGACGGAGGCCAGAATCTATTCCGACAGTGGTAGTGGCTGCTTAGTGGCTGTTGCTGATGCTTTCGTACTCTGGAAGTAGCGCGCTTCAGACATCGAGTCGCCAGGATCCATCCTTACATGTCTCTACATTCTTCTTAGTTCTCCAATCAGTGATCCCGAGTAGTATGTTTTAATGCCATCCTCCGTGAATCCCTCCCTGAATCCTGCCTTGCCTCAGCTTAAGTAAACCGAAAGTCACATCTCATGCATGCAAGGCTAAAAAGACTTGCAAGCGCATTCAAAGCTCATGCATACCAGGTCTGAAGTTGAACTGTAACACTCTCCCCCACTCCAAAAAGCTACGTCCCGGAGCTTCTAGTGTCTATGAAAGACAGTCATGCGATCACAGAGCAAGCAGGCAAGTGAAAAGCAGACATGCACAGGCTACATGCAAACAAGCAATCATGCAAATCTCATGCAAGTCTCATGCAAGAGAGCACGAGCTAAAGGTCTTGATGTTGTCTCGGTGTCCACAGTAGAGCTTGTGTCAGCTGACGGTGAAGACATCGTCCAGGAATGAAATGAGCCGAATGGAGAGAAGCATAAGAAAGCAAAGATAGTGGTAGCACGAGAAGATAGTAAGAGAAGATGGTGATAGTATGAGATGGTAGTGATTGAGTAAGACAAACTGATGCTGCCATGCGGGGCCAGAAGAAATGGCGTGATAGTTGTGCGTAGGTTTTGTCCCTACCGAGATGTCCGGAGATGGGGATGTCATGTGCTTCACGGAGTAGGGCGGTGCGCATGGGTCCCACCGGGATGTAAAGCCGGCGAGTCCCCCGTCCAATGTGGTACATGAGGTTTCCCTGGATTTGAAACTGGCGTGCTTTGCCAGCCAGTGCAGCCGCTAGGAGGCGCTGGTACTGTGGATCTGCAGTCGCTGATTGCTCATCGATGTGCAGTTGAGGATAGGGTGCGGAGAGCGACTCCGTTCCCGTGGCAGTCGGAATGCCTGGAGTGTTTGGGGCCAATGGAATGCCCGGAGTGTTTGGGGCCAATGGAATGCCCGGAGTGTTTGGGGCCAATGTAAGGTGCCTCTACTTAGGGCAGGATGTGTAGGGACGTGTTCTCTGCCTGAGCAGGCTGGTTGTGTTGATAGAGATGAGGCTATGTATAGGGCAGGTTGTGTAGGGACGCTGCAAGGAGCAGATTGGAAGGTTGTGCAAGGAGTGTGCATGCTGATTGTGTTGGTGTTGTAGCCAGTGGTCATGGTCTGTGCTTGTTTTGTGTCAGCCGTGTGGTGGCGTCATTTGTGGTTCTGTTGTTGTGAGAAGGATTGGTGCCATGATGGTTGGTTAGGGGGAGGAGATGGCATGATGGAAGGCTGAGCCAGTGAACTGTAATGGTTTGTAACCGTGCTGATGGCTTTGATGGTACCGTGCTTGATGCATTGGCCAGACTGTGTGCCCTGATGGACTGGTAGAAGCTGAGACAGGCCAATTAAACATGGCTGGCTTTACAATGTCAACGTATCGTGAGGGTGGTGGCGGGGTTGATGGAGGTGCACGCAGGCTGCTAGCAAACTGTAACTAGGCTGCATGTAAACGAAGCTGACGAAGGGCTTCCAGCCCGCCTGTCTTGGGCTGCGTGTCGAACTTGGGCTGCGAGGTACGGATGTGTCTAGCGATGTCCAGCGATGTCCAGCAAGGTCCAGCGAGGTACGGATGTGTCCAGCGAGTCCACTGCAAACAGCAGGTAGCACTGCTTTCGCAGGTAAGCACTGCTTTCGCAGGTAAACACCGCTCTCGCGGGTAGTCACTGCTAACGCAGGTGGGCACCGCTTTCGCGGGTAGGCATCTGAAACGCTGCAGGTACAACCACTGCAGGTCAGCGCTGCGAGTTGAGCAGCTGGGCAAGCTTACATTGCGATGGGTCAGCGGTAGCTTGAGCCTTCGGCGTTCTTGCACCGGAGGTACTGCCCAAAGGTATCTCAAAAGCTCGATTACTGCGTTGCGTTAGGCAAGAACACAGGCTGATGATCGATGCGAGGAAACCAAATGTTAGAGTATAGCCAGGGCAGCAGTATACATGGCTGGCGACGGAGGCCAGAATCTATTCCGACAGTGGTAGTGGCTGCTTAGTGGCTGTTGCTGATGCTTTCGTACTCTGGAAGTAGCGCGCTTCAGACATCGAGTCGCCAGGATCCATCCTTACATGTCTCTACATTCTTCTTAGTTCTCCAATCAGTGATCCCGAGTAGTATGTTTTAATGCCATCCTCCGTGAATCCCTCCCTGAATCCTGCCTTGCCTCAGCTTAAGTAAACCGAAAGTCACATCTCATGCATGCAAGGCTAAAAAGACTTGCAAGCGCATTCAAAGCTCATGCATACCAGGTCTGAAGTTGAACTGTAACAGCGGTCTGGGGGTGGAGAAGGCTCGGTGTGAGGGGGTAGCTTTCATTGATCGCACATGCACCAGATGCACAGAGGGGGTAGTGGATGACGCCATGCATTTCATCTTTGAGTGCACTGCCACGAGTTCCATCAGGGAGCAGCCGGAGTTTGCCTAGACTTTACAGAACAACAATGAGAACTTGCATGACTTCATGTTGAGCCCATTCGCACCTTTGTTTGTGCACCTTGCTATGAAGTGCGTTACAGAAAGTCCCGAACCCCTTGAGGGGGAGGGCGGCCTAGCAGTCAGGCGACCCCAACTAGCAAAAAATGACAGGAAATGATAGGAAACCGACCCCTGGTAATTAAAACGACGCCGCGTCTCAGCCACGTGGTTTCTATTTATGTTTCGCACATCCCTGGATAGAGGACTCTGTCAGCTATGCGGTGCAGCTTGTAACATTAAATATTGTGCAGTGTGCTGAGTGCTATGGCGGCTCAAATCTTGACATTCAAATTCATGCCAGTTTTGCTCATGCGGGCCTCGCCGCGACCGACCGCCGCGACCGACGTGGCCCAGTAGCCTCTGCAAACAGTCAGGGACAGTCGCCGCAGTCAAAACAATGCACATGGCACGCCAAACCGATGTAACGACGCCCCTCCACCCATGCTCGGAAGTATACAAGGCTGCTGCATTGCTTGACCGCTTCGTGAGTAGTACCTACTACCTGGCCACTCGGTAAGGCCAATCAAGGTGTGCAGGCCATTGCTACGTTACCTTGCTCGACATGTTGGGTCCGATCCCTCCCGCCCGCCCTCCGCTTGCGTGTCCAGCTTGTGTCCAGCTCCGCCCTGACCCCCTGCTGCTCAGCTGGAGGGGTGGGCAGCCCAGGGGCAGCACCAGCACCAGCTGCCTGCTGCTGCCAGGGGGGTGCAGCAGGAGGGGGGGGCAGGTCAGGGGCGGCATTAGCACCAGCTGCCTGCTGCTGCCAGGGGGGGGCAGCAGGAGGGGTGGGCAGCCCAGGGGCAGCACCAGCACCAGCTGTCTGCTGCTGCCAGAGGGGTGCAGCAGGAGGGGGTAGCAGGTCAGGGGCAGCACCAGCACCAGCTGCCTGCTGCTGCCAGGGGGGTGCAGCAGGAGGGGGTAGCAGGTCAAGGGCGGCACTCAGCCTCCTTGCAATGGCTTTCAGGCCGCTAGGGCAGTGCAGATAGCCAGCCTTTGGTGAGTTACGCAAGGTGAGCACGTTGCCGGCCATGGGCCATTGGTCTTGCTAGGATGTGGAAGGGGTGGGAGGGTGGGGCTGGGGGTGGAGGAGGTGGGTGAGGGTGGGAGGGCGGGGCTGGGGTTGGGAGGGGGTGGGAGTGAGTGGGAGGGCGGGGCTGGGAGGGGGGGTGGGAGTGCAGGGCTGGGGGTGGGAGGAGGTGGGTGAGGTTGGGAGGGCGGGGCTGGGGCTGGGAGGGGGTGGGAGGGAGGATGGGAGGGCGGGGCTGGGGGTGTAAGAGGGTATGAGGAGGTTGGAAGACTATGGAAGGCCAGGGAGGGTTTGGGGGAGCAAGGAGTTGCGAGGGGATGCGAGGGGTGCTAGGGGGCGGGGTCCAGGCCGTCGGAGTAGGCTAGTCATTACTGCAAGGCAAAGTCATGTCGCGCCAAAGTCATTTGCAACAGGCCTGCTCAACAAAATGCGATGCTTTCTTCTCCAACAGCTGTGTCGTTGAGTAAGGAACAGAGTAATAGAGCCAGAACACTCCTACAAATTAGTCCCTGCGTTTTTCCCTGCGCTTTTGTCAACCTTGTCCAAATGGACTGAAACTTAGCCAGTTGGTAGCTTGTGATGTAAGGATTCCATCCCAAAAGAAATCAGGTCAAAAAAATCAAAGGCTAAGGCTCGGCGGCCCGTGGCGTTCACGCAGGGACGGATGCAGGGATTGAGGGGGGGGCGCAGGGACAAACGCAGGGATGGAAGGGGGGGTGCAGGGACGAACGCAGGGATGAGCGCAGGGATGAGCGCAGGGATTATGGGCGCAGGGATGAGCGCAGGGATTAACGCAGGGACGAGCGCAGGGTTTTTGGGCGCAGGGATGAGCGCAGGGATAAACGCAGGGACGAGCGCAGGGATGAACGCAGGGACGAGCGCAGGGAGTATGGGCGCAGTGACGAGCGCTGGGATTAACGCAGGGACGAGCGCAGGGATTATGGGCGCAGGGACGAGCGCAGGGATGAGCGCAGGGATTATCGCAGGGATTAACGCAGGGATTAACGCAGGGATTATCGCAGGGATTAACGCAGGGATTAGCGCAGGGATTAACGCAGGGATTATCGCAGGGATTAACGCAGGGATTAACGCAGGGATTATCGCAGGGATTAACGCAAGGATTATCGCAGGGATTATCGCAGGGATTAACGCAGGGATTAGCGCAGGGATTAACGCAGGGATTAGCGCAGGGATTATCGCAGGGATTAACGCAGGGATTAACGCAGGGATTATCGCAGGGATTAACGCAGGGATTAACGCAGGGACGGACGCAGGGCTCGAGTGCAGGGACGGACGCAGGGACGGATGCAGGGGCAGACGCAGGGATCGTAGGAACGTGCATGATGCTTACAGCAGTGTCTAACACAAGCACAAATTACCTTCTCCGTGTTTGCTACATCCAACTACATACATCACATCCATCTACTGCGATCATTTAGGCTGGAGTCTGGCTGCTGCATGTCAGTTGGCTCCTGCCTGTAAGCTGGCTGCCACCAAGCTGCTACGGCCTCTTGGCTGCTGATCCTGGCTTGCACCACTGCTCCATGGCCACACCACTGCCAAGAGGCTCCTGCACCCCTGCACAACAACAACATGCACACAAGGGGACATGTGCACAAGAGCTGTCACCTTACTGATGAAGGTGTAGCGAACGGCTCCTCGAAGCCTAGCTCGCCTCCGAGTACTTCTGTACTGCAGTGTGACATGGTGGGCGAAAGGGGCAGGTGGGCCTTCGCGCACACCTGCTTCAGAGGTTCGACTCCTCGGGGGAAACGTTCTAAACCCTGGCCGTGTCACGCTGTGGGAACGAAGGTAGTTAACGGTTGTCAGCGTGGTGTCTTGCACGCTACATTTTGGTTTCCGACCGACGTTGCTTAACGTTAACCTTCTTTCCTAAGCAATATGACTGCTAACAAGGAACCTCCGCCTGGCGGGGACAAACGGGCTGAGCGTCCCGCCCCAGGGGGCCAGAATCCTGGTTCCCCGCCTCCAGCGACTCCAAGCACTGCCGCTGGGGTCCCAGCAGGAGTTCCTGTTGCAGCTGGGGCGCCAAATACTGGCACGGCACCTGCTGTCAACAACACGCCCTCTCTTTCTGCCGCAGCCCCTGTTTTCGCAGACGTCGAGAAGATCACAGGCCTGCAGCCCGCCCAGGCGCTGGACTTGCTGAGATCTGTTCTGACTTCTCTGAACAGCATCGTTTCTGCTCAGCCTCAGGCTGCTCCTGCTCCTCCTGCGGCTACTGCTGGCGTTGGCTCTCTCTCGTATGCGGGAGCCCTGACAGCTGCGCCCATCCTCCCCGAAGTCGGCACTTCTGCCGCAGCAGCTGCAGCTGATGAGATTCAGCGCCTGCGCCAGCAGCTGGTGGGGGTCACTGCGCACCTGGAGGCTGCCCAGAACGAGGCTGTCCGCGTGCGAGCTGAGCTCTCGGAGATGGAAAGCCTGCAGGACCGCCAGAATGTGGTGGTGAGTGGAGAGCAAGGTGTTGCTGCCATTCGCAGCCAGTCAGACAAGCCTGTTGTGAACAGAAGCAGTGGCACCTCTGCCGCGTTACCTGCTCTTGGTGCTGCGCCAGCCTTGTCAGGCACTATTGCACCTGTGGCCCCGCTGTCAGGCAGACAGACACCTCTGTCTCAGGTTGCACCTCCTGCCAATGCAACACTTGCTGCACCAGTCCCTATGTCCAGGGTTAAGATCCCAGGTCCTGACAAATGGACGGACCAGTGCCTTGCCACTTCCCGAGTAGCAGAAATCTTCTGTGAGGATCTTGAGGTGCACTGCGCATATTTGCGCATAGAACCTGCTGATGCCTTGCCCAATTTCTTGACAGGCAAAGCCAGAGAGGTGTGGTACCCTGCAACCAGGAATGCTCACATTCTTGCCCATGGCTCTAGGCCAACATGGGTCCACCTGCGTGCTTCCTTTAAGGAAATGGCTGGTGATGACCTGCGCAATGAGTCAGATGTGCACCGCAGGAAACTCCTGGATCCCAATGCCTTGCGCATGTCGGCTGGTTCCACTCTGAATGCTTACATCACTGATTTCAGGAACACTCTGACGGTGGCAGGTTCTACCTGCATGGCACCAGCTATGCTGGTGGCCACCTTCATTAGGGGGCTCACATCTGAGCTGCAGTCCTCGGTGGTGCATGGTCTTGCCCTGATGCGTGACCCCACCCTGAACGATGCCATTCAGGCTGCTGTGAATGCACAGAAGGTACTGTTTGCAGTAGCTACCAACCATGTGGGACGTCGCCCACCTGCTCCCCATGTGGCTGCCTTTGTGCCCCCTAAGCAGATGAACCGCCTTAGGACTCCCCCTGGCATTGCTGGAGGACCACCCCCCCCTGCCCATCGTGGCCCTTACTGGGACGTGTCCAGCAGCAGCAGCAGTGGAGGACACCGTGGCAGCCGCCACAGCAGCCAAGGTGGGGGTCGCCATGCTGGCCGTGCTGCCCAGGCTCCCCCTGCCACGGCCCCTGTGTGCCCAGCACCTGCTGCTGGCGGGTCCACCCTGCCAATTCCTGGCTATGCGTGCCATCACTGCTGGAACCCCAACCACTTCCGTGACTACTGCAACCTGAAGCACCTGCCAGCAGATGAGGCCCGCCGGGTCAGCGGCTACCCCCGCCCTGCTTCCCTGGGCCCCCCTTCCCGCCATGCCAACCCTCCTGGGGATCTTCCCCCCCGGCCCCAGAAGCGAGACCGCAGCCCCCCTGGCAAAGGGGGCTGGAAGCAGCAAGGCTCCAGGGGTGACCGGCGCCGTTGAGGCTTTGCCCAACCAGTGCGCCAGGCCTGTGTTGGTGCCTGTGGGACTGTGCCAGTTAAGCAGGCATGTTTGCCAAGGGACAGTGCTGCAGACGACAGTGTTTTACACTTCTCGTTCTCTGGCAAGGTGAATGGTAGAGACTGCACCATGCTCTTTGATAGCGGTGCAGCAGCAAGTTTCATTAACTGTGCAGCTGTTGAGATGTACTCTCTGAGTAGCTACAGACTGCAGCAGCCTAGGGAGTTCCAGGTTGCAAATGGCCAGCCTGTCATGTGCACACATGCATGCACTGTACAGCTGCAGGTCCAGTCTTTGAACTGCCAAGTAGACTTGTTAGTTATGCCAGAGATGTTCTCTGCTTTTGATGTGTTAATGGGTAGCGACTGGTTGCAGTCCAATGGTGCATTGCTGGATTACCTGGCGCGTACAGTGACCCTGCAGATGTCAGCTAACAAGACCGTGCTCAAGTGTGAGCCTGCAGCGCCAATTCTGGCCCCACACTGTGCCCATATACTGGCCAAGCATAGTCATGCTACAGTGTCAGCTAAGGTTGCCTACAAGTGGTTAAGAAAAGGAGGCCAATCTCTGGTCGCTCTGATATCCTCTCAACCCGTCAACCTTACCCCCCTCCAGCAAATCTGCTGTCCGTGCACCCTACCCCTTCTCCAGCAAATCTGCTGTCCAATGACCCTGTCCCTCACACTCAATCAACAACCTCACCCCCTGACACACCTATCAATTACCCTACCAACATTCCCCATGCTGTGGCAGCTCAGCTGACAGCGCTCATATCTGAGTTTGAGGACGTCTTCGCACCCTTCAACAAACTGCCCCCTCAACGTCCAGTGGGACATACCATCCCTCTTCAGCCTGGCTGTAAGCCACCAGCTCTGCCGTCTTATAAGATGAGCCAACCTGAGCTGCTGGAGATGAAGAAGCAGGTTGCTGCTTTCCTGGAACAGGGCATCATTGAGCCGTCATCCTCACCCTATGCAGCCCCTGTCCTCTTTGTGAAAAAGAAGTCAGGTGAGTTAAGGATGTGCGTGGATTACCGCCAGCTCAATAAGATTACCTTGAGGGATCAGTACCCACTGCCTAGAGTGGATGACCTGTTTGACAGGTTAGCTGGTTGCACGGTGTTCTCATCACTTGATCTACAGGCTGGTTATCACCAGATTAGGATCCCTGATGAGGATGTGCCCAAGACAGCTTTCAGGACACCTACTGGCTTGTACCAGTTTAAGGTGCTATGCTTTGGCTTAACCAATGCCCCTGCCACGTTTCAGCGTGTTATGAATAATGCCTTTGCTGATGTCATTAATGACTGTGCCCTGGTGTATATTGATGATATACTCATCATGTCCAAATCAGTTCCAGATCACTTCAATCATCTCAAGAGGGTCTTGGACCTGCTAAGGAAACATCAGTTCCAAGCCAAGCTGTCAAAATGTGAGTTTCTAAAAACTGCCCTGAAGTTTCTGGGTCACATAGTCAGTGATCAGGGTATTGCTGTAGACCCTGATAAGGTGAAATCCATCACCTCCTGGCCTGTGCCACGCAGCTTGACTGCAATGCAGCAATTCCTGGGTGCAGCCAATTTTGTGCGCAAATTTGTACACAATTTTAGTGCTCTCGCAGCACCGCTCACTGATCTGACTGGTAAAGTCGGCATTGAGTTTAACTGGCATAAGTGGCCTGATGATAAATTACAGACTTTTGATGCTCTCAAGCATGCAATATCTAAAGTACCTCTACTTAAAATACCCGATATCACTAAACCTTTCCAGGTATATTGTGATGCCTCTTTGCAAGGCGTTGGAGCGGTGCTCATGCAAGAGGGTTACCCTCTGGCTTATTTAAGCAAAAAGCTGATTCCAGCTGAGAAGAATTACACCACTGGAGAGCAGGAATTACTTGCTATCATTACTGCGTGTAAAGAGTGGCGTTGCTACTTGGAGGGTGTCCCTTTCACTTTGTATACAGATCACAAACCCTTAGTGGCTCTGAAAACACAGAAAGTCTTATCAAGACGCCAAACCAGATGGTTAGAGTTCCTCTCACGGTATAATTTTACCATAGAATACCTGCCTGGTGATACTAACCCTGCTGACCCCCTGTCACGCATACCTGATGCTCCGGTCACAAACCCTGTCATGATTATGACCAGGAGCAGGAAGCGCCTTTTGGAGGGGGAGGAAGCTACCGTGCAGCAGCAGCCGCAGCAGGAGCCGCAGCCACAGTTGGTGCTGGAGCAGCCTCTGCCCCCACCCCCTGTGCCTTTGCACCCTCTGCATGCTGTCAATATGACAGAGCAGCTGCTGGCAGCGTATGCAGCAGATGAGGCTTTTGCCAGCATGGTGGATGAGTATGATCAGGATCAGCATGGGCTGTATCGCACCAGAGAAAGGAACCAGATAGTGGTCCCTAACTGCCCAGAGCTCAAAACCAGGATATTGGTGGAGATGCATGATGCGCAGTTTGCAGGTCATGTGGGCATTACCAAAACGCTGGAGCGTATCTCCAGGATGTTCTGGTGGCCCCGCATGAGGTCTGAGGTACGCCATTATGTGGCCAACTGTGATGCTTGCCAGCGTAACAAATCTGTTAATACCAAACCTGGAGGCCTGCTCACGCCTCTGGCCGTACCCTATGACAGATGGGAGTCTATTTCAATGGACCTAATTACTAAGCTACCTCCTGGTGAGCATGGCTTTGATGCCATTGCCGTGTTTGTAGACAGGCTATCTAAAATGGTGCACTTTGTGCCTTGCCGTGAGTATATGAATGCTGAGAGCTTTGCCCGTCTCTTCATTGACAATGTGTTTAAACACCATGGAGTACCTAGAGAAATCATCTCTGATAGGGGCTCCCATTTTACTAATCATTTCTGGGCGTCAATTATGACCATTCTTGGTGTAAAGGAATGTAAGTCTAGTGCCTATCATCCACAGTCTGATGGTCAGACTGAGAGGTACAATCGTACCCTAGAGGAAATGCTTCGCCATTATATCTCACCTGCTCAGGTCTATCAATCTAGGGACTTTTTCGGTTGCCCGCAACCGAGAGAGTTTTAGCGACAACACGGCCCGCTCCAAGCGCTCTGCAACCCGGATTCGCACACAGCTCACCAAGACCAGCAGAACGAGATGCAGGACGACCACCGCTCACCCGAGACAGCTGGAACGTTGGGCCTCCTGGCCCACCACATCAGCAGGCTACCAGGTATGCGCATGGCCGTACTATTAATCTTGATACCTCTTGTCTTTACAGGGTCGGCGGTTACCAATCTCCGCCGACCTGCTTTTGCGGCATCTAGCGAAGCTTGCAGTGCTACACACACGGGACAGCGTTGGAACTGCCTGTGCTCAAAAATCGCGGAAAACCATTCGCGTTGGAACAGGCCTAAGACGCAGGTCGATAGACCTTCAAACCATTGGCGACTGTGTCGGGCTATACCCGCGCAGATTGCACGAACACACTTGGCCACTGGCCTAGGGGCTATACCCCAGCACACATCCCTCGGGGCTATACCCCAACACACATCCCTCGGGGCTATACCCCAACACACACCCATAGGGGCTATACCCCAGCACACAACCCTAGGGGCTATACCCCAACACACATCCCTAGGGGCTATACCCCAATACACATCCCTAGGGGCTATACCCCAACACTCACCCATAGGGGCTATACCCCAACACTCATCCCTAGGGGCTATACCCCAATACACATCCCTAGGGGCTATACCCCAACACACATCCCTAAAGGCTATACCCCATTACACATCTTTAGGGGCGACACTCCAATACTTAAATATAGGGGTTACACCCCACTACACCAATACAACTAGACCCTACACCATCATCTTGGTTGCCCATGTCATACATTTGGACATAGAAACCAACACTATAAGACAAGAGGACAAGGTGCTCATAACACACACACATACTAAGACAACTGACTGCTGTGCCATCGCTTCGACTACAGGGGGAATGAGCAACGTCAGCCTCGTGGTGGGACACAGCTCTCCCTTCCAGAGACAGGTTATGGGCAGGACCATCAGGCAGCTGCCCTTCAGAGGCATCACCTCCACAGCGCCCTTCACCAGCCAGCGTCGAGTGGACCCCAGCTTGGCAGCTATACCGCTACATGCGGTGTCTGGACTGCATGGCCAGACCGCACTCAAAACGACCATGCAGGGCCACATTGTCCGCACCACCGGGAAGGGACAACCCACCCTGGATCACACCTCGGACGACCCTGAGCTGGCAGCGGAGGAGGTGTCAGCTTGGCTGCAGCAATGCCATGCCCCAGCCCTGGATGGGGTTCAGTTTGAGATGACTAAGACCTACACGCAAAAGAGCTACCAATGCCATCCAGCCAACTACACCTTCGCCGTGTCAGCCAGTAATGTCGCAGCCATGCTGGCTGCCCATGAGCAGAACCCCTACATCACCGATATAGCTACCCACACAGCAGTCACGAGCGGCAGAATGAGGTGCAGCCTGGAGGAAGTGGGACCCGGCACCTATCCCCAGCTCACCACTGCCTACATCCAACTCACCAACCTGCAAGGGGGAGATGAGCTGGGTCTTCCCCATCGCAGCCTTACCCACCCACCCACCCTCCTCCCTTCCCTGCGCCATGCTACGCACCTGGCAGTGGGTGCCCTGGTGCTCGCAGTGGCAGGTCCACCACCCACTGAGCCAGAGGGGGTGCCCAGATATGCTGAGACACTGACCACCTCCCCCCTCTGGCGTGTGATGAAGGCTCTGGACGTGGGCGCTATCACTGCGGACCCACAGCGCAGGCAGAACTGCTATGTGGTGCACTCGGATACGGACCACTTGCAGCAACTGCTGGACCGCCACCACCGCATCAGCGTCAGACTTGGTAACACCTTCGCGCTAACCCTTACCTCTACTAACCCTCCACAGCCACCCCCCTATTGCATCGCTGTGAGCAGCCCTAGCAGCATTGCAGCAGTGGATGAGCGCTCGACCGCCAAGTACGCAGACCTCCTTAGCATCCTTGTACAACTCCAGGTCAGAGCATCTATCCTCCACCAACACACACAACCACCACAACACCTCGACACCATCAGGCACCTGAATGTCAAAGCATGCCACAATCATGCATGCCATGGCATAGCCACTAGGTCATCATCACCACAAACACATACACTCAGAAACCCATGCTTGCACCGCAACCCCCATGCGACAGCAGCCCGGCATGCGCTGCGGACAACAAGTAACCAGCCCACCAAGACACTCAACACGCACCATGCGTACACGATGTCGCAGGCGCAGCACAGCGATCCAGGACCTCTCCTGGCGCTGCTGGTTGGTGCCTCTGCGGAGCATGAGCAATGGAAGGAGCGCATCCGTACTGAGACTACGCGGCCGCTTACCTTCACCAACCTGCAAGGTGACCTGCTCACCCTGGAGCTGACGGGCAACACCCTGGCCTCCCTAGTGGTCACTAGGAGCGACCCGCTCACCCAGCAGGTGACCAGGGAGAGCCTGGAAGCAGCAGCGGTGCAGTGCGCAGCCCTCGCCTTCTGTGCCACAGACGGCACCCCTCTCTACTCATGCAGCAAGGGGCAGGTCAGCAAGGAGATGCTGATTCAAGTAGGCAGCAGCCCAGATATGGTGAACCTCCTGGCAGCAGCGCACTTCATGGGGGATGATCTGAAGGTGGGGGGTGAGGTTATCAAGGTGGGCCTACCCTACCGCTACCTCACGGGTAAGGGCGACCAGGTGGTCTGGATTGACAAGCTCAGCAACAAAGGGCTGGACTACCAATCTGGGAGGGTGGTGAGCAGTGAAGAGGCAGCAGCGGCTAATCTCAGCAAGACGAGCCTAGGCAGCATCACCAACCAGGATGGATTCGTCTTCGGGTGTATCGCCTCCATTGCCGATGGCAGCAGCATGGCCGAAATAGCAGGCGCTAACGCCACTCGCACCATGCAGGCCAAGGCCACCACGGCCATGGCCTCCGCCAGGGTGGACCCAGTTGGGCCAAGCAGCTACGCACCGCAAGTCAGACGCGCCAACACACACCTGGGCCCCACACCCATGCGGACAGCAGCAGCCCCCCGTCGAGGCTGGGCCGCAGAGTCCTGTCAAAATGCGACGCAGATCCGTGTCCTCCCTCCACGGGCAGAGGGAGCTCGGCCCACACCCCAGGGCCCCCCTCCCTCTGGCCGCCCCGCTACACAGGGCCCCCTCCCACCAGGCCGGCCAACACAGCAGCCTCGGCCGCAACCTGCTAGCAGGGGACCATCCCCCATCTCCTCGGGCGGCAGACACAGCCGCAACCCGAGCAGGGGCAGCAGCGGTAGCAGCATTGGAGCCTTCGACGAGCTCGCCATCGAGGCCGGGTACATGAATATGAACCGGGTGAGGAATAAGGAGCGCAAGCACCCCCACACTCCCCCAGACAGAGACAATACTAGGAACGCCTCACCCGGCTGCTGGTACCGTAGCACCATGTCTGACCCCATCCTCACCACGGATATCATCACACATGCACATAAGACTCACCACATGCTTGCATGTAATACCATGCGGAGGGTCAGGCCCTCCACACCACCTTTGAATAACCAATTACAAGCAACAAACCACCATGCCCTCACCACACGGAGAAGCCACAATGAGCCAAAGACCACTGCCTACTGCAATACGCCATGCAGGCCCCATCTGACCCTGCTGTGGACGCGCCCACCCCAGCAGCCCAGGGGGGAGGAGCATCCACAGCAATGCGCGGGGAGGCGGCAGCAGCAGCAGTGGCCCTTGGCGATGGATCTCTTCGTCTGCAAGGTAGGCTATCCCCCGAATGCCACCTGCCCCAGCCCTCCACATACACACCCAGGATCCCATACTAGCAACAATTGCGTGAGAAATCTGACCCACAACCTACCAGCCCTCCACGCCGCAGAAACTGGCCCAGGCAACAACCGCGACACCGACGCCATGGAGGGCGACACAAGCCTGGTAAGGGAGCAGGACACCGCCCCACGCCAACATGCAACCCACAGGCTCATACTCTACACCCAACTTACCCCCCCCGACCACCCTCCTCGCAGATCCCCACGGGAGAAGAGGCTGGGGTGGGAGCTGGACAGGAGTACCCACCCCTCTCCAACAACCCCGCCTACATGCCAGGTAGGCCGAGACGCCCCTGGCATCAGCATAGAAGTACAACATGCAGGCACCCACACCAATCCCAGACACTTGGAAACACGACGGAGGACACACTGCGCCGCAGGCACCGCTGGTGGCCGGGTTTGGGGTGCCCCACTGGCACGCAAGGCGGCAGCAGACACCCGGGACCCGCAGGTGGGCAGCACCACCCACCCCACCCTAGGCCACAGGGAAAGTCCCACCAATGCCCACCACCCTACCCATACCCACCAGAACAACCTGACCACAGAACACCGCTGCCACCACCCACACAGGCCGCACCATACAGCGCCGAGCGTGAAACGCAACGACCACGGAGAGGTCTGGAGCGCCCAGCTAGCAGCCGCAACTTGGGACAACAACTATCTGAGGCAACAGGTAACCAGACCCCTGACCCCTACGGGTCGCAACACACGCACTCAAGTAGGGGAAAGGTACGGACGTTGCCCACACCAACCATCAACTGCGTGTAACCCTGCAGGAGGCTCGCTGTACGGCGGGGGACTACCGCTGGAAGATGCGAGCATGGAGGACCCAGCGGTGAGCCATGACCCTGAACCCGCGCTGGCCCAGCCCCATGCACATGACCAGCCATCAACACTACCACACCCCAACATGCCGGGACAACACTACAATCTCCGCACAGATCACACACCGCACCCCCACCCCACCACCACCATCATATCTGCTACTGGCTTGCACACCCAAACAGGCAGGAGACAGCAATCGGATGGCGGACACGACAGGTGGCACCCCGCAGGAACCCACAAGCAATGCGGAGGACACACACATACACATCAAGTGTCAGCCGGGGACCATGCCTTTAATGCCCACACCTGCCCGTACACTCCCTACACCGCTGCCACCTGCACGTCCGCAGGAGACGCGTGGGGACGGCACGGCCGGCAGCAGCTGATTGTCCCAACCCAGGCTGGCTTTAAGCACAATGCCACAAAGCCAGATAACACACTGGCCACTAACCGGGAGCTTAGACGAGCAGCTGCCTGGCCAACCGTTGTCGTCCACGGCTACAGCCAAGGGGGGACTAGACAGGCAGCGACCATTAGCACCCTCTCTATTAGGGCCCATGGGCCCAGGAAGGGGGCAGACGTGCATAGAGGTAGAAGCGTAGCAGCCCTCCACAGATGTAGCAATGAGATGGTGGACTGTAGGGAGGCATGTAACACCCTATGCCAACTCAGGCCCAACGACCCCGATACACACGGCACGCACCTAGGCAACAGACAGCACAGCCACCCACCTCCCTTCCCACCCAAGAGGTGGTCCATCAATAACCTAGTCAACATGCTTGTGAACGCTGCCATCGGCACGCAAATGATCACCTTCCTCTGCCAAAACATTGGCCAGAACACGCAACCCACCATGAAGGACTCCAACAAGTGCCTTAGAAGACACAGGAAACTGCTTAGCAAAATCAAGGCAACAGTCAGAGCTATCAGCTACAACACTATGACAGGGATAGACGGCACTCTATCCGCCTCTAGTTCTCTATGTAAGCTCAGGAATAGATTCCACCTCTCCACACACGGTGCCAACAGCAGCCAACCCCACACAGTCTACCAATTCAATAGCACCCTCCACGTCTACTACTGCTACCAAACTGCAGAACACGGACGAGACACCGCCTGGGCCATAGGCAAGATAGACATCATGTCCGCCGTCAGGGCTGTCTACGTGACATGGCTCCTGCTAGCAGCTGGGGATGTTGAGGCCAACCCCGGCCCAGCCAGGGAGCACTACCAGCAGGCCAGACATAGCTCCGCGTGCCAGGTCTATTCCCTGAACAACGCTGCAGGCCACGAATGGGTCACCAAGCATGACATAGACAAATTTTACGACAATAGGCTCACCCAACTCACGGATCCATTTGAACGAGGCGCATGGCTGCTTGCTAGAGGCGCGGACGGCTACTCTGACGAAGTCATTGAAATGTATTTACATGTCCACTACGGCCTAGCGGTACAACACATCGCCCAACTCAACCAACCCACCGACTGGACTGCTGACAACCTTGGGAACCTCGCCTGCCAGTACGGCACACACACATTTCTGTGCAGAAGGCCAGGCCACAGCATGGCCATGACATGCAACGACGGCACATGGCACCTACTGGACTCCATGAAATCAACACCGACGCCCATCTCGCGCATCCCTGCTGCAGCCAAGCGGATCACGCACCAGCTCTTTGTCATCACGCCTAACACCCGCTCACGGGAGCAGATACGCATGTGCGAGGAAAAAGGCATCCACAACATCATTAGCCACGCGGAACATACAAGCAACCACAATCTCAACACCATAGCAGTCGAACCCACCCCCCACACAGTCACAGCCCAGAACCTAGCTCATCCCTACATGGAAAGGCAATACGAAGAGTGTTGCCTAGTGCATGCTTTCAACATGGCCATGGGAAAGAAATGCATTGACTACCACGCAGTCATCAACCACTGCAAGCAGCTAGCAGAGCACCTACAAAACCTTGCACAAGTAGCACGAGACATAGGGCACACAGTACGCACCTTCAGAACAGAGCACATCTACCATGCGAATGGTAAGTTCTCATCTGATACACTGAACCACTACCTCTACCGCAAACATCAAGAGCTACACACGTACCTGCACCCTGCCTCAACCTACCTGCCCATCCAGAGCATCACCCCCGAGGTAATCACAGCCGCTATTGCAAGTACGGGCGCTACACGCAACGATGCTGTCATCCTGCTATCCTACCAACACGCTACAACCATTAAGCACACGCAACAAGGGTGGCACCAGCTGGACTCACTCAACCGCATGCCTAAACCACTATCCACACCTGAGGAATGGAGCAGCCTCCAAGGAAACATACTCACCATATGCACGGGCGATGTAAGGCACACTAGATTCGTTAGAAGGGAGATCTGGATAGCGGACCCACTGGAGGCCACCACCCCATCAGCGCTAGCAGCACACTTCCAAGACCACTTGGAACCGATAGACTTGACCAAAGACAACACAGAGGCAAGGGAGACCACCGCCCCCTTACATGCGACCACCGCGAACGCCGAGACCAGCTACACAGCGGATAGCAAGCGCAGGGCGACAGCAGAGGGCATCCCCCAACACGACGAGCCTACTCGGCTGCTGCGACAGCGCCGGGACACACCCACGGTCACTCTCCGTCCGCAAACAACGACACGTATTCATCGACCCACTACGCCCCTCGACAACGCCACCGACGCTGCCAAAAAGCGCGTTCGAGTCACCAAGAGACACGGTAACGACACACACACTCAAACCCTCATGTTCAAATATCTTTGCAAACCCACCGCTAAGGCCCACACCACTGGGCCAGTCTCCACCATAGACGAGACTCCTAAATCTACAACTGACAACGACCCTGGCATGAACCAACATCACAACCCCCCACCGCCACCCACCCTCAACCGGCAACACATCACCCTCACAACCTTCAACGTCAGAGGCCTACACCGATCTAGAAATGAAGTTCTGAACCTTGTGCACAGCCAAAGCCCGGACATCCTGATCCTGACCGAAACCATGACCCAACCCAAAAGCAACAACCCTAACTCTGGCTGGCTGAAGAGGGTTATGCCCAACTATACTGTCCATCGCCACCAAGGCCACAGCGAAGTCCTCATCGGCATCAGACATGACCTAGCCATCCAGACGCAAGCTACCATGATACAACCGTGCGCAGATGCGGATGTAAACACCCGCTGCGTCATCCTAAGCCTCCGCCAACGGCAAAGCGAAGAGCTCACACTCGTCGCCACGTACTGGCCCTCGGGGAACAACGACGACGCGATCCCACTAAGGAGAAAGATGCAAGAACACATACGAACAGCCACTGGACACCTGCCCGGCTCACTCATTCTGGCGGGAGACATCAACGCCACGATGAAAACAGAGGATCGCTCCGAACACACCGAATACACACAAGACAACATGATGAGGGAGTTCGCCACGGAGATGCGCCTGTCCGAAGCTGATCCCGGCGACCGGGCCTGGACCTACCAACAACCGCACTGCAACAGCCGCATCGACGCCATCCTGACGCGCGACGCAAGACACGGCCCTGAGCACCGCACGCACGTCGACACACACGCATATCTTAGTGACCACAGGCCACTCACCGCCACACTGAGTACAGCCCGACTGGGCATAGACCTGGCAGCCCCACAAAAACCGCAGAAGCACAGCCACACCATCCTTACCACCCCCATTACCAATGAGGACAGGGAAGCCTACCGCCTGGCAGTGCAACAACCCAGCTCAGGTGTCCCACAACTGCATGCACACCTGACAGCATACCTTGCTCCCATGTACACTGATGCTATCCACTTCCTGACCACTATCGACAAGGCCAACCCCCAACAACCACAGCGCCTAACGCTGGTGGCAGGCCTCCCAGCCAGGGAAGCTATAGACACCGCAGCTACCATGCTCACAACCCTACTGCAAACCTGCAGGACGACAGCTATTAAGACTTGCAATACTAAGACCCTAACAAGGGGAGGACAACACTACCAACGCAGGACCATGTGTAGGATTAGACAGGCACTAGGCAAAAAGCTCAAAACCACCAGAGAACTCAGCCGGAAGGCTAGAGTGTTTCTCAAGCAAAACAACGTGCACCCAACCATCGATGAACTTATCCCAGAGACAGATACGACAAATGGAGATATAAGGGATGCGGTGCAAGCGCGCCAGGGTGATGACCCAACCGAAAATCACGTGCAGGCCGCACTAGCCAAGCTGACCAACTCGTACCGCGACCAAATCCATAAGCTCGACGACGACGACTCCGCACTCGCCATCGCACAGGCCCGTATCAGAATGCAACAACTAATAAGCACCCAGCCTAAGAAAGCAAACAAATACATCCTACGCCCATCCCGCACTGACCACAACGGTCTGCAGGCGCTAGCCGACCCCATCACCAACAAGATATGCACGGCCCCGGCCGACCTGAACCGGATAATTACCGATGCCTACGGAACGAAGCTGGCGCCGCCGACCCCCAAAACTGGCCACTACACAAACACGCAGACAAGAAACTACCCGTGGGCCCGCGCCAAAGCGGACGACCCCTTCACGATGCACACCTGCCAAAACGTACATTGGTTACACACAGCCATCATGGACAAAGCAGGTTTTCAGGAATGCCTCAGTAGGCTGTCGGGGGGCAAAGCCCCAGGACCAGACGGCATTGAGAACGAAATCATCAAGATGCTGCCATGGGAGATGAGGGACACCATACACCAGCTGTTCATCATCATGTGGGCTACAGGCTGCACACCAACCACGTGGAAAACCAGTGACACATGCCTGCTCTACAAGGACAAGGGGCAAGAAACGGACCTTAACTCCTACAGGCCTGTGGGCCTAGCCAACACCGTTTACAAGCTGTGGACCAGCCTTATCACCAAGACGCTGTCTGAGTATGCTGAAGCTAATGGGATGCTCAGCAAGAACCAGGCTGGGTTCCGCTCCCACAGGAACACCACACAGCAGCTGCAGATGCTCGTCATGGCCCTTGAGGATGCTAAACTGGCCAAGGCAGATATCTACGCGCTCCTGGTCGACTTCACCAGTGCGTTCAACACCACCTGCCAGGACAAACTACTATGGATCATGCACGATCTAGGCTTCCCGACGGACGCGACTGACGCAGTGAAGGACCTATACACGGGCGCTACAACGCGCTTCAGAACTCCCTACGGCCCCACCGACCCGGTATCCGTAGACCGGGGCACCATCCAGGGCGACTCACTCTCACCCTTCCTATTTCTCATCTACATCGAACCCCTCCTGCGATGGCTGCAAGTGGGCGCGAGGGGCTATAAATTTAAATCAGCGACGGCTGACAGTGGAGAGCGCGCCATCGTCAGCAGCATCGACTACGCCGACGACATAGCAATCCTCTGCAACACACTCCGCAACCTCCGCTGCCAAGCGGACAAACTCTCAGCCTTCTCCGACTGGGGTCACCTCGTCATCTCACACAGTAAAACCCTCGCAACCGCGGCGCTCCATCACTCGGTCGAAACTGGCATGTGCAGCAACGCGGCCGAAGCGGATAAGCGGGCCCGCCAACAACTCCAAACTGTAAGCCTACAAGGGAAACCCGTCACATACCACCGCCCGACCTCACCCTTCACCTACCTGGGTGTGCTCATCACCATGACGCTAGACTGGAAACCACAACACACCGCTATGATTACCCAGCTCCGCCAAAAACTAGAGCGACTCAGGCGCTCTTTCGCTAGTGCTAGACAGGCCATACACATCATCCGCACGGCCATCATACCCAGCCTTGCCTACAGCTTCTGCGCCGTGCCCTGCACCCCAGGGGACCTTGAGTTGTATGACAGGTCCATCAATCAATGCGTCAAGCTCAAACTCAGACTCCCCCTGGGAACGCCCAATGCCATCATTAGAGAAGACGCTGGCAAACTAGGCATGGGCATCAGCTCCACAGCCCAGGAATATCACGCTCGCAACACGACAGCCCTTACACACAGCCTCCAGTCCACAGATGTGACGCACGCCCACATCTCGAGGAGCATGCTACACAAACAAATGACATGGCTCAATACCCAGGCCAGCACTCAAGGACACCGCATGCTCACCCTTTTCCACCATACCCTCAGGGCACGGCAACTAGTCTATACCTCACTCGCCGGGCTGTCAGCCACGGAAGGGGGACTACCCCTCTACCCAGAGGAATGCCAAACTCTAGGCCGCCTCATCACACAAGCCAACAGTTCTAATGCACACGATGTCGTCAGCGCCAGCATCACCTGCCTCAAAAGCCTAGGCATCACTCACACATCTGAGCTCAGCTGCGAGGGCGACACACACATCATCACGGGTAGCATGCTCACATCGAAGTACGGAAAAAAGGTCAAGCAGAAACACATCATTGCCCTCAACAAACTTGCGGCCATGGCAGCCCAACCCTCATGCCCTGACGCGACCACAACGCGCAACATCCGGGATAGCCGCAACACATCTCTCAATCTACCGCCCGACCAACGCAAAATCACACCCTGGGCCGCGGGTCTCACGGAACTTGCGCCCACACCCGCCGTGCCAGACACCAGAACCCGCTATATGGATATGAAAGCGTATGCGGTCATGCACGCAACGCAACCAAACACGACGGAACGGGCAGCAGCGGCCGCAGCCCCGGACGCCATAAGGGCGAGCTCACGGCTGCTGCAACGAGAGCAACGAGCAACATCCTCGCACCCATCGGAGCCCACCCGACCCAAAGCGGGCACTAAACGGCACAAGGACGGCAGACATGTCCACACAATCCCGGCGGACATCGTGCGCATACCAGGCCTTGACCTCCCGGGGCTCTCAAGCTGGAAGGTGGACAAAGCCTGCCGGTGTAAACCCACGGACTTAGGGCGCACACTCGGGGCCATGTACGACCACCAAGAGGCCATCACCAACATAGACGGTTGGCAATGGGACGGTATTAATAAGGAAAGTTACTACAAGGTGCACTGGAAACCTACAGTCATAGAACGGTGGGCATTACACCTTTGTGCAAAAGAAGGCTATACACCCACACAGATAGAGACCATCAGCAGGGAAGAGGCTAAGGACGTATGCACTTGTGAGCTGTGCTGGCTACCAAGAGGGGAAAGCCCAATGTGCCACAACTGCAAGAGGGTCTACCACCCAGCTTGCCTTGAGAAAGCCATCCTGTCTGGACATAAGGAACCAGGCTACTGGCTGTGCCCCATATGCAAGTTTGGCAGCAACGACTTCAAGACTACCATGCGTCAGTCAGCACAATCGGACCTCGTACGAGTACACTGGCGCCCCACCCTTGAACCGGCACCGCTCATCACGGCACACCTGGACTACACGGCTAAGCGCAACGTCTACGACGACGAAAATAGGCAGATACAAGAGTCCAGACATGCGAGGCCTGACGCGAACCTGCCGGACCACACCCGGCAGGGATTACCGGATCCGCACACCTGGCTACCCCGGTGCACCAACCTACACTCTAAGGCCACCTTCCACACCTACCCTATTAACCCGCAGACGGACATCGTTGGAACGGGCAAATGCGAAACCTTTCTCCAACTGCACCCGCACATGACCACCCCCGCGACGAGCCTTAGCACGGGGGACCCCATCATGCCAAAGCACGACCTAATGCAACACGTAACGGTTCACGACGAGTCGGGCCGCACAATAGGCCTCCTGACCAAACAACAACACCAACACCTACACACTTGGCTACAACACACACCACACACACGCGACCTGGCCACAGAACTGGTGGCCCTCCTAAGGAGACAGGACGCACAGAGCAACCACCACCCCATGAGAGCGGCACAAGACAAAGCCCTCACCACCCTACACAACACACGCAACTTTCCAAGTACCGTCCAAAGGTGGGCTGACCCACTCACAGTTAGACCAGAAACCACTACCTACTGGAGCCCTGACATCAATGACACGGCCTTTGGGGCACACCACAACTGCCTACTGGTACGCCACACTGGGCTATCCACATGGAACGTACCGGCAGATGATGCGGTGGCACTCAAATGCGTCAACCATGCCATACACTCAGCTACCCAAGAGGAGGCCATGGCAACCATCATGCTGATTCCTGGGAAAAAGGGCATCTCTTACCCCAAACACATTGACACCCTAAGACGCTACCCAGAGTATTGCCAGCACCTGGCTAGCATACCCCCCACCAAGACCAGCTGCTCCAAGCCAGGCAAACACGCCAACCTCCACATCTACGTCATCTGGAATGCAGCGGGACAACAACTCGTCACCAACGGCAACCCCCAAGGATGGCTGGCTAGCACTGCCACTGCCCTCCACCCCCAACGAGACACACACCCAATCCGCAACAGACCAGCGAATCAAAGTCAGCCGGCCACACCCCCCAGCGGTCACAAACAACACATGCGCCTGCCGTTGGACAGGGACCTCCCCACCCCGGGGCACCAACGTAGCCACAGCCAGCTCACGGAACACTCCACGACGCAGCCACGGATGGCCATCAACGAATGGGCCACGCTCGCGTACACGGATGGCAGCTGCATCAAGGCCTCGGGGGCTCACCCAACGCGCGTAGGGGCGGGGGTCTATATCCCGGAGACCAACGTCCGTGTCACCGTCGCCATGGATGACCCAGAAAGCAACACCATCAACAAGGCGGAACTCACGGCGATACACGCGGCACTCACAGCGGGGGTCAAACGCATCGCCACTGACAGCCTCTGCTCTATCTACCAGATCCGCCGAGCCCTCGCTAACCCGATGTCGCTCATCACACACAGACACAACGACATCCTGACCGCCATCGCCACCCTCATCACCGACAGCCCCGTCACGATCCACTTCTACAAAGTCCGGGCCCACTCGGGAATTATCGGCAACGAAGGCGCCGATGCCCTCGCCAAGCACGCGGCGTTACACCCAGAGCTGGCCAACACCCCGGCCTACCGCCCGACCACACGGAAAGAGACCAACACCTGGCTCAGCAGCGAAACCGACGGCGACACCCCCGCCCCACTGCCGGATTGCCGTCAAAGCGTGCGAGCACACATGCACCGCAAGCACAGCCTCGGCCTCGCCAATCAAGACAGTATCTACTATCAGATGTCCCAGGAGATTACCAAAGCCGCGGCGAAAGGAGCAGGCGAAAGGGTGATGACCGACACGAACATCTCCACACCTGCGCAACGAACTGCCCTTCTCTACCGTACCGGCGGGCTCTATAACCAAAAGCTGGCCATGCGCTGGAAACGGGCGACCGACGACCGGTGCCCACTCTGCGGGGAAGCCGATAGTGCCACTCACCTCCTCTCGGGCTGCAGCGAGACACTACCGATGGTGCAAGAAAGGCATAACGGGGCTGGCCGCCTCATCGCTAAAGCCATAAGCAAGGGTACCCTAGGCGGGTGCATCAGCTTCGCGGACACCGGCAGCTGGGAGAAGGGCGCAAAAGAAGACCTCGACCTCCCTAACGACACACTACACACAACACTACGAGCACTCGGACTGAAGACAGCAGCAACCAAACACACCACCAGACCAGACATTCTCATGGTGATGCCAACAACGAAAACGGGCAAACGGGGCAAAGCCATCAAACGGGTCATTATTATAGAAATCAAGTACTGCTCGGACTCTAGGTGGACGGATCAATTGGACAAGGCACTCAACCAACACACCAATCTAGCTCAAACCATACGCAAGGAAGACCACATGGTGGAGATTAGACCCATCCTCCTGGGCATAGGTGGCATAACGTATGAAGCACACACACGGCAACACCTCATGGCCTTGGGGGTTTCCCAAGATAACACTACTAAACTACTAAACAAGCTAACGAGACACGCGGTGGAGACAGCCCACTCCATTGCAAAGACAAGCTACAGACTCAGGGCTACTAAGAGGGAGGGAGGGTAAGGGGGGTCGCCTCTTCCTTGGCTCGAATGGTGGGAGCAGGCCGCGCCCCAGGCGGTAGCTCCTCCCTTAATGCACGCCGGTGAATACCGGAGTAGTCTTCTTCTCTTCTTCTTCTTCTTCACCTGCTCAGTCTGACTGGCCCTTCTTCCTATCTCTGGCTGAGTTTGCTGTCAACAATAGTTGGCAGGAGTCCATCCAGTCCACGCCCTTCTTGGTCAATACTGGCCAGTCACCTTTGACACCTGCCCTGCTGGAGCTGCCTGGCGAGGTGTACTGTCCCACTGCCAGGAGACTGTCTGAGTGGTGGCAGAGCAATGTCAAGCAGGCTCGCCACTTCATGGAACTGGCTCAGCGGCGACAGGCCCATATGGCCAACAAGGGACGCCAGGAAGTGGAGTACCACACTGGTCAGTTGGTGCTTCTTAGCACAAAGAACCTCAGGATGAAGCCAGGTAAGGCTAAGAAGCTGCTGCCTAGGTTCATAGGACCTTTCGAGGTGCTAGAGCATGTAGGTCCTGTTGCTGTTCGCCTGGACCTGCCACAAGCCATGGCACGCATGCACCCTGTGTTCCATGTGTCTCTTCTGAGACCCTACACCAGTGAGCATCCTCACTTGCCTCCTCCTGTGGAGTGGTTGGATGAGGCGCCTCTGTATGAGGTGGAGAAGTTGCTTGCCCATCGTGGCGTGCGTGCTGGTAAAGCACGAGGCTACTTAGTCAAGTGGCAGGGTTATGATGACTCTTACAACACATGGGAGCCAAGGAATAACCTTGTGAACTGCCTAGAAGTGTTGACTGCATATAATGCAGTGCATGGTTTGTCCTAGCATCACTAATTAGTGTTGCGAGTCCTCGTGTTCTCACGAGGGCGGAACGTTTCCTCTTTGGAGGGGGAGGAATGTAGCGAACGGCTCCTCGAAGCCTAGCTCGCCTCCGAGTACTTCTGTACTGCAGTGTGACATGGTGGGCGAAAGGGGCAGGTGGGCCTTCGCGCACACCTGCTTCAGAGGTTCGACTCCTCGGGGGAAACGTTCTAAACCCTAGCCGTGTCACGCTGTGGGAACGAAGGTAGTTAACGGTTGTCAGCGTGGTGTCTCGCACGCTACAGAAGGACGCACCCACGACGTTCATCTGCAATCAGGCAGGCAACACAGATGTGGTGGAACGTGACGCTATATAGATGAAGCGCGACTGGTGCTGCGTGACTGCTACCACGAAAACGGCGGCTGCACCGCACTGCGACATCGCACCTGGCATAGTGTACGAGTGCAGTCCGGATCCTGCAAGCCTGCGAGCGTGCAAGCCGGCAAACCTGCAAGCCACGAGGCGGCAAGACACATCGCACATCGCTCAATTGCCAGCCGAAGGCACCTACCACCACTAGCGTGCAACAAGCCCTCCTCTGTGTCAGCCACCAGCCAGGCCTTGCCAGTTTCTCGTCGCCTGATCCCGCTTGGGGAAGCAATATGTGTGCTGCCTTGTATCCTAAGGGATGAACGATGCCGCCGTTAGAACTGCTCTACAACACGCAAACTTCGTCACTCGCAAGCTTCGCGATTCACTAACTTTGAAAGTTCACTAACCAAGATAGCGCTTATCCAGACTGTGCTAGGCCTTGTCGGGAACGTACTGCGATGTATTGGCAAAGGCTTGCGTCAAGATTGGCCTTAGTAGGAGGAATGAAGGTGCACCGACAAGGCCTGGCTGGTGGCTGACACAGAGGAGGGCTTGTTGCACGCTAGTGGTGGTAGGTGCCTTCGGCTGGCAATTGAGCGATGTGCGATGTGTCTTGCCGCCTCGTGGCTTGCAGGTTTGCCGGCTTGCACGCTCGCAGGCTTGCAGGATCCGGACTGCACTCGTACACTATGCCAGGTGCGATGTCGCAGTGCGGTGCAGCCGCCGTTTTCGTGGTAGCAGTCACGCAGCACCAGTCGCGCTTCATCTATATAGCGTCACGTTCCACCACATCTGTGTTGCCTGCCTGATTGCAGATGAACGTCGTGGGTGCGTCCTTCATCAGTAAGGTGACAGCTCTTGTGCATATGTCCCCTTGTGTGCATGTTGTTGTTGTGCAGGGGTGCAGGAGCCTCTTGGCAGTGGTGTGGCCATGGAGCAGTGGTGCAAGCCAGGATCAGCAGCCAAGAGGCCGTAGCAGCTTGGTGGCAGCCAGCTTACAGGCAGGAGCCAACTGACATGCAGCAGCCAGACTCCAGCCTAAATGATCGCAGTAGATGGATGTGATGTATGTAGTTGGATGTAGCAAACACGGAGAAGGTAATTTGTGCTTGTGTTAGACACTGCTGTAAGCATCATGCACGTTCCTACGATCCCTGCGTCTGCCCCTGCATCCGTCCCTGCGTCCGTCCCTGCACTCGAGCCCTGCGTCCGTCCCTGCGTTAATCCCTGCGTTAATCCCTGCGATAATCCCTGCGTTAATCCCTGCGTTAATCCCTGCGATAATCCCTGCGCTAATCCCTGCGTTAATCCCTGCGCTAATCCCTGCGTTAATCCCTGCGATAATCCCTGCGTTAATCCCTGCGTTAATCCCTGCGATAATCCCTGCGCTAATCCCTGCGTTAATCCCTGCGATAATCCCTGCGATAATCCCTGCGCTAATCCCTGCGTTAATCCCTGCGATAATCCCTGCGTTAATCCCTGCGTTAATCCCTGCGATAATCCCTGCGCTCATCCCTGCGCTCGTCCCTGCGCCCATAATCCCTGCGCTCGTCCCTGCGTTAATCCCTGCGCTCGTCCCTGCGCCCATAATCCCTGCGCTCGTCCCTGCGTTCATCCCTGCGCTCGTCCCTGCGTTTATCCCTGCGCTCATCCCTGCGCCCAAAATCCCTGCGCTCGTCCCTGCGTTAATCCCTGCGCTCATCCCTGCGCCCATAATCCCTGCGCTCATCCCTGCGCTCATCCCTGCGTTCGTCCCTGCACCCCCCCTTCCATCCCTGCGTTTGTCCCTGCGCCCCCCCCTCAATCCCTGCATCCGTCCCTGCGTGAACGCCACGGGCCGCCGAGCCTTAGCCTTTGATTTTTTTGACCTGATTTCTTTTGGGATGGAATCCTTACATCACAAGCTACCAACTGGCTAAGTTTCAGTCCATTTGGACAAGGTTGACAAAAGCGCAGGGAAAAACGCAGGGACTAATTTGTAGGAGTGAATCTAGATATTCAGTGTGGTCAGCTCACAACATGCCAGTTTGTGCAAGGGGGTCCCTTTTTCTGTGTGACTGGCTAGAGAGAAACGCACATTCTACGCGTATCTTGCAATGTCGCTCTATTTCTTGCCCAACGATGGTCTTCCGACGCCGCCTGCACCAATGAAAGGCTCGTGAAGCAAGCGTGGCGGGCTGAAATGAGATTGTACTTCTGGCTCGATAGCAGGCGTAGTTCCATCACTGATGCCGCTAAACACCACTAGAACAATCGATGGTGAGCGGCTGAGGTGTATCCGCGCTCGCTTGCGCCGGCATGGCCTCACTCGCAAGAGGTAACGCGCCGCTTGCCAGTAGATGCGCAATAATTCGCAGGTGCCAATGTGACAAACGCTATCAGAAACGGTGCAGTATTGAAAGAGTATTTGCATGAAGATTACCAACCCCATGATGGGACATCCTGACTAGCAGCCTAACGGCTGACGGCTGAAGCAGCAGTGAGCCCGTTAGCTCCCCTTACCCCTCACGGCACGCAGGCCACAGGTCACAGTTATGTCAGCATGATGTTGGGTCTCTGAAGCTCGATTGTGTAGGTAACCCACTGTGTACACCCTGTGACCAACGGTGTAAGCAAGTCCCATGTTTAAGTCCCACTCCTTGGACCACCCAAGCCTACCGGCGGCCCCTTAGCACCAGTGCATCTCTAATGCTCTCTCCACGCACCAACTCAGGCCGCCGCCCATGCACCTCATCTACATCTATCTGTTCCATGCCAGCCTCATCCTCAGCAAGACGCAACTCATAGTCCCGCCACGCCTCTTCCACCACCTCTGGAGGCACTTGCTCCCCAGCATCAATGCGCAGGTTCATCAAAATGCAGCACGCCATGAACACCTTGACACTCATGCCCGTACAGCAAAAACTTATGCTTCAGCCACCCCCAGAAAGACGATGACCCGGGCTATCTGCTGCCTCCACCGCCGACGTGCAGCCTGGCGTCGGGCGTCCATTTGTCAAGGCAGGCGTGGGGTGGATAGCGGAGCTGCCCTTAGGTGTGGCCGCGGGGCTGCGGGATGGGCAGGCTCTGGGCAACCACCTTAACGACCGGGCTCTTTCCATTGGAAACGGGGTCGCCGGAGCACCCAAAAAGTGGGATCTAGCTCTGGCTCTGGCTCCGGCCCATTGGAAACGGGGTCTCGGTTCAGGTTAGGCAACAGCGGTCTGGGGGTGGAGAAGGCTCGGTGTGAGGGGGAAGCTTTCATTGATCGCACATGCACCAGATGCACGGAGGGGGTAGTGGATGACGCCATGCATTTCATCTTTGAGTGCACTGCCACGAGTTCTATCAGGGAGCAGCCGGAGTTTGCCTTGACTTTACAGAACAACAATGAGAACTTGCATGACTTCATGTTGAGCCCATGCGCACCTTTGTTTGTGCACCTTGCTATGAAGTGCGTTTCAGAAAGTCCCGAACCCCTTGAGGGGGAGGGCGGCCTATTCCCTGGTTCCAAATCCCTAACAGCTCCCTGGTTCCAATTCCCTGGTTCCAAATCCCTAACAGCTGAATCTCCTAGTAGTAGCTCCTGGCTGTGCTGCCTTGGCCTTGCCGTGCAGAGTGTCAAAGGCGTCACGTCTCAGA
>JASKMD010000007.1:7173805-7195734 GCA_030144725.1 Haematococcus lacustris
CATGAGTGGTCCCCAATGCCAAGCCTAAATGCAAGGATGCCTCTTGCTGCCGCAGGTCTGATGGTCACACTGCTGCCCCTTGCCCCCTTCCCCCTTCCCTGCCCAAGCCCACCACCACTTCCGAGTCTGCCACCTACCTACCCTCCTCCCCTCCTCCCCTCCTCCCCTCTTCTCTCCTCTCCCCCACCCAACGGCACCCAGCAGCCCTTGGCGTAGCAGCCTGGAGCGGGCAGCCTGGAGCGGGCAGCCCGGAGTGGGCAGCCTGGAGCGGGCAGCCTGGAGCGGGCAGCCTGGAGCGGGCAGCCTGGAGCGGGCAGCCTGGAGCGGGCAGCCTAGAGCGGGCAGCCTCAGAGCGGGGCAGCCTGAAGCGGGCAGCCTGGAGCGGGCAACCCTGGAGTGGGCAACCTGGAGCCAAGCCTAGCCTAGCCTACCCCAGCCTAGCCTAGCCTAGCATACCCCAGCCTAGCCTAGCCTACCAAGGCTAGCCTTGCCTAGGCTAGCCTACCCTAGCCTACCCTAGCCTAGCCTACCCCAGCCTAGCCTAGCCTAGCCTACCCCAGCCTAGCCTAGCCTAGCCTACCCCAGGCTAGCCTTGCCTAGCCTAGCCTACCCCAGCCTACCCTAGCCTAGCCTACCACAGCCTAGCCTAGCCTAGCCTACCCCAGCCTAGCCTAGCCTAGCCTACCCAGGCTAGCCTTGCCTAGGCTAGCCTACCCTAGCCTACCCTAGCCTAGCCTACCCCAGGCTAGCCCAGCCTAGCCTAGCCCAGCCTGATTTGGTGCCATGGGGCATAGGCAGCAAGGCAAAGTGCTTAGCAGTCCCGTGATAAGGTGTTAGCCCATAGCAATGAGGTGCAGCCAGTCCTTGTGGTTGTGCACATGACATATGTGGTGAGCAATGCATGAGTCGTTGTGTTGTTGTTGTAGTGATGTTGTGTGGTGTTGTTGTGTGGTGTTGTTACCTTCCATCAATGCATGTGCTTAGCACCAGCAATACATGCCGTTTGTTGTGGTGTTGCGAGGTGTTCGGGCGTCGTTGCATACGTTGTGGCAGAACCCTGTAGCCGTGCGGCAGGACCCTGTGGACATGTGTCGTAGGACCCTGTAGCCGTGCGGCGGGACCCTGTGAGAATATGTGGTAGGACCCTGTAGCCGTGCGGCAGAACCCTGTAGACGTGTATCGTACGACCCTGTAGCCGTGCGGCACAACCCTGTAAGAATGTGTCGCAGAACCCTGTAGCCGTGCGGCAGAACCCTGTATACGTTTGTCGTAGGACCCTGTAGCCGTGCGGCAGAACCCTGTAGACTAATGTCGTAGGACCCTGTTGGCGTGCGGCAGAACCCTGTAGCCTAATGTAGCAGGACCCTGTAGCCGTGCGCCAGGACCCTGTAGACAAACGTCGCAGGACCCTGTAGGCGTGCGGCAGGACCCTGTAGACAAACGTCGCAGGACCCTGTTGGCGTGCGGCAGAACCCTGTAGCCTAATGTAGCAGAACCCTGTAGGCGTGCGGCAGGACCCTGTAATCAAATGTCGCAGGACCCTGTAGCCGTGCGGCAGAACCCTGTGGCACAGGACCCTGTACAGGGTCGGTAGGACCCGGTACAGGGTTAGGTAACTTTTCAAATAGTTATAACATCGCAGCAACTTTGAGTTTTTCAACGATTACAACGGCGATGAGTCGGCCTTTCCTGGGGCTATCTGCAGTACGCCTCCCGGGAAGAAATGACGTAGGCGACTTCCGGCCTTAATCGGCGCGAGTGGTGAAGAATGCCATGGCTCCGGGTGCGTGCTTAGACGTAATTTATCACTGACATGCGGCCACCTTGCTACTATGACCAAGATGTCAGGGACATGGTGAGGCGTTGGTTGTACAACACGGACTCCAATGTGGTCTTGGTGGTCTTGGTGGTCTTGAATGTCAACGTTGATTGATGTCTAATCTTCAGCACCATTGCCTGCAAGGCCATGACTGCATCGTGTCCATGCCCAGGCGCTGTGGTGGGACGTTGATTATTATCTCCAGGGTATTCATTGTGCGTGCAAGTGCATGTTGCAAGCCGGTCGTCCAGCCAGCAGTACCAACACAATGGCCCAAACGTCGCGGCGTCCGAACAGAGTCGACCCTGTGGCTATAGCAAGCAACGGCAACTTTTTCCGGTTCGGTCAGCGGTGCACGGCAATCCGCAAAGAGTGCCACGAGCCATCCCTCGCGACTTGCGAAACTCTGATGCTCAACATCGACTCAGAAACCATTTTCAGTAGCCTCTCCCCTCGCATCCTGACGGCACTGCGTGGACGGCGACTTCCCCTGGCGCTCCAACTGATCGTGACGACTCCACTTGGGCCGCACATATTCCGGGGTACGGTGGAAGGGGTGCTTGGCCTCCTTGGCTACTGTGAGGCTGTTCACAGCGTGGAAATCAGATTCATCTACAAGCAGCAGGCCATGGAGGAGGCGCCCACCTATGCGCAGCTGCCAGTGGGGGCATGGTTAGCGGAGAGGATGATGGCCAACTTCCCCCAGTGCCTGTCACTCCGTCTACGAGGTCTCCAATGCGCGCATCCAGAGCTGGCGGAGCTCCTTAGCCACAGCCAGTTTATGGGCCGCCTCCAGCAGCTAGACATTCAGCAGCTTCACATCCAGCATGGCAGTGTGTTGGACGGTCACTACGAGTGGGTAAAGGCATATTTGAGGCTCACAACCTTGTCAACCGTGTACCTGGGTCCCGTGCCCACCTCCTTACAAACCTGCCCCAGCAGACTCGTGAAGCTCAGCGTGACAGAGATGTACCTCACAGCAATCAGTCTGATGCCAGAATCCATCGAGAGCCTCCACATCTCTCACCTTCATGTCGCCCTACCAGAGCCTCATCAGCAGGCCTTGACCAACGGGGTGACAGCCCTCAGCTCAGGGCGCTTCACCACGCTGGAGATTGAGAGTGTGAGCCTGTACTTCACCAGCCTTGAAGGAGGAGGGCACGCTTCATTGGCAGCCCTGAAGCCACTGGTAGGACGGTTTGGTAGGGCAGAGGTGGAGCTTGGGGTGATAGCACCAAATGGTGAATATGAGGTTGAATTAGTCATTCATAATATGGTGCCACTCTTGCAAGGGTGTGCTGGGGTGGTGCTCATAGGGTTAGCAAGGCCACTTTCTAGCTGGTGCATGCATCGTTTGAAAGGTATCATGGCCCAGGGCGCCACTGTGGAGGTAGAAGCATGAATGTAGAGGTAGAGGCGAAGGTCATGGAGAACGAACAAAGGGTTGACAACGTCGTACACCGATTTGTAGTCGTAGCCAATGCATGTAACTGGCCTCAGAGTGTCTCGCCGGTGCACACAGCCACTCTACTGCGTATGGAACTGTATGAGTGCCTACTGCATCTGGACCAACACACAAGATACTAAGAAAGCACGTCCCTGAGGATAGAAGTCACATGCTTTAGTACGCCACGAACATGGATGGCAGCCTTACAAGAAACACGCCATGCATATAGGTTGAACATGTCAGCCCACACATGTGGAAGCCCACACGTCGTTTGATCGGGGAGTGGGCTATGTACGTTCACACAACGATCTAGCGCACCCAATGCACACGCAAGGCATGCTGACCAGTCAGATTCACGAGGACATCAATACCATCAGCAAACGTGGCATAACACTGAATGTAGATGTCCATGGCCCTGCACCCCTCACGGCTGCCCACCTCCCGCAGATCATCAACCGGCCAGCCATGATTGCACTGGATAAAATGCACCCCAGTGATGGACGGCATGTCATCCACAATGAACTGCCACAGCTGAGGGGATGATTGCAGCAGTGCATACTTGACACTCAATGTGTGGATCCCTCCACACAAGGGCGCCACTGCTGCCACAGCCGCCACATCAAAGGGCTTATTGTTCCATGCATCACCCCAGCAGGCCTGCAGCTGATCAAAGCAACCGTTCAGAGGCTGCAGGGCAGCAATGTACGCATCCACATTCTCTGTGGCCACAAATACACTGAGGTTCAACACATCAACCTGTGGCCGCACAAGCACACCATCAGCAAAGCTGGTAGCCATGGCTGTGACAGCTGCCAAGGGGTGGTACACCGTTGACACAGTTAGGCACCCAATATGCACAGCCTCAGTGACGGCATGGAGAGGCAGCTTGCTGACGGTGGTGCTCTCCATGTTACCCACATGAAGCGTGCGCCAGCTGCATGGTGCATCACGCAGAGAGACCTGCAGCTGGTCCAGGCTGCTGACATGAAGAGAGTGGAGGGAGAGAGAGGCCTGGACGAAGGCTGCGACTTGTGTTGGGCTTGCATGTAGCACCTGGACTGTGCTGATGTCCACATGGGTTAGCTGGCTGCTGAGAGCAGGTCTGGTGAGCACACCGACTGCCTGGTCAAGGCGAAGGCCCAGCCCATGGATGGTGAAGCCATGGAGGTTGGGGAAGCACGCCACCATGCTGTCAGCCAGCCACGGCCCCAGCTGCAGCTGCACCCCCCTGACTCCTTCCAGCTGCATGGCATGGACGGCTGTGCAGGCACCTAGCTCGTTTAGCACATCCCTCAGCAGGCCTGAGACGAAAGTGGAGTCCGTGTTGTCACGTTGCCGGAATATCAGCTTCAGCGGCGTAGTCCTTGTGCGCAGCACCGCCACGGCTGGCAGCTTCACGAATCGCTTCACTTCTACGCGGTCCAAGTAGAGGGTGAGGGTCGAGCAGGTCGCTAGGCGGGCTGTCAGGACTGCGCCACAGGTGCGGCTGAACGCCATTACATCAGCCTTCGACAACAAGCGCGAGGCAATGTTGGACAAGACTTCTGTGGGCAGATGGGAGAGCTGGGTGGTGGCGGCCATAGTTGGCGAATAGGAATCGCGACGATTGCACGGCACAACAATTGCACCAATCATTGCAAGTCCAACCAGTACAACCGCAAGGGACATGTGCACCACCCAGTACATCGCACACAGCAGCAATAGCGTCCCACGATGTCGCAACCCACGGACCGCCCTAAGACCCTGGGCGACATGCCCTATGAGATACTGGCTAGTATTGCGAAGTCGGTGACGGCGCTTCCAATAGCTCATCGTTTCAGCCGCTGCAGCAAGGACACCCTCACCGGTTGCCTGTCGACCTGCAAGACCTTGGTGTTGTACATCGACGCTTACTCTGGCTTCCTGAGACTGTCGGCCGCGGAGGCATTCAGGACAAGGGCGGAGCCTGTGGTGTTGGTCTTGAAGCGGCGGGGTCTCTGGCCAGGAGCGATTTCGCCTTACGTCTGGGCAAGTTGGTCGGAGACTTGGGCACTTGCCCAGCTGTCCACACAGTGCATCTCAAGGGAGAGCTTGTGGCATATGATGTCATACGCAACACGGAGCTCCAGTCCTGGCAGGATTTGCTGTCCACCAGCCTACCCAACTGCACAGCCCTCAAGGTCAGTTCTGAAGCAATCAACATCCAGGATGTGACCAGGCTCCTGTCCCACCCAGCCATAGCTCAGCGGCTGACCCATCTGGACATCACCACATCCAGCTGGACGGGCGACAATAACAGCGGCCTGTCAGCCTTTGTCAAGTCCAGCCTTAACCTTCGTTCCCTCCATGTCCCAACTCTGGACGACTTGGAGGACTCCCTTGCTGAGCAGGTCAGCATGTGGGACACGTTGCATGTGGACACCATGCACAGGGCAACACTCAGCAAGCTGCCAGCCCAGACTGGTTTGGTGTCTATACACATCAAGCGCCTGGATGGGTCCTGGGGTGGCGAGGACGAATCCATGGAGGGCTTTTACGCTGCCCATGTTTCACACCAGCTGGTGGTTGATGAGTTGCGCATGAGTGTGGGGAGCTACCCTCCCGAGGTAGTAGCTGCCTTGCATCCCTTGCAAGGCTGCTTCAAAAAGGTGCATTTGGAGTGTGGCAGCAGCGTCTACCATTCTCCAGTGGGTGCCAGTGATTTGGAAGCCTTGGCAGGTTTCGGTGGCATGTGCACCTGGTTGAATATTGAGTTTGCCCACATCACCTCATCTGTTCAGCTGTGGAAGGCCATCCTTGTAGGCTTACCCAGCCTACGCAACGTGTGGCTTAGAAAGTGCGTGGGGTGCCATTATGATGATGTGGCTTTGCACATGCAGCAAGTGGTGGAAGAGGAGGCATGCAATCCGGTGAACATCTACATCGACATTACTTACATAGGGGGGGGGGAGCGTTTCATGGAGGATGTGGGTCCTTTGCGTGTGGAGTGGCGGGCTTAGGTTGCATCAGCCGGCTGCACATTCATGATCCCATATGCAGCAACATAGTATAGGCCTGGCTTGCACGACACAATGAATGCACGAACAGCTGGTTGTTTGCCGCACAAGTACCATGGTACAATGAGTACCATGACAATTGTTTCAACAGTCACAGTTGGTTTCCAGGCGACAGGAGATTGAGTGATTAGTAGCAAGACACCATTGACACCCTGACATTGGTTATCACCATCTCTTACATCAGGGACAATGGTGCACAAACAACACAAATGTAAGACCCATATCTCAGCACCTGCGATGCACAATTAGCACCACCCCCCTGAACAATATCCCATGGCTTAGCATGCTCCTATCGCCGAGACTTTTTGGAAGGTGAGTCATGTTGCAGAACATTGGCATCATCAGGGCATCCTTGCTCCTGAGAGTCCATAAGCAGCACAGGCCAATCACCCAGCAAGGGAGGAGTGGCCAGGTCATCCAATCCATTCGCTTCATCATCGTGCGGTGGTATGGGAGATGTAGGAAGGACATCAGGGTATGGTTGGGTGGCGGGGACCATGTCAACCTCGTCCAGTTCAAAGGCAGCCTCCAGTGGCTCTGTAGGTGGCACAGGAAGGTGTGGTAGTAGATGAGCTTCTCCACTCATACGCATAACGAGGCTGACTGCGAAGACGGTGAAGGTCACTAGGTGGAGTAACCAGGTAGTCAAGACCAACAGCGGCAAGAGGGATGTCAGAGAATTCACGACCAGCAGCTGCATTTGCTGCTCCAGGTAGTCGTGGGTGCGTTGTAGCCGTAGTTGGACTAGCAGGCTGCGAGGCATACAGTGTTGGTCCAAGTACTGCTGCAAATCGGTGGGTGACGACGTATCACATGGTGAAGCTGCGTGTCGAGGAGGAGGCTCGCGCACAGGCTGTACGGGAGTGGCGACGGCTTCTTGACGCTGAGCCAGTTGGTGCAAGTCGACAGTGGTTGCCACGGATGAACTCGCGCCTGATGTCGACATAGACAATAGATATCATATACACAGCATATATTTAGCAAAGATGCAAGCCTATACTGAAATGCAAGGCATGCTATATAACAGAAATGTCATCTGTGCAGATGCCGAGGGATAAAGCTGTGCAGATGTCGAGATATGTTTGGCTGTGCAGATGTCGACTGTGTCGACAGCTGTGCAGATGTCGAGGGATGCATCTGTGCAGATGTCGAGTGTGTCGACAGCTGTGCAGATGTCGAGGGATGCATCTGTGCAGATGTTGACTGTGTCGACAGCTGTGCAGATGTCGAGGTATGCTTGGCTGTGCAGATGTTGACTGTGTCGACAACTGTGCAGATGTCGAGGTATGCTTGGCTGTGCAGATGTCGACTGTGTCGGCATCTGTGCAGATGTCGAGGGATGCATCTGTGCAGATGTCGACTGTGTCGCCAGCTGTGCAGATGTCGAGGCATGCTTGGCTGCGCAGATGTCGACTGTGTCGACAGCTGTGCAGATGTCGAGGGATGCATCTGTGCAGATGTTGACTGTGTCGACAGCTGTGCAGATGTCGAGGTATGCTTGGCTGTGCAGATGTCGACTGTGTCGACAGCTGTGCAGATGTCCAGATATGATTGGCTGTGCAGATGTCGACAATGTCGACAGCTGTGCAGATGCCGAGGGATGCATCTGTGCAGATGTTGACTGTGTCGACAGCTGTGCAGATGTCGAGGTATGCTTGGCTGTGCAGATGTCGACTGTGTCGACAGCTGTGCAGATGTCCAGATATGATTGGCTGTGCAGATGTCGACAATGTCGACAGCTGTGCAGATGCCGAGGGATGCATCTGTGCAGATGTTGACTGTGTCGACAGCTGTGCAGATGTCGAGGTATGCTTGGCTGTGCAGATGTCGATTATGTCGACAGCTGTGCAGATGTCGAGGGATGCATCTGTGCAGATGTCGACATTGTCGGCATCTGTGCAGATGTCGAGGGATGCATCTGTGCAGATGTCGTATGTCCATAGGGCATCGACATGCATCTGCACAGATTCCGGGCTCATTTAATCGACATCTGCGCAGATTCCCAAAAAGGGGGGGGTACCTCGCGCGCGGATCGTTGTATCTCCGCAACCGCTGCGAGTTAGGACTTCATTCAAGAGCGAGGTCCACCTTAAACTCAACGCTCTATCGTTCTATCGGAGCAGAATGTCCTTCCGATGCAAAAAAGGCCCTCGCGTCGGCCTTATTTATCGTGAGTGGTGTGAGTAAGCCTAAGGCCAACTCAACTCAGGTTCCTTTGTTAGCCTGCCCTGATGTGTCCCAGCCTGCCCTGCCAACAGGACTGCCATGTTCTGTGTTAAGTGATGTGCCATGTAAGACTGTTGTGCCTTCTGAGGCTCGGTACCAACAGGCACATGTACTTGGGATGGTTGGACGTGATGGCAAGGTGAGATTCAGGTTTTCTGGCACCCTTGACCATGATCACAAGTGCTTTTGCCTTGCTGACGGTGGTGCTGATGACTCGTTCATCAGTGACATGTTTGTGTCTGCTGAAGCTGTATGAATACCCGGTGGCTCTTCGTTATGAAGTTGCCAATAATCAACCGGTGTATTGCACGCATTATGTCAAGGCACACCTGTCCATTCAGCAATTCAGCTGCTTTTGTAACTTGACTGTGATGCCTGAACTGGTGCATGAGTATGACATTCTGCTGGGTGCTGACTGGCTTACTGTGCAGGGGGCTCTGGTCGATTACGTCGACAAGTCCCTTACCCTGCGTACCCCTAAGGGCAGGCCTGTGCTACTACCTTCAGCTATCAACAAAGGTGGGTCAGTGAACTGTACAGTTGAGTCTAAATCTACTGTAAACCCTGTAAAAGAAGCTTATGCTATACCCCCTGGTTTCCTTGAGCCTGGCTCAGGTGGTGTTTCTACACCCCTGTCCGCCAAAGAGGCTGCAAGATGGCTCAAGCAAGGTGGTACAGGTGTGGTGGCATTGGTCTCTTATGAGAACTTGCAAGACCCACCTGGCGTACCCCCTGAGCAGGCAGCACAGTTGAAGAGCCTCCTTATGGAGTACTCTGATGTGTTTCAGCCTATAACTGGGTTGCCTCCGGCGCGTAACGTGGGGCATTCTATTCCCTTGCAGGAAGGTGCTAAACCTCCTGCCAGGCCCAGTTATAGGATGAGTAAGCCAGAACAGGATGAGGTTAAGAAACAAGTCACTGACATGCTATCCAAAGGGTTGATTGAGCCTAGCACATCCCCTTATGCAGCGCCCGTTCTTTTTGTAAAGAAGAAAACTGGAGAACTACGTATGTGCGTAGACTATCGTCAACTCAATAAGCTCACCATTCGTGACCAATACCCTCTACCCAGGATTGATGATCTATTTGATAAACTTTCCGGTATGACCGTGTTCTCTTCCCTGGATCTCCAGGCTGGTTACCATCAGATCAGGATCCCTGATGAAGATATTCCTAAAACTGCGTTTAGGACACCCATAGGTCATTACCAATACAAAGTTCTGTGCTTTGGTTTAACCAATGCACCGGCCACGTTTCAACGTGCCATGAACCAGGCATTTGCCGAGGTGATTGACAAGTGTGCCCTTGTATACCTTGATGACATTCTAATCATGTCCAAGTCTATCAAGGAACACCTCGTCCACCTTCGTGAAGTATTTGAATTGTTGAGGAAACACAAATACTTTGCTAAACTTTCTAAGTGTGATTTTATGAAAGAGTCTTTACCTTTCCTGGGTCACATCATCTCTAAAGATGGTGTAGCTGTAGACCCCAGCAAGGTGGCTGCAATAAAAGACTGGCCTGTTCCTACGAACCTGACAGCCTTGCAGTCATTCCTTGGCATGGCCAATTATGTACGTAAATTTGTACATAATTTCAGTGCCATTGCAGCTCCACTCACTAATCTGACTGGACCTGAAGGCAAATCTTTTAACTGGGAGGAGTGGCCTAAACCTCAGTTAGATGCCTTCAACGCTGTAAAGCAGGCAGTCATGCGTGTGCCTATGCTCCGCCTTCCTGATACAACCAAACCTTTCCAAGTCTACTGTGACGCTTCATTACTGGGTGTCGGGGCAGTCTTGATGCAGGATGGTTATCCCCTTGCTTATTATTCTCGTAAGCTTACAAAGGCTGAAAAGAATTATACCACTGGGGAGCAGGAAACACTGGCTATTATTGCTGCGTGTACACAGTGGCGATGCTACCTTGAGGGTGTGCAATTCACACTGTATACTGATCACCGCCCTCTAGAGGCCCTACCTACGCAGTCTACACTGTCCCGTAGGCAGAGCCGCTGGTTGGAATTCCTGTCCCGATTTGATTACACCATCAAATACCTACCTGGCAACACTAATCCTGCAGACCCACTGTCACGTATTCCAGTAACTTCAGCGACGGCTAAGACTGATACTGACAAAATCCTGGTGACGACCAGGCAGCAGAAGCGGAGATTACAGGAGGGGGAGGAAGCCGGTGCGGGTACACCGTTGGGCAGCGGCAGCGGGGGCAGCGAACAGCAGCCTGCCGCTGGATCAGACCCTGACCATGATGCTGACTCTGATGATGCTCTAAAGCCATCAGAGCCTAAGCGGTTAAGGTGGGCTGACCCGGTCTCTAATGACTGTGAGGCACAGCTCCCTGAGTGTCCAGGTCACCCTTCTCAGGTCACAGATTGGCTAATTAGTGCCTATAGCACTGATCCCGCCTTTGCTAAACCTAATGAGGAGTGGGAAATGACCCAGGAGGGACTGTGGCGACATCTTGATAAAGGCACTATTATAGTCCCTAATGATATTCAGCTGCGAGAGCATATTTTGCACGAAATGCATGATGCTAAGTATGCTGGCCATGTTGGCATCACCAAGACCTTGGAGCGTGTGCGCAGGGTGTTCTGGTGGAAAACTATGCGCACTGATGTTAGACACTATGTGGCTAATTGTGATGCATGCCAACGTAACAAAGCTTCTCGCCAGGTTCCTGGTGGGTTGCTAAATCCCTTGTCTATACCTCTTTTTCGGTTGCAAGACTGAACGAGTTTTCTGAGACACATACAAGCGCAATCTCCTTCTTACAAGCACATCACTGGAACGAGCGTACGAAAACAGGCCGATACATAACCAAGTCGACAGATGGCGAACTCCAACTCCGCGGTGGCACTGGATACCAGCCCGAGACCGGGTAAGCACAATAGGGCCAAGCCCTTCCTGCTGGGTCTGCATTGCTGGCTCTGTCTGCTTTTCATTAGTCGGCTCGCGCTTTGCGATACCGACAAGCAGCAGAGTACGACTGCAGCTAGCTGGCAGGACAGTTGCACCACTCGAACAATTAACGTTCCCTCTGCTAGTCAACCCAGGTACAACAATCAATCTGGTGACTGCAAGACACGGTTTTGCACACGTCAAGAGGCCTACAACAACGCTCATTCACTCAGCAATGTCCTTGCCCTTGCCAAGCTGGGAACATACCCATGCGAAGCTAATCTGCCCAGGGAACATGCCCTGTGGCATCTAGACACGCTGGGAACACACCCATGCGTTTGGCAATGGGAACATACCCAGAGCCACACTGCCAAGCTGGGAACATACCCATGCGAAGCCAATCTGCCCAGGGAACATACCCTGTGGCATCTAGACACGTTTGGAACACACCTATGCGTTTGGCAATGGGAACATACCCAGAGCCACAATGCCCAGCTAGGAACATACCCATGCGATGCAGTTATGCCAAGAGAACACACTCGAGGCGTACAGCTTAACACCACTGACATGCAACACAGACCCACACATGCTGGCCTGCTGCCCTGCACCAGGTATTCCTATGCCCACACCAACAAGCCAGGAGGACCAGCCAAGTATACACCACATGTTGACCCGCTGCCATGCACCAGGTACCCCCATGCCAACACTAAAGAGACGGAGGACGAGCAGCTGTGTGAACAGCCCAGCACGCTGCCAGGGCCAGCCATGCATGCGCCACACGCTGGCATGCTGCCCCGCACCAGGTACCCCCATGCCTACACCAACGAGACAAAGGATAAGCAGCCGTGTGCACAACCCAGCATGCTGCCAGGAGTAGTTGTGTATGCACCACACGCTGGCATGCCGCCCCGCTCCAGGTCCCCCCATGCCCACACCAATGGAGCGGAGGATGAGCAGCCATGTGAGCAGCTACATGGCAGGCTGACACCCCATGGACCACCCATACATGACGTTGATGTCCCCATGGAACACCCATATGTTGACGTGTTGCCTCCTGATACGAACAAAGTGGTGGGGGGCAAGGCGTACCTCATTCACATTACCATAGCTCTCTTTAGCATGCTCGGGCTCCATCTCCGTACCCCTCCCCAACGCACCCAGATTACCACCCCCTCCCAATCCAAAGCGTGTTTGCTCAAACATATCAAGAGAGTGCGTAGGTGGAAGGGTGTCATTGTTATGTCAGCCCTCCCCCTCTGCCCATACCTGGATGGCAGCGCCCCACGGCACAACGCTCTACTTTGTCTCTCCGTGTGCATGGAGAATTGGACTACACATGGACACTTTACCCATAGTGGGCCTATGGCCTCCCTTATCGTCCACCACTACAACACAACGTTGTATCGCTACACTATCTATAAGATAGGCATCACTAGCAAGCAGGGTGTGCACAATACCATGCTACCCTCTTGCTTGCTGGCTACGGCTACACAATGGCTAATCGACATCACCACAGTTTACTCCACTATTGCCCTCATTTACATGGCCTGGCTACTGCTAGCCGCGGGGGATGTCGAAGCGAACCCCGGCCCAACCAACGAGCACTACATGCAGGCCAGACATAGCTCCGCGTGCCAGGTTTATTCCTTGAATAATGCAGCGGGACATGAATGGGTCACCATGCAAGACATAGACATATTTTACGAGAACAGGCTCCTTCAGTTTACTGATCATTTTGAGCGCGGCGCATGGTTAATGGCAAGAGGTGTTGACGGCTATTCCGACGAAGTCATTGAGATGTACTTACGTATCCACTACGGCCTAGCAGTTCAGAGCATTGCCCAACTCAACCAACCCAGTGACTGGTCTGCTGACAACCTGGGAAACCTCGCTGGCCGATACGGTACACACACATTTTTGTGCAAAAAGCCAGGCCATAGCATGGCCATGAAGTGCATTAACGGCGCATGGAACCTACTGGACTCCATGGAAACAACACCGACGCCCCTCTCTCACATCCCTACTGCATCTATGCGGACTATGCATCAACTCTTTGTCATCACGCCCAGCACCCGCTCACGGGAGCAAATGCGCATGTGCGCTGAAAAGGACATCCATCACATCATCAGCCATGTAGAACAAACAGGACACGGTCACAACGCCACAGCAGTAACGGCCCGTAACCTAGACCCCAGCTACATGGAAAGGCAATACGAAGAGTGCTGCCTAGTACATGCTTTCAACATGGCCATGGGAAAAAAATGTATTGACTACCACGCAGTCATCAGCCACTGCAAGCAGCTAGCAGAGCACCTACAACACTTAGCACAAGAAGCACGAGCTGCAGGGCACACAATCCAAACCCTCAAAACCGACCATATCTACCATGCGAAAGGCAAGTTCTCATCTGACACACTGAATCACTACCTTCATCGCAACCACCATGAGATGCACATGTACCTGCATCCAGCCTCAACCTACCTACCCACCCAGAGTATCACCCCTGAGACGATCACTAACGCTATTGCAAGCACCGGCGCAACACGCACTGAGGCTGTCATCTTACTATCATACCAACACGCTACTGCCATCAAGCACACACCACATGGTTGGCACCAACTGGACTCATTTAACCGGGTGCCTAAACCACTCTCTACACCTGACGACTGGAGCAGCCTCCAAGGGAACATCCTAACTATCTGCACAGGCGACGTGAGACACACAAGATTCATTAGGAGGGAGATCTGGATAGCGGACCCACTGGAGGCCACCACCCCGTCAGCGCTTGCAGCACACTTCCGAGATCACCTGGACCCAATAGATCTTACCACAGACCACACAGAGGCAAGAGAGACCCCTGGCCCCTTGCACGTGACCACCACCGCCGAGACCAGCTGCATAACCGATAGCACGCGCAGGGCGACAGCAGAGGGCATCCCCCCACACGACGAGCCTACCCGGCTGCGACAGCGCCGGGACACACCCACGGTCACTCTCCGTCCGCAAACAACGACACGTATTCATCGACCCACTACGCCCCTCGACAACGCCACCGACGCTGCCAAAAAGCGCGTTCGAGTCACCAAGAGACACGGTAACGACACACACACTCAAACCCTCATGTTCAAATATCTTTGCAAACCCACCGCTAAGGCCCACAACACTGGGCCAGTCTCCACCATAGACGAGCCACCTAAATCCACGCCCGACATCAACCTTGGTACGAACCAACATCACAGCCCCCCACCGCCACCCACCCCCAACCGGCAACACATCACCCTCACAACCTTCAACGTCAGAGGCCTACACAGATCTAGAAACGAAGTTCTGAACCTTGTCCATAGCCAAAGCCCGGACATCCTGATCCTTACTGAAACCATGACCCAACCCAGGAGCAACAACCCTAGCTCTGGCTGGCTGAAGAGGGTTATTGTAACGACTAATAGGAGCTCATGAGATGACAACGTGCAACGCCTGTAGACTTATATGCACGTTACATTCCTCCCCCCCCTATTCGGCTGAAAGCACGATCCGATAGACATCGGTTAGGGGAAGATCTCCACGCGTTTGCCGGGGATCGAACCTGGGTGGGCGCCCATCTCCACACCAAAGGCTACCCCTTGCACTACGGCAAGGGCATCCGGTCGGAAACCAATGTAACGACTAATAGGAGCTCATGAGATGACAACGTGCAACGCCTGCAGACTTAAATGCACGTTACATTCCTCCCCCCCCTATTCGGCTGAAAGCACGATCCGATAGACATCGGTTAGGGGAGAACACCACGCGTTTGCCGGGGATCGAACCTGGGTGGGCGCCCATCTCCACATCAAAGGTTACCCCTTGCACTATGGCAAGGGCATCCGGTCGGAAACCAATGTAACGACTAATAGGAGCTCATGAGATGACAACGTGCAACGCCTGTAGACTTATATGCACGTTACATTCCTCCCCCCCCTATTCGGCTGAAAGCACGATCCGATAGACATCGGTTAGGGGAAGATCTCCACGCGTTTGCCGGGGATCGAACCTGGGTGGGCGCCCATCTCCACACCAAAGGCTACCCCTTGCACTACGGCAAGGGCATCCGGTCGGAAACCAATGTAACGACTAATAGGAGCTCATGAGATGACAACGTGCAACGCCTGCAGACTTAAATGGGTTTGTTTCGCAATGGGTTTGTTTCGGTGCCTTTGTCTCTGCCAGGACACCATGCAAGGTGCAAGCTGACTGTCATGCCCCGTTTTGTAACAGGGTATGACGTGCTGCTGGGTGATGATTGGTTGTTTGCTAACCAAGCTACACTGTCATATGAGCATAAGACTTTGTCTTTAGCCCGCCCAGGTGAACCTGCTGTTCAGTTACCATGTCACTCTGCAGTACCTCCTGCAGCTTTCCCTGCTATCAAGCAGCCCATGGTCACTCCTCCACCTGCTTTTCTGATCAGTGCCATGAAGGCCACTGTACCAATGGCTACTGCCAAGGTAGCAGCAAGGTGGTTGAGGAAAGGCGGTCGTGCCGTTGTGGCTGTTATCAGCCCTGATGGCTCTGCCATGCCTCAACCTGAGGTGACCCCTCATGGTCTCCCTGATGCTATCAAAGCTCAGTTGGATGCTCTGCTGGCAGAATACAGTGATGTGTTCACACCTCTCACTGGCCTGCCACCAGACCGCCCAGTGGGTCATACTATACCCCTGGAGCCTGGTAACCGCCCTCCAGCCACTCCCATGTACAGGCTAAGCAAGCCTGAGCATGACGAGCTCAAGCAACAGATACAGGACCTCCTGGCCAAAGGTATGATTGAGCCTAGCTCTTCTCCTTATGCAGCTCCTGTCCTGTTTGTTCAGAAGAAGTCAGCTGAACTGAGAATGTGTATAGACTATAGGCAGCTCAACAAGATCACACTGCGTGACCAGTATCCACTGCCTCGCATTGATGACTTGTTTAACAAGCTGTCTGGCTGCAAAGTCTTCTCATCCCTAGACCTGCAGGCTGGTTACCACCAGATCAGGATTACTCCTGAGGATGTGCCTAAAACGGCCTTCCGCACACCTGAAGGTCACTTTCAGTTCAAGGTGTTATGCTTTGGACTGACCAACGCTCCAGCTACATTTCAACGGGTCATGAACGACGCCTTTGCTACTGTGCTGGGTAAGTGTGCCTTGGTGTATCTGGATGACATCCTTGTCATGTCTAAGTCAGTCCAGGATCACCTGCTGCACCTCAAGCAAGTATTTGAATTACTGCGTAAGAATAAGTTGTATGCTAAACTATCTAAATGTGAGTTTATGCGATATACACTTAAATTCTTAGGCCATCTGGTCACTGCTGGAGGTATTGCTGTAGACCCTGATAAGGTCTCAACAATTGCTAACTGGCCTATTCCCCAGTCCCTCCAAGGATTGCAGTCATTCCTTGGCGCTGCTAATTATGTGCGCAAGTTTGTCTGTAATTTCAGCAATATTGCTGCACCTCTCACAAATCTTTGTGGTAAAGGCGGTCAGTCATTTCCATGGCACGACTGGCCTGAGGTACCTTTGACAGCATTCAATGCTCTCAAAGCTGCCATCGCTGCAGTTCCCATGCTGAGACTACCCGATCACACCAAACCGTTCCAGGTTTACTGTGATGCGTCCCTTCAGGGACTGGGTGCAGTCCTCATGCAGGATGGCTATCCACTGGCTTATCTAAGCCGTAAGCTATCACCTGCTGAGATCAACTACACAACTGGTGAACAGGAGTTCCTCTCCTTAGTCACAGCATGCAAAGAATGGCGCTGCTACTTAGAAGGCGTGCCATTCACTCTGTTCACTGATCACCAACCCCTGGTTGCTTTGCCTACCCAGAAAGTGCTATCTAGGCGCCAGGCTCGGTGGATGGAGTTCATGAGCAGGTTCTCATACAGTCTTGTGCATATTGCCGGCACTGTGAACCCTGCAGACCCTTTGTCCCGGATTGTGCACGATTCTCCAGAAAGTGTCTCGGTGTGTGCTGTCACCACCAGGAGGCAGGCCAAGCTTTCTTTGGAGGGGGGGGGAGCTCGTGAGGCTGGCCTTCGTGCCGCTGCCCCGGCTGCCATCAGTGCGAAATCCCCCCTTGCTCTGTCACAATTTGAGAAAGATACCACGTGTGTTGAAGCCATGTTGGACCCGATAGGGTCTGAGACCCCTGTTACACAGATTGAGACAGCGCAGTATCCTGCGGCTCCAGCTGCTCCTATGGGACTTTCTGATCAACTGACCCTTGGATACCAGCAGGACCCGGCGTTTACTGCTGGAGCTGATCATTCTGGAATGTACCAGGACACTGATGGTCTCTGGCGGATCTCTGGTAAGGACTTAGTGGTGGTCCCCAATGTGCCTGAACTGCGTGAGCACATTCTGCACGAGATGCATGATGCTGCCTATGCTGGCCATGTGGGAATGACCAAAACCCTCGAGCGTGTCACACGTGTATTCTGGTGGAACACTGTGCGTGCTGATGTAAGGGACTATGTTGGGACATGTGATGCGTGTCAACGCGATAAGTCCTCCAACTCTAAGCCAGGTGGTCTGTTGAGACCCCTGACTATCCCAGGGTATCGGTGGGAACATGTGTCTATGGACCTTGTGACCAAGCTGCCTACTGGGACCCATGGCTATGATGCCATCTGTGTCATTGTTGACCGCCTGAGCAAAATGGTGCACTTTGTGCCCTGCAAGGAGTCCATGAATGCCATGGCCTTCACCCGGCTGTTCATTAACAATGTATTCAGGTTACACGGCCTTCCGGCTGAAGTACTCACCGATCGTGGTGCACACTTTAATAATAAGTTCTGGCATGCTGTTAAAAAGCTGCTGGGTATGAAGACTAATATGTCTACTGCCTACAGGCCACAGAGTGATGGCCAGACTGAGAGGTACAATCGTGTACTTGAGGAAATGCTTCGTCATTACATCTCTCCCACTCAGGCTGACTGGCCTGATCACCTTGCCTTGGCTGAGTTTGCCGTAAACAACTCATGGCAGGAGTCTATACACTCCACGCCCTTCTTCCTCAACACAGGCCAGAGCCCTGTCACTCCTGGGCTGCGTGACCTGCCTGATGGCGGCCGCTGTCCCTCTGCCCATGCCTTTGCCACGTGGTGGAAAGAAGGTGTTGCCCATGCAAGGCGGCACATGGCTGATGCTCAGGCCAGGTACAAGCGTCATGCTGACACTGGTCTGAAAGACGTGGAGTTTGAGGTGGGTGCACAGGTCTTGCTGAGCACCAGGAACCTGCGCATTAAGACAGGCAAGGTCCGCAAGTTTGTGCCACGTTATGTAGGACCCTTCGTGGTTGAGGCTAAGATCAATGCCAATGCCTACAAGCTCACTCTGCCTGCCACCATGAGCAGGCTGCATCCTGTCTTCCATGTGTCACTGCTCAAGAAGTACTCTGGCAGTGACGTGGGCATCATGCCTCCTCCTGTGGAATGGATGGATGAGACTCCTGTGTACTATGTTGAGCGTCTGCTTGACCACAGATACGTCCGTGCAGGAAAGGCTGGGGAGTTCCTGGTCCAGTGGGAAGGCTATGATGCCTCCTTCAATACCTGGGAGCCACGAGCCAACCTGACTGGCTGTGACAAGCTTCTGGCTGAGTACAATGCCATCCACTGTCTCAAGTGAAGACCCAGCCTGATTAGTGTTCCTGCTACGGTGCTGTGGTGTGCTATGGGTTGTGCTGTGTGTGTGAGCAGCCTTCTGGCTGGATGGTTGCATTCTTGCACCTGAGCTATCATGCTCCTGGCTATCATGTGTGTTAACCAATCATGGTTCACACTAGCCCAAACAAGCAGTATTGGCTGCGAGTCCTTGGATCTCCTTGGGCGGAACGGACCTCTTCTGGGGGGGGTGAATGTAACGGCGAGCCTCGAGCGACACCGTTCCCCTTTGCCCGCGACACCTGGTGTACTGCCTATGGCGGGCGCAGGTGGGCGCATTACTTTTACCGAGTGAGTAGGGCAGGTTAAAGCCTAGCAGCTCTGCTGTGAGGACAACTGGTTCGATTCCAGGGGGCCCCGTTCTAAGCCCTAGCCCTCTCACGAGGTACTCTGTAACTCCGCTCCATGGCAGTTTCTTCGCAGTCACACGCTAGACGATCGCTCGGCTTATAGCGTGGTTCAGCACGTTACAGTTATGCCCAACTACACTGTCCACCGCCACCAAGGCCACAGCGAAGTCCTCATTGGCATCAGACATGATCTAGCCATCCAGATGCAAGCTACCATGGTACAACCGTGCACAGACGCGGATGTAAACACCCGCTGCGTCATCCTGAGCCTCCGCCAACGACAAAGCGAAGAGCTCACACTCGTCGCCACGTACTGGCCCTCCGGGAACAACGACGACGCGCTCCCACTACGGAAGAAGATGCAAGAGTATATACGAACAGCCACTGGGCACCTGCCCGGCTCACTCATTTTGGCGGGAGATATCAACGCCACGATGAAAACAGAGGATCGCTCCGAACACACCGAATACACACAAGACACCATGATGAGGAAGTTCGCCACAGAGATGCGCCTGTCCGAAGCTGACTCCGGCGACCGGGCCTGGACCTACCAACAACCGCACTGCAACAGCCGCATCGACGCCATCCTGACGCGCGATGCAAGACACGGCCCTGAGCACCGCACGCACGTCGACACAAACGCATATCTTAGTGACCACAGACCACTCACCGCCACACTGAGTACAGCCCGACTGGGCATAGACCTGGCAACCCCACAAAAACCTCAGAAGCACAGCCACACCATCCTCACCACCCCCATTACCAATAAGGACAGGGAAGCCTACCGCCTGGCAGTGCAACAACCCAGCTCAGGTGCCCCACAACTGCATGCACACCTGACAGCATACCTCGCTCCCATGTACACCGATGCTATCCACTTCCTGACCACAATCGACAAGGCCAACCCCCAACAACCACAGCGCCTAACGTTGGTAGCAGGCCTCCCAGCCAGGGAAGCTGTAGACACCGCAGCTACCATGCTCACAACCCTACTGCAAACCTGCAGGACGACAGCTATTAAGACTTGCAATACTAAGACCCTAACAAGGGGAGGCCAACACTACCAACGCAGGACCATGTGTAGGATTAGACAGGCACTAGGCAATAAGCTCAAAACCACCAGAGAACTCAGCCGGAGGGCTAGAGTGTTTTTCAAGCAAAACAACGTGCACCCAACCATCGATGAACTCATCCCAGAGACAGATACGACAAATGCGGAAACAAGGGAGGCGGTACAAGCGCGCCAGGGCGACGACACAACCGAAAACCACGTGCAGGCCGCGCTCGCCCGGCTGACCAACTCGTACCGCGACCAAATTCACAAGCTAGACGACGACGACTCCGCACTCGCCATTGCCCAAGCCCGTGTCAGAATGCAACAACTAATAAGCACCCAGCCTAAGAAAGCGAACAAATACATCCTACGCCCGTCCCGCACCGATCACAAAGGCCTGCAGGCGCTAGCCGACCCCATCACCAACAAGATATGCACGGCCCCGGCCGACCTGAACCGAATAATTACCGAGGCCTATGGAACGAAGCTGGCGCCGCCGACCCCCAAAACTGGCAACTACACAAACACGCAGACTCGAAACTACCCGTGGGCCCGCGCCAAAGCGGACGACCCTTTCACGATGCACACCTGCCAAAACGTACATTGGCTACACACAGCCATCATGGACAAGGCAGGCTTCCAGGAATGCCTCAGTAGGCTGTCAGGGGGCAAAGCCCCAGGACCAGACGGCATTGAGAACGAGATCATCAAGATGATGCCGTGGGAGATGAGGGACACCATACACCAGCTGTTCATCATCATGTGGGCTACAGGCTGCACACCAACCACGTGGAAGACCAGTGACACATGCCTGCTCTACAAAGACAAAGGGCAAGAAACGGACCTTAACTCCTACAGGCCAGTGGGCCTAGCCAACACCGTCTACAAGCTGTGGACCAGCCTCATAACTAAGATACTCTCTGAGTATGCTGAAGCCAATGGGATGCTCAGCAAGAACCAAGCAGGGTTCCGCTCATCAACCGGGTTAGGACCCGAAGCCAGTAGCACCCCATGCAGCAGGTGTGGTTCAGTAGCTACAAACCTCCCTCTTCTTGCGAGAGGCCGGGGGATCGACACCCGCAAGGGGCCAGAAATATTTGGCGTAATCGATCTCTCTTGAGGGCAGTGCCCGCCATCGTGCGGGGCGGGAGCTGGAGTGGAGTAGGCTAATTTCCTATGAAGCTCAGGAGGGTAGACACGTTTCCGAGCCGGGGCGTGTCGTGCTGTGAGAGCGCCCTTTAGGCATACGTCAGCCCGCGGGGGCCCCTCCCATGGTGTGAAAGACCAGAAGCGGCGCGCGGTTCCTTAGTGCACGCCCCCTGAAGCTTCGGGGGGAGTAGTCTTTCTTTCTTTTTTTCTTTTTTCTTTTTTTTCTTTTCAGGGTTCCGCTCCCATA
>JASKMD010000007.1:7196234-7211500 GCA_030144725.1 Haematococcus lacustris
AGGGTTCCGCTCCCATAGGAACACTACACAACAGCTACAGATGCTTGTCATGGCCCTTGAAGATGCTAAGCTGGCCAAGGCAGATATCTACGCGCTCCTGGTCGACTTCACCAGTGCGTTCAACACCACCTGCCAAGACAAACTACTCTGGATCATGCACGACCTAGGCTTCCCCACGGACGCGACGGACGCAGTGAAGGACCTATACACGGGCGCTACAACGCGCTTCAGAACTCCCTACGGCCCCACCGACCCGGTACCCGTAGACCGGGGCACCATCCAGGGCGACTCACTCTCACCATTCCTGTTCCTCATCTATATCGAACCCCTACTGCGCTGGCTGCAGGTGGGCGCGAGGGGCTATAAATTCAAATCCGCGACGGCTGACAGCGGAGAGCGTGCCATCGTCAGCAGCATTGACTATGCCGACGACATAGCAATCCTCTGCAACACACTCCGCAACCTCCGCTGCCAAGCGGACAAACTCTCAGCCTTCTCGGACTGGGGTCACCTCATCATCTCACACAGTAAAACCCTCGCTACAGCAGCGCTCCATCACTCGGTCGAAACAGGCATGTGCAGCAACGCGGCCGAAGCGGACAAGCGGGCCCGCCAACAACTCCAAACCGTCAGCCTACAAGGGAAACCCGTCACATACCACCGCCCGACCTCACCCTTCACCTACCTGGGTGTGCTCATCACCATGACGCTGGACTGGAAACCACAACACACCGCTATGATAACCCAGCTACGCCAAAAACTAGAGAGACTCAGACGCTCCTTTGCTAGCGCTAGACAGGCCATACACATCATTCGCACGGCCATCATACCCAGCCTAGCCTACAGCTTCTGCGCCGTGCCCTGCACCCCAGGGGACCTTGAGCTGTACGACAGGTCCATTAATCAATGCGTTAAGCTTAAACTCAGACTCCCCCTGGGAACGCCCAACGCCATCGTCAGAGAAGACGCCGGGAAACTAGGCATGGGCATCAGCTCCACAGCCCAGGAATACCACGCTCGCAACACAACAGCCCTCACACAAAGCCTCCAGTCCACAGATGTGACGCACGCTCACATCTCAAGGAGCATGTTACACAAACAAATCACATGGCTCAATACCCAGGCCAACACTCAAGGACACCGCATGCTCACCCTCTTCCAACATACCCTCAGGGCACGGCAACTAGTCTATACCTCACTAGCCGGGCTATCAGCCACGGAAGGGGGACTACCCCTCTACCCCGAGGAATGCCACACACTCGGCCGCCTCATCACGCAAGCCAACAGTTCTCATGCACACGATGTGGTCAGCGCCAGCATCACCTGCCTCAAAAGCCTAGGCATCACCCACGCATCTGAGCTCAGCTGCGAGGGCAACACACACATCATCACGGGTAGCATGCTCACATCGAAATACGGGAAAAAGGTCAAGCAGAAACACATTATCGCCCTCAACAAACTTGCGGCCATGGCGGCCCAGCCCTCATGCCCTGACGCGACCGCAACGCGCACCATCCGGGACAGCCGCAACACATCACTCACCCTACCGCCCGACCAACGCAAAATCACACCCTGGGCCGCGGGTCTCACGGAACTTGCGCCCACACCCGCAGTGCCAGACACCAGAACCCGCTATATGGATATGAAAGCGTATGCGGTCAAGCACGCCACGCAACCAGACACGACGGTGCGGGCAGCAGCGGCGCCCGTAGCCCACGGGGCCATTAGGTCGAGCTCACGGCTGCTGCAAAGAGAGCAACGAGCAACACCCCCGAACCCAACGGAGCCCACCCGGCCCAAGGCGGGCACAAAGCGGAACAAGGATGGCAGACATGTCCACACAATCCCGGCCGACATCGTGCGCATACCAGGCCTTGACCTCCCGGGGCTCTCAAGCTGGAAGGTGGACAAAGCCTGCCGGTGCAAGCTCACGGACCTAGGGCACATACTAGGGGCCATGTACGACCACCAGGAGGTCATCACCAACATCGACGGTTGGCAATGGGACGGCATCAATAAGGAAAGCTACTACAAGGTGCACTGGAAACCTACAGTCATAGAACGATGGGCATTACACCTATGTGCAAAAGAAGGCTATACACCCACACACATAGAGACCATCAGTAGGGAAGAGGCTAAAGATGTATGCACTTGTGAGTTGTGCTGGCTACCAAGAGGCGACTGCCCCACGTGCCACAACTGCAAGAGGGCCTACCACCCAGCCTGCCTCGAGCAAACCCTCCTGTCAGGACACAAGGAACCAGGCTACTGGTTGTGCCCCATATGCAAGTTTGGCAGCAATGACTTCAAGACGACCATGCGTCAGTCAGCGCACTCGGACCTCATACGAGTACACTGGCACCCCACTCTCGAACCGGCGCCGCTCATCACGGCACACCTGGACTACATGGCAAAGCGCAACATCTACGACGAGGAAAACAGGACGATACAAGAGGGAAGACATGCGAGGCCTGACGCGAACCTGCCGGACCACACCCGGCAAGGATTACCGGACCCGCACACCTGGCTGCCCCGGTGCACCAACCTGCACTCGAAGGCCACCTTCCACACGTACCCCATCAACCCGCAGACGGACATCGTTGGAACGGGCAAATGCGAAACCTTTCTGCAACTACACCCCCACATGACCACTCCCGCGATGAGCTTCAACACGGGGGAGCCCAACATGCCCAAGCACGACCTAGTGCAACATGTAACGGCTCACGACGAGTCGGGTCGCACAGTAGGTCTTCTGACTAAACAACAACACCAACACCTACACGCTTGGTTACAACACACACCACAACACACACGCAACCTAGCCACAGAGTTGGTGGCCCTCCTAAGGAGACATGACACACAGAGCAACCACCACCCCATGAGAGCGGCACAAGACAAAGCCCTTGCCACTCTACACACCACACGCAGCTTTCCAAGTACCGTCCAAAGGTGGGCTGATCCACTCACAGTTAGACCGGAAACCACTACCTACTGGAGCCCTGACACCAATGACACGGCCTTTGGTGCACACCACAACTGCCTACTGGTACGCCACACTGTGCTATCCACATGGAACGTACCGGCAGACGATGCGGTGGCACTCAAATGTGTCAACCATGCTATACACTCAGCTACCCAGGAGGAGGCTATGGCCACCATCATGCTGATCCCTGGGAAAAAGGGCATCTCCTACCCCAAACACATAGACACCCTAAGACGCTACCCAGAATACTGCCAGCACCTGGCCAGCATACCCCCCACCAAGCCCACCTGCTCCAAGCCAGGCAAGCACGCCAACCTCCACATCTACGTCATCTGGAATGCAGCAGGGCAACAACTCGTCACCAAAGGCAACCCCCAAGGATGGCTGGCTAGCACTGCCATTGCCCTCCACCCTCAACGAGACACACACCCAATCCACAACAGACCAACGAATCAAAGCCAGCCGGCCACACCCCCCAGCGGCCACAAACAACACATGCGCCTGCCGTCGGACAGGGACCTCCCCACCTCGGGGCACCAACGCAGCCACAACCAGCTCACGGAACACTCCACGACGCAGCCACGGATGGCCATCACCGAATGGGCCACGATCGCGTACACGGACGGCAGCTGCATTAAGACCTCGGGGACAGCCCCAGCGAGCGTCGGGGCGGGGGTCTATATCCCGGAGACCAACGTCCTCATCACCGTCGCCTTGGACGACCCTGAAAGCAATACCATCAACAAGGCGGAACTCACGGCGATACACGCGGCACTCAAAGCAGGGGCCACACGCATCGCCACCGACAGCCTCTGCTCTATCTACCAGATACGCCGAGCCCTCGCTAACCCGATGTCGCTCATCACACACAGGCATAATGACATCCTGACCGCTATCGCCACCCTCATCATCGATAGCCCCGTCACGATCCACTTCTACAAAGTACGGGCCCACTCGGGAGTTATCGGCAACGAAGGCGCCGATGCCCTCGCCAAGCACGCGGCGGTACACCCAGAGCTTGCCAACACCCCGGCCTACCGCCCTACCACACGGAAAGAGACCAACACCTGGCTCAACAACGAAGCCGACGGCGAAACCCCCGCCCCACTGCCGGATTGCCGCCAAAGCGTGCGAGCACACATGCACCGCAAACACGGCCTCGGTCTCGCCAATCAGGACAGTATTTACTACCAGATGTCCCAGGAGATCACCAAAGCCGCGGCGAAAGGAGCTGGCGAAAGGGTGATGGCCGACACGAACATCTCCACACCCGCGCAACGAACTGCCCTTCTCTTCCGTACCGGCGGGCTCTATAACCAAAAGCTGGCCATGCGTTGGAAACGGGCGACCGACGACCGGTGCCCACTCTGCGGGGAAGCCGACAGTGCCACTCACCTCCTCTCGGGCTGCAGCGAGACACTACCGATGGTGCAAGAAAGGCATAACGGGGCTGGCCGCCTCATCGCTAAGGCCATAAGCAAGGGTACCCTAGGCGGGTACATCAGCTTCGCGGACACCGGCAGCTGGGAGAAGGGCGCAAAAGAAGACCTCGACCTCCCTAACGACACACTACACACAACACTACGAGCACTCGGACTGAAGACAACAGCAACCAAAAACACCACCAGACCAGACATTCTCATGGTAATGCCACCAACGAAGACGGGCAAACGTGGCACAACCACCAAACGGGTCACGATTATAGAAATCAAATACTGCTCGGACTCAAGGTGGACGGATCAATTAGACAAGGCACTCAACCAACACACCAATCTAGCTCAAACCATACGCAAGGAAGGCCACATGGTGGAGATCAGACCTATCCTCCTGGGCATCGGTGGCATAACGTACGAAGCACACACACGGCAACACCTCCTGGCCTTGGGGGTCTCACAAGATAACACTACTAAACTATTACACAAGTTAACAAGGCACGCGGTGGAGACAGCCCACTCCATTGCAAAGACAAGCTACAGACTCAGGGCTACTAAGAGGGAGGGAGGGTAGGGGGGTCTCTTCCTCGGCTCGATTGGTGGGAGCAGGCCGCGCCCCAGGCGGTAGCTCCTCCCTTAATGCACGCCTGTGAATACCGGAGTAGTCTTCTTCTTCTTCTTCTTGTCTATACCTGGGTACCGCTGGGAATCTGTCACCATGGATTTGGTGGTTAAGCTTCCAGTCGGTGTGCATGGCTATGACTCAATTTGTGTGGTCGTGGACCGTTTGTCAAAGATGGTTCACTTAATCCCATGCATTGAGGCCATGGATGCTAAAGAGTTTGCTGAACTTTACATTGACCACGTATTTAAATACCATGGTCTATCTAAAGTTACCATCTCTGATCGTGGTGCGACCTTTAACAATCAGTTCTGGATTGAGGTCAGGAAGCTGATAGGCGTAGACCCTGCTTTCAGCACTGCGTATCATCCAGAGTCTAATGGGCAAACTGAGCGTACTAATCAAACTGTGGAAGAAATGCTTAGACATTATATCCTGCCTACCCAGGTTGATTGGCCTAGACATCTGGCTTTTGCCGAGTTTGCCATCAATAATTCCTGGCAGGAGTCCATTCAGTCTACACCATTCCTGGTGAACTATGGACAGTCACCCATTACGCCTATGTTGCATAAGCTGCCCAGGCCGTGCCTCTCGCCCTCCGCTGAGAGCTTTGCCAAGAAGTGGGAGCATGAGGTGAAGCATGCCCAGGAGTGCATGAGGGTGGCTCAGGACCGCCAAGAAAGGTATGAGAATAAGCGTAGGCGTGATGTCACGTTCAGCGTGGGTGACAGTGTCTTGCTGAGCACCAAGAACCTGCGCAATGCACCAGGCAAAGCACGTAAGTTCTTGCCTAGGTATGTGGGGCCTTTCAAGGTCACAGGTAGGCTAGGTGAGTCTGCCTACAGGTTGGAGCTACCTCCCACCATGAGCAAGTTGCACCCCGTGTTTCATGTGTCACTTCTTAAGAAGTACACTGGCAGCCAGGGGTTCCACCCCCCTCCTGTGTTGGAGTGGCTGGAAGATGCTCCTCACTATGAAGTGCATAGCCTGTTGAAGCACAGGCAGGTACGGTTCAAGAAGCGCATGGAGTACCTGGTCAAGTGGACTGGCTATGATGACACCTACAACACTTGGGAGCCAGAAGCTAACCTAGCTGGTGCTCCTCAGATCTTGTCTAGGTATAAGGCTGTGCATAACCTGCCTTGATGTTTGTTGTCCTAAGTGACTTATGTCACCTGGCCTGGTCCTATGACCATCGTCTCCATGTGACACCTTATGGTGTTGCATGCTTGTCTGTGGGTGATTGGTACCCTTATGGGTCAGTCTGTTTGTTAGTGGTCTCTATAGACTGCGAGCCTCGGTGCCTCGGGTTATCCCCAAGTACCTTGGCGGAACGGATCTCTTAAGAGGGGGAGGAATGTAACGGCGCGCGTCCGCGTGTCCGTATTCCACACTTTAGCAGAGTGACTGGGGAGGTCACTGGTGGGCTGTACACTGCCCACCATTCGGGTTCAACTCCCGGGGGTCCCGTTCTAAACCCAAGCCCAGTTGCTGTGTGAAGAGTGCGGTAGTAATGCAGTGGCGCTAATTATTACAACGACATGCTGCTCACTCTGTAAGATTAAAGGCAGCGGCTGGCGCCGTGACATCCCTGCTCTGGCCAGTAGCACAGCTCCAGTGGCCGCCTCCTGCTCTCGCCAATGCGCTGCATGTTCAGCGCTGCATTGCAGTCCCTGTCCAGCCACCTGCCTGGCTGTGGTGCTGGCTTGGCCTTGGCAGCCTTGCCCTTGCCCTTGCCCTTGGTGGGCTCAGCTGCCTCTGGCTCAGCCTTGGTGCGCTTGCTGCGCTTGGCTGGCAGGGGAGTGCTGGGCCCTGGCTCTGAGGCTGCTGGCTGTGTGGCTGCCTGGCTGCTGCGTGGGGCCTGTGGGGGCTTGCGGGGAGCCACTACAGGGCACCACATCATGCCCCGCACTGGCTGGCCACGCTCCTGGCTCCAGGCTGGGCGCACCAGGCGCTGTTCCACCTGCCCTGCCGGTGGCTTCCAGCCTGGTGGCTTCCCACCTACCCACCTACCCACCCTCACCTTGTTGAAGAACTGCTCCAGCGCCCGGTCCTGGGCTCCGTACAGCCTCAGCCGCTGCCGTGCCCACTTGGGGTCCAGGTACACCTCCCACACCGCATCCCAGGTGGCCAGGGTGACGGTGATGTGCTTCAGGTTGGCCTCCAGGGAGGTGCCTGCTGAGCTTGCTGCTGCCAGGTGCTGGAGGTGGGGCTTGATAGGAGCGAGCCACCGCTCAGTGGAACGGCGGGCATTGTTCAGGCCGCTGGCATGCTTCACCTCGCCCTTGGTCAGCTTCCACCGGCGCAGCTGGTCTGCCATGAGCTGGCCTGACTGCGGATCCCACACACCCGAGGCTGCGCTGACTGCCTGGGTGACGCCAGGGTCGATGCCCACCCCAATCTGTGTGTCTGGGTCAAACACGAACTCACGCATCTCAGCTATGCCCCTGCCTATGTGGGGGAGCCCCACTGCATGAGCCGCTGCTGCCGCTGCACTTGGGCGGCTGCTGGTGCTGCTGCTGCTGCTGGCAGCTGGAGGTGGGGCTGGAGGAGGGGGAAGGGGGCGCGTGTAGTGCACGCACACGCTGACACCATCTGTGTCCACCAACCTCTCGAAAGCAAACCCCTGGTTGCCAAGCTTGTTGGTGTTGAACCACCTGGCCCAGTGATGGCACAGTGCTGGCTCTGAGGTGAATGCTTCCCGGGTTTCCTTGGTCAGGCCCAGCTGCCTGCACACCCCATGCAGCACCCTGCTGTCCACCTTGATGAAGTGCACCCCCACCCTGGCCATGGGGGTGAGGGTGAAGGGGGGTGGGCAGGTCAGGGTCCGGGGACCAACCCCACGCCTCTTGCCGCGCTTTGGCTGCCCTGGCACGGGGGGGGTGTGGGGCTGCTGCCACCGCTCTAGCCACCGGCACACATGCACTGCATGGCGCATGCGGCAGGGCAGGGGCAGGGTGTCCTGCAGGGAGCCTTCCTTCTTCATGCCCAGTAGGCGGCGGTGCTTGTTGGCCTCCTTTATCAGGTCCTCCACATGGCCCTTGTCCAGTGTGGCGGCCTTCAGCTCTGAGCTCTGGGCGTTGATGCCATACCCGCACGCCATCCTGATGAACAGCTGCGCCTCCTCCCCGCTCCAGCCTAGCTGGGCCCTGGCAGCCTTGGCGTAGAGCTTGACAATGCGCTCTGCAGGTATAAGGTCAGGTATAAGGTCAGGTTAGGTATAAGGTCAGGTCAGGTCAGGTCAGGTCAGGTCAGGTATAAGGTCAGGTCAGGTCAGGTCAGGTATAAGGGCAGGTCAGGTATAAGGTCAGGTATAAGGTCAGGTATAAGGTCAGGTATAAGGTCAGGTACAAGGTCAGGTACAAGTCCCGGGGTCTAGTCACCACCACCACTTGCCTGGGTTGGAGTAATGGTGCTGCATGGCCACCGCCAACTGCATGCAGTGTGCGTCGATGGTGTTGGCGTCACCCCTCAGGTTGATGCTGCCCAGATCCTGCAGCTTGGCCAGCAGCGCCTGGTTGCTGGGGTCCTCAAAGGCTGGCATGAGCATGGGGTGGCGGTGCTGCCCTTTGCGCACAAGGCGCCGCTGCAGCTGGTTGTAGCATGTCTTGAAGTTGGGGTTGGCAAAGAACTTGCAGAAGTCCTTGAGCTGCCTCAGCATGACAGAGTCCTCACAGTCAAGGGGCAAGGGAGGGCCAGTGGGTGCTGCGGGTGCAAGGGCTGCCAGGCGGGCGCTGCAGCGCCTTTGAGGGGGCTGCGTGACTGGCTCGGGTTCTGAGTCTGACTCCGAGTCAGACTGTGGCTCTGGCTCAGAGTCACAGTCTGACTCGGAGTCAGAGTCTGTGTCACACTCCATGCTGGCAGGCTGGGCAGGGGCAGGCTGGGCAGGGGCACGTGGGGGTAGGACGGGTAGGAGGGGAGCATCAGGGGGTTGGGGGGGCTGCACGGCTGGAGGCTGAGGGGCGCTGGCATATCCCGGGGAGGGGTAGCCAACCAGGCATGTCAAGAAAATCCGCAGCACAAACAGCGACGCAATCACGCGGAGCTGGGAGTGGGTTTCAGCCCGCAGCCGGAGGTGCTCCCTCAGCTTGCGCCTCGTCTTCTTGCAGCCGCGCAGCACTGCGCCCTCGGGGACCTTGATGACCTGCAGCCAATCAAAGTTGCCATTTTGACAGGCCAAGACAAAGGCGGGGTCAACGCAAACAGTGCGGGGACACATAAGGCAGGGACACGGACCTGACGCCTGCTCGTTGCCCAGCCATCCCGTCGCTCTTGGCGTTGCTTGCCTTGGGCGGAACGAGACGCTGCAATGGAACCAACAGGAGCGACGGGTTATCACACAGCGCGTAGCCCACAGTAGCCCACAGTCGGCTAGGGTCACGCACCTTTCTGTTTCTTTCCCGGGTCCTTCTTGTGCTTCTTCTTGGCCATCACGCGATGCGCAGTGCGACGGGCGGTGGCCTTTTCAAGCAACTTGGGTTTCCCGTGAGATTAATGGAGTGATCATCCCGTCACGCTCAGGCGAGGATGACTCGCTACACAGGTCGATCACCACAGCGGCGCATCGCAGTCGAACATAGGAGCCGTGCAAGTCGTGCAAGCCGCAAGCCGTAAGCCACAAGCCGCAAGCCGCAGGCCCCTCTCAGCTATTCCGGCGAGAGCGCCACCCCCAGCTAACACGCGCCATTTGCGGCGCCGCCAGCAGATTCCTGTGCTGTCCTGTCCCGCGCCCGACATGGCCAAACCTACCCCCCTCAGCAACTCCTTTGCTGCCCTCGCCTCTTTCCCACTGACCAGGCCTCGGTCTCACCCCCCTACAGAGCAGTCAGCGGCAACAGCAGCCCGGGGTGCCGACCAATTCACTCTGGAGGAGGCAGCTCGCATTGCCCTATCCGAGCAGCTCACAGAGCGTTTTCTCAGCGAGCAGCGGGAGCAGCATCAGCGGCAGCAGCAGCAGCAGCAACAACAGCAGCAACAGCAGCAACAGCAGCAGCAGCAGCAGCAGCAGCAGCAGCAGCAGCAGCAGTCAACTGCGGCTGGGGCCTCACCAATAACTGAGGCCCGGCTCCAGGAGGTACTAGCGCAAACACTGACACAGACGCTGCAGCAGATAGTCGTGCCGCAACTGACCTCCATCAATCAAACCATTGAGACAGTTAAGGGCGAGTTGCAGAATGTCCAATACGACGTAGCCAAACTCAGTGTGGGGCACATTGAGCTAGAGGGAGAAACGAGGGAGGTGCGTGCAGAGATGGCCTCAGTGGAGCAGCGCTGCAGCGTGCAGCTGGCAGCAATGGCCTTCAACATCCAGCTAGCAACAGAGCAGCGCAGCAATTCGGGGGTGGTGGTCTTCTTTGCCCCCCGCCCTGATGAGGCAGCCATCAAGGCTCTGTGCACCAGCGTCGGCGTCACTGATGCCCGGGTGATGCACTCTAGCCCGACCATCGCTAAGGTCAGTGTCGGCTCCCATGCCTCAGCCCTCAGCGTTCTGGCTGCTGCCCAGCAGGCCGCACTCCCAGCAGACCTGGGGAAGGGTCCGCTACAGCGGGTCGTGTGGCCAGCTCGCCGGCAGCTGCAGGCAGTTGTGGATAAGAGCAGTGTGCGGTCCCCTGTGCATGGCATGCGTTTTGAATGCAACAAGTCACGCACAGCCATCATCACCACCTGGAAGGGGAAGCAGATTACCTACCCCCTGTTTGTCCACCTCAGCAACCTCAGCAAGCCAGACCTGAAGAGCATGGATGAGTGCAGCATTGAGGCAGCATGTGAGTATGCGGCTGCGGACCAGCCTGCAGCTTTTCTCCTACCAAGGTCCCTCGCCACCCGTCAACAGCAGCAGCAGCATCAACAGCAGCAGCAGGGTGCGGCAGCAGCTGCCGCAGCAATGGAAGAGGACAACCAGCCTGCAGATCCTAACCGGGCGCAGCGCAGTGCAGCAGCAGCAGCAGCAGCAGCAGCAGCAGGGGGGCCTAACCAGGCACCAGCCGGCAAGGCTCCGGGGAAGACAGCTGCGCCGGGCAGCCGCCCCGCCTCGCCTAACCAGGTGCAGCGCAGTGCAGCAGCAGCAGCAGCAGCAGCAGGGGGGCCTAACCAGGCACCAGCCGGCAAGGCTCCGGGGAAGACAGCTGCGCCGGGCAGCCGCCCCGCCTCGCCTAACCAGGTGCAGCGCAGTGCAGCAGCAGCAGCAGCAGCAGCAGCAGCAGCAGCAGCAGCAGCAGGGGGGCCTAACCAGGCACCAGCCGGCAAGGCTCCGGGGAAGACAGCTGCACCGGGCAGCCGCCCCGCCTCGCCTAACCAGGTGCAGCGCAGTGCAGCAGCAGCAGCAGCAGCAGCAGCAGCGGGCCCCAGCCAGACAACAGCTAAGACTGTGGCACCAGGTCGCCCCACCCTGCCCAACCAGACACAGCGCAACGCAGCAGCAACAGCAGCAGTCCTCAGCCATCTGCCCCCCCCCCCGCCCTTCCGCCTGGGGGGTGGCGGCCACTCGGCCCCAGGCTCCCCAACCAAGAGCCGCCCACTCTCTCCCCCTTTGGGGAACCACCGCACAAGGCATCAAGCGGGGTTAGGTGCGTCTGGGGAGACTCCTACGGGTAAGCTCAGGGCGGTGGGGGCTCAGGGCGTGGGAGAGGGCCGGGGCTAGGGACTCGCCCCCCGAGAGCTCATGTTAGCGGTCCACAATGTGAATGGCCTCAAGCATGACACCACCTCAGTCAAGTTCACAGCTATTAGGAGGCTGGTGGCCGAGCATGATGTCATCGCTCTGTGCGAGACACGCAGCAATAGGATAGCGGAGTTCATGCAGCATGCCCCTACCCATAGTGCCTTTCACACTACTGTTTCACGTCAGGGGGTGCCGGGTCAGGGGGTGGCCCTTCTGCTGCGCAAGGAGCTAGCCAGGCACGCCAGGCTATGGCGCACCAGTAGTGCCATGCAGCTGCTTTGGGTCAGGCTGGCAGGGTGTGTGTGTGGACTTGAGGGCGATGTGTTGCTGGGTGTGGGCTACATACCCCCCGCTCACAATGTCTCTGAGCACTTCAACCACTTGCTGCTAGAGCTCCAGGAGGCTACATCACACACACCACATGTCCTCCTGATGGGTGACCTGAACTCTCATTTAGGCAAGCTAAGCGAGATAAGTGACCTCCATGGCTGGTCCATGCAGCATCCGGAGCTTTGCGTGCCTAGGATTGGCCCGGCCAAGTCTAACCAAGCGGGCAGGGAGTTGATTGACGTGCTGTCAGCTACAGGCCTTGTTGCCACTACCGGCAGGGGACATGGGGACATGGGGCAGCGCACCTGTAGAGCTAGCACCCGCACGGAGCACATCATCATGTCTGAGTCGGTTTACTCTTTGAGCCACACATCTTCCTTTCCCGACGCTTGTCATGAGTTTGACCACTCCCCCATCACCCTGTCTTTCAAGGCACCAGCACAAGCCACTACGCCCATTCACACCTGCAATGCTGACTGCCACACTGGCCCACAGTTGCAATGGAAGCCAGATCAGGCTGCACGGTATGTGGGTGCCCTTATTGCCTTGGAAGAGGAGGTCATGGCTGTCCAGCAGGCTGTTGAGCAAGGCACACACCCTGACTCCATCAACCGCTTTGTGCATGACATCATATCACGGGCTGCGGGCAGTGCGGGGATGCTCAAGCCAAGGCTCTGCCCGCTGGCACGCGTTGACAAGCACACCACAGTTAAGCCTGCCTGGTTTGACCGGTCATGCAAGGAGGCTAAAGCCGCACTCTGGCAGGCTCTGCGTAGCGGGGAGGCTTTGCACCTTTACAGGGCTAGAAAGCAGGCCTATAGGAGGCTGGTTGCGAGAGCTAAGTCTGCGTGGTCCAAGCACAGAGCTGCCAAGCTTCTAGACATGCTCAAGCACAACCCTGGGGATGCACTCAAGATGCTCCGAGTCAAGCACGCACGCCAGCAGTCCATGGTTCCCATTGACAAGTGGCATCAGCATCTGCAGGCCTACTTCACAACCACCATTGCGGCACATGAAGCACCTGATGTGATCCCTGAGCCAGCCTGGACCAGGCAAGCTGTGCCTGCCCATTTGCAAGCCGTCCCTCTTGGGAGAGGCAGACCTCACTCTGTCCCTGCCCCTGCCCCTGTCACAACACATGCACCTACCTATGAGCTGCCCCATCTTGACAACATCACATCCATTGTTCAAGCACAACTTCGTGAACTCAACAATGACACAGCACCTGGCCTGGATGGGGTCCCAGCCCCCTTCATCAAGCACGCCCGCACAGTTGAGGAGGGTGTTACCACATACTTGTTGCTCCCTCTGCTTGCCACATGGTTTCACAGCATGATGCGCACTGGGTGTATCCCAGCGGCTTGGAAGGTAGCTAGGATCAGCCCCCTCTTCAAGGACACAGACCCCACAGACCCCAACAAGTACAGAATGCTTGCTGTGAGTAGTGTGTTGTACCGCCTGTATGCTAACGTCTTGCGGCACGTGCTGACTGCCTGGTGCATGACACACAAAGTGCTGCCAGCTGAGCAGTTTGGGTTCATCCCGGGACGCAGCACCATGCAACCCATGTTCATTCTGCGCCATCTTGTCCACGCTCAAAAGGCTAGCGCAGATGCCAAGCACCGCAAGCTTTACACTGCCTTCATTGACTTCAAACAGGCCTATGACCACATACCTCGACAACAATTGTGGGAGCACTTACGGGTTGGGGTCAAGCTGCCACAGCCCTTGCTTGCCTGCCTGGAGGGTCTGTATAGGGATGATAGCTATGTGCTGATAGATGGCCCCCACCGCACCCCCCCAGTGATTCCGGACCAAGGTGTCAAGCAAGGCTGCCCCATCAGCCCACTCCTGTTTGCTCTCTATGTTCACGACATTAGGAAGGAGTTCCTGGGTCCTGTTGATGCTGTGAGGGTGCAAGGCACACCTGTCACCCACTTCATGTATGCTGATGACTTGACCCTGGTGAGCACCTCGCCCCACGGGCTGCAGCGGCTGGTCTGCCAGCTTCAAGGCTTTGCAGACAGGAAACACCTTACAGTCAATGTGGGCAAGTCAAAGGTGATGGTCTTCAATGGCAACTCACAAACTGCAGCACCTAGGATTGGGTACAAGCATGAGATCCTGCCTGTGGTGAGAGAGTTCAAGTACTTAGGCATGCACTTCAACCCCAGCGCCACCCCTGCTTTTGCTGCCACTCATATGAGGGCTGGCATGTTCCTCGCCATGCGCCAGGCGTGCAAGCGTGCTAGAGAGTATGGGGTCATGCATGATCCCTATGCCCTGTGTCACCTCATTAGAGCGTTTGTGCTCCCCTTAGGGCTGTATGGCAGCCAGGTATGGGGCACTGCCTTCCTTGGGCACGGTATGCAGCTCTCCAACCCAGTGCAAACACGCATGCTCAGCTTTCTCAGGTTTGCTGCCAGGGTACGTGGCTCAGTGTCAGGCCTGATGGTGCTGCATGAGTTGGGGCAGCTGCCCCTCCAACTTTACTGGCTTAGGGCTGCATGCAAGTTCTGGAACACTGCCAAACTATCCCACAGTGACCTGCTAATGAGGGTCATCAAGGCAGATGTGGAGTTAGGCAGGGGTTGCCAGGCCAGCTGGAGCGCTCAGTTCCAGCTTGCCGCCAGAGAGCTGATGGGGGGTGAGTTCACCTTGAGCCCGGACATGGTCCTAGGCACCAAGGCTATGGAAGTGAAGTGGCTCGAGAGGTGGGGGAGGCGTTGGGTTGGGTTTGAGGGAGACCCTAGATTGCCTGAGACGGTGCATCGGGAGAGATGTTCGTATGCTGCATGGTTCAAGCATGGGGACGGCATTGGCATCAATCACATGGCACCACACCTGCTTAACAGACAACTATCTACAGAAGTTCGCACGAGCTTGACTAGGTTCAGGTTAGGCAACAGTGGTCTGGGGGTGGAGAAGGCTCGGTTTGAGGGGGTAACTTTCATTGATCGCACATGCACTAGATGCACAGAGGGGGTAGTGGATGACGCCATGCATTTCATCTTTGAGTGCACTGCCACGAGTTCCATCAGGGAGCAGCCGGAGTTTGCCATGACTTTACAGAACAATCATGAGAATTTGCATGACTTCATGTTGAGCCCATGTGCACCTTTGTTTGTGCACCTTGCTTTGAAGTGCGTTACAGAAAGTCCCGAACCCCTAGAGGGGGAGGGCGGCCTAGCAGCCTAACGGCTGACGGCTTAAGCGGTGTAAGCCACATCACAGCGG
>JASKMD010000007.1:7212000-7239500 GCA_030144725.1 Haematococcus lacustris
ATGCCCGCTGCGGCCCCACCCCATGCCAGCTGCTGCCCCACCCCCTACCCGCTCCTGCCCCACCTCATGCCCGCTGCGGGCGCACCCCCTGCCCGCTGCTACCCCACCCCATGCCCGCTGAGGCCCCACCCCCTGCTGGCTGCTGCCCCACCCTATGCCCGCTGCGGCCCCACCCCCTGCCCGCTGCTGCCCCACCCCCTGCCCGCTGCGGCCCCACCCCCTGCCTGCTGCTGCCCCACCCCATGCCCGCTGCGGCCGCACCACATGCCAGCTGCTGCCCCACCCCCTGCCCGCTCCTGCCCCACCTCATGCCCGATGCGGCCGCACCCCCTGCCCGCTGCTGCCCCACCCCATGCCCGCTGCTGCCCCACCCCCTGCCCGCTGCTGCCCCACCCCATGCCTGCTGCTGCCCCACCCCCTGCCCGCTGCTGCCCCACCCCATGCCTGCTGCTGCCCCACCCCCTGCCCGCAGCTGCCCCACCCCCTGCCCGCTGCGGCCCCACCCCCTGCCCGCTGCGGCCCCACCCCATATGCCCGCTATGGCCCCACCACATGCCCGCTGCGGCCCCACCATCTGCCCTCTGCGGCACCAACGCATGCCCACTGCGGGCCCTCCGCACGCCCGTTGCTGCCCCACTGCATGCCCGCTGCTGCCCCACCCCATGCCAGCTGCTGCCCCACCCCCTGCCCGCTCCTGCCCCACCTCATGCCCGCTGCGGCCGCACCCCCTGCCCGCTGCTGCCCCACCCCATGCCCGCTGCGGCCCCACCCCATGCCAGCTGCTGCCCCACCCCCTACCCGCTCCTGCCCCACCTCATGCCCGCTGCGGGCGCACCCCCTGCCCGCTGCTGCCCCACCCCATGCCCGCTGAGGCCCCACCCCATGCCCGCTGCGGCCGCACCACATGCCAGCTGCTGCCCCACCTCATGCCCGCTGCGGCCCCACCCCCTGCCCGCTGCTGCCCCACCCCATGCCCGCTGCGGCCCCACCCCATGCCCGCTGCGGCCGCACCACATGCCAGCTGCTGCCCCACCCCCTGCCCGCTCCTGCCCCACCTCATGCCCGATGCGGCCGCACCCCCTGCCCGCTGCTGCCCCACTATGCCCGCTGCTGCCCCACCCCATGCCCGCTGCTGCCCCACCCCATGCCCGCTGCTGCCCCACCCCATGCCCGCTGCGGCCCCACCACATGCCCGCTGCGGCCCCACCACATGCCCGCTGCTGCCCCACCCCATGCCCGCTGCGGCCCCACCACATGCCAGCTGCTGCCCCACCCCATGCCTGTTGCGGCCCCACCCCCTGCCCGCTGCTGCCCCACCCCATGCCCGCTGCGGCCGCACCACATGCTAGCTGCGGCCGCACCACATGCCAGCTGCTGCCCCACCCCATGCCCGCTGCTGCCCCACCCCCTGCCCGCTGCGGCCCCACCCCCTGCCCGCTGCTGCCCCACCCCATGCCCGCTGCGGCCCCCACCCCTGCCCGCTGCTGCCCCACCCCCTGCCCGCTGCGGCCGCACCCCATGCCCGCTGCTGCCCCACCCCATGCCCGCTGCGGCCCCACCCCATGCCCACTGCGGCCGCACCACATGCCAGCTGCTGCCCCACCCCCTGCCCACTGCTGCCCCACCTCATGCCCGCTGCGACCGCACCCCCTGCCCGCTGCTGCCCCACCCCCTCCCCGCTGCGGCCCCACCCCATGCCCGCTGCGGCCGCACCCCATGCCCTCAGCTGCTCCACCCCATGCCCGCTGCTGCCTTACACCATGTCTGCTGCGGCTGCACCCCATGCCCGCTGAGGCCCCACCCCCTGCCCGCTGCTGCCCCACCCCATGTCCGCTGCGGCTGCACCCCATGCCCGCTGCTGCCCCACCCCATGCCCCCTGAGGCCCCACCCCCTGCCCGCTGCGGCCCCACCCCCTGCCCGCTGCTGCCCCACCCCATGTCCGCTGCGGCTGCACCCCATGCCCGCTGCTGCCCCACCTCATGCCCGCTGCGGCCGCGCCCCCTGCCCGCTGCGGCCCCACCACATGCCAGCTGCTGCCCCACCACATGTCAGCACATGTCTAACCCCACTGCTGCACCACTCTGGTAACCTTCCTAAGGTCCACTTGGTTTAACTGTGTTGTGATGTGCCATAACCGCTATGTCCTATGCATGTGCATGTGTGCATGCAGGTCCCAACACCGCCCTGACAGGGGCTGGAGAGCTGCAGGCAGTGCTGCTAGTGCACCAGCACCCCATCACCAGTCCTGAAACGCAAGTCCATCACCAGTCCTGACACCATCAACTTTAGGCACAATGTGTTGCCGTATGGAAGCAGCTTTGCCCTGGTGGGTGCTCGTTGCCTCAGCTGCCCATACGAAGCACAAGCCAGGCACCCGAAGCTGTTGCTGCACCCACCTGGCTGGGAGTTGGATACCCTAGAGCGCACTTTTGCACTGCCCACTATCAGGACCTATCTTGCTGCCATATGTCATGACATGAGTATGAATGTTGTGTGATCATGGTGTTGCGTAGGTTGCCAGCAAAGCTAATGGACCAGTGGACGTCACCATTGATGGGTCAATTGCACAGCGCACTCATACAAAATATTGTATAGCTGGCTTGCAAAACTTGGTAGTTAACGCCTAACGTTTGGTATGTAGGGTGTTGTGACTTAGAGGAGGACGAGACTCCCTTGGGGCCACAGTGCTCAAGATTGTCAGCCCTTGTGATGCTGTGAAATCACTCGTACAAATTAGTTCATGGCTGGCTTCGAAACATGGGAGTTAATGCAATCTGAGCCAACTTGGGAGTTCAAGCTTGTAACCCGGTACGTAGTCTATTGTAACCTAGAAAACAACAAAACTTCCTTGGGCCCAAGTGTAATTCTCAAAAGGTGATGAGTTGTTAGACAAGGTGCTAGGCTGTGATCCTGATTTTTGCTAAGGGAGATGGTACCGAGTGACCAAAGTGAGCTCTCATGAAATATGGATATAAACGATTGTAAAGGACGCATTCAGCTTCCCAACCATACTAATAGGTAGCATGCAAATAGTCCCAGCCAGTGATGAGTTATGGTTCTTCATGTGTATGCCTCGAGATACCTTGCACGGGATACCTCGCATGGGTTCCCCCGCACAGGGCTCTTCGCACGGGGTTCACCACATTCTTGCATTCGTGCCTTCGTGCCTGCATTCGTGCTTGCATTCGTGCCTGCATTCGTGCCTACATTCGTGCATGCATTCGTGGCAGCGTGCCTACATTCGTGCCTACATTCGTGCATGCATTCGTGCCTGCATCCGTGCCTGCACCCGTGCCCGCACTCGTGCTCGTGCCCGTACCCGTGCCCGTGCCCGTGCCCGTGCCTGTGCCCATGCCCGTGCTCGTGCCCGTGCCCGTGCCCGTGCCCGTGCCCGTGCCCGTGCCCGTGCCCGTGCCCGTGCCCGTGCCCGTGCCCGTGCCCGTGCCTGCACCCGTGCCTTCAATCGTGCCCGCACCCGTGCCCGTGCCCGTGCCCGTGCCCATGCCCGCACCCGTGCCCGTGCCCGTGCCCGTGCCCGTGCCCGTGCCCGTGCCCGTGCCCGTGCCCGTGCCCGTGCCCGTGCCCGTGCCCGTGCCCGTGCCCGTGCCCGTGCCCGTGCCCGTGCCCGTGCCTGCACCCTGCAGTCACGAGTGCAGTCACGAGTGCAGTCACGAGTGCAGTCACGAGTGCAGTCACGAGTGCAGTCACGAGTGCAGTCACGAGTGCAGTCACGAGTGCAGTCACGAGTGCAGTCACGAGTGCAGTCACGAGTGCAGTCACGAGTGCAGTCACGAGTGCAGTCACGAGTGCAGTCACGAGGGCACTCTCGAGTGCAGTCTCGAGTGCAGTCACGAGTGCAGTCACGGGTGCAGTCACGAGTGCAGTCACGAGTGCAGTCACGAGTGCAGTCACGAGTGCAGTCACGAGTGCAGTCACGAGTGCAGTCACGAGTGCAGTCACGAGTGCAGTCACGAGTGCAGTCACGAGAGCAGTCACGAGTGCAGTCACGAGTGCAGTCATGAGTGCAGTCACGAGTGCAGTCACGAGTGCAGTCACGACTGCAGTCACGAGTGCAGTCACGAGTGCAGTCACGAGTGCAGTCACGAGTGCAGTCACGAGGGCAGTCACGAGGGCAGTCACGAGGGCACTCTCAAGTGCAGTCTCGAGTGCAGTCACGAGTGCAGTCACGGGTGCAGTCACGAGTGCAGTCACGAGTGCAGTCACGAGTGCAGTCACGAGTGCAGTCACGAGTGCAGTCACGAGTGCAGTCACGAGTGCAGTCACGAGAGCAGTCACGAGTGCAGTCACGAGTGCAGTCACGAGTGCAGTCACGAGTGCAGTCACGAGTGCAGTCACGAGTGCAGTCACGAGTGCAGTCACGAGTGCAGTCACGAGTGCAGTCACGAGTGCAGTCACGAGTGCAGTCACGAGTGCAGTCACGAGGGCAGTCACGAGTGCAGTCACGAGTGCAGTCACGAGTGCAGTCACGAGAGCAGTCACGAGTGCAGTCACGAGTGCAGTCACGAGTGCAGTCACGAGTGCAGTCACGAGTGCAGTCACGAGTGCAGTCACGAGAGCAGTCACGAGTGCAGTCACGAGTGCAGTCATGAGTGCAGTCACGAGTGCAGTCACGAGTGCAGTCACGAGTGCAGTCACGAGTGCAGTCACGAGTGCAGTCACGAGTGCAGTCACGAGTGCAGTCACGAGGGCACTCTCGAGTGCAGTCTCGAGTGCAGTCACGAGTGCAGTCACGGGTGCAGTCACGAGTGCAGTCACGAGTGCAGTCACGAGTGCAGTCACGAGTGCAGTCACGAGTGCAGTCACGAGTGCAGTCACGAGTGCAGTCACGAGTGCAGTCACGAGTGCAGTCACGAGAGCAGTCACGAGTGCAGTCACGAGTGCAGTCATGAGTGCAGTCACGAGTGCAGTCACGAGTGCAGTCACGACTGCAGTCACGAGTGCAGTCACGAGTGCAGTCACGAGTGCAGTCACGAGTGCAGTCACGAGGGCAGTCACGAGGGCAGTCACGAGGGCACTCTCAAGTGCAGTCTCGAGTGCAGTCACGAGTGCAGTCACGGGTGCAGTCACGAGTGCAGTCACGAGTGCAGTCACGAGTGCAGTCACGAGTGCAGTCACGAGTTCACGGGTGCAGTCACGAGTTCACGAGTGCAGTCACGAGTGAAGTCACAAGTGCAGTCAAGAGTGTAGTCAAGAGTGCAGTCACGGGTGCAAGCACGAGTGCAGTCACGGGTGGCGTCACGGGTGCAGTCACGAGTGCAGTCACGCGAACCAACGATGGGCGCGGCATGACGAACGGCCAAGCGGCCAAGCGGTCAAGCGGGCGGCGCGGTCAAGCGGACGAGAGGCGCAGAGGCATCATCCCAAACCCCTTTGAAAAAGATATAACACTAAGGTGGGTTTAGTCACACACGGGTTAGGGTTAGGGTTAGGGTTAGGGTTAGGGTTAGGGTTAGGGTTAGGGTTAGGGTTAGGGTTAGGGTTAGGGTTAGGGTTAGGGTTAGGGTTAGGGTTAGGGTTACTAACATTGTGTTACGGGTCCTCGGAGGGGTCGCCTAAGGAACCTTCCGGGACATAAAACGTCACGTACGGTCGGTCATTTCGAACGAGCGATAGTGCGTTCGATAGGCCGCATGACGAGGACCCGTGTCCGGAAGGTTTGACACCAGGGTGTCATTGGACTTTTGCGAGAAAACGTCGAAAAAGGGGTCGCCTAAGGAATGTGTTTTTTGAGAGTTAGACCTCGCGAATAGGGGCGCTGGACCGAACGCTCCAAAATAGAGGGGCGATTTATCGGTTATCAAAAGTTGACCCTCGACCCTAACCTCGACCCTAACCCTAACCTTACCCTAACCGGGGTTAATCTCCGCAACCGCTTGGTCATTTCGAGCAAGAGTAGGTGCGTTGGATGGGGCTTGGGAAGGACTTGAAGAGAGCGTGGTTGACACGTCGGGTCTCATTCGACTTTTTTGAGCAAACCGCGAAAAACAGTTTTCTCTAAGGAATCGTGTAGTTTCACCGTGCGAACACGCGCGGTAGAACAAGCGCGACAACAAGAGGGGGCGTACTAAAAATGAAAGTCAGAAACCAAGTGGTCGACATGTTGGGGTCTCGCGAGTCTTCCGAGAAAACCGCGATATATTTTTCACTAAGCAATCGTAGAGTTACACCGTGCCATTACGCTCGTTAGAACAAGCGCGACAACGTGAGGGGGCGTATCGAAAATGAAAATGTGAAGTGAAGGGGTCGACATGTCCGGGTCCGGGTTGCACCTTACTTGAACCGTTTGAGTAAGCTGAACTTGCATGAGTACAAGGGCTTCGCGGAAGGTCTAGCTAATGTAGGCTTGAGAAGTTAGGACTAGAAGTGGATTTCTTGCAAGCATGAAATGACATGGGCATAATTGGGTTGGACAAACCAACACACTTGACGCGACACGCAACAGCCAAAATGCAGCTAGCCATGGCCACCCCACGAGTGCAGTCACGACTGCAGTCACGAGTGCAGTCACGAGTGCAGTCACGACTGCAGTCACGAGTGCAGTCACGAGTGCAGTCACGAGTGCAGTCACGAGTGCAGTCACGAGGGCAGTCACGAGGGCAGTCACGAGGGCACTCTCAAGTGCAGTCTCGAGTGCAGTCACGAGTGCAGTCACGGGTGCAGTCACGAGTGCAGTCACGAGTGCAGTCACGAGTGCAGTCACGAGTGCAGTCACGAGTGCAGTCACGAGTGCAGTCACGAGTGCAGTCACGAGAGCAGTCACGAGTGCAGTCACGAGTGCAGTCACGAGTGCAGTCACGAGTGCAGTCACGAGTGCAGTCACGAGTGCAGTCACGAGTGCAGTCACGAGTGCAGTCACGAGTGCAGTCACGAGTGCAGTCACGAGTGCAGTCACGAGGGCAGTCACGAGGGCAGTCACGAGTGCAGTCACGAGTGCAGTCACGAGTGCAGTCACGAGAGCAGTCACGAGTGCAGTCACGAGTGCAGTCACGAGTGCAGTCACGAGTGCAGTCACGAGTGCAGTCACGAGTGCAGTCACGAGAGCAGTCACGAGTGCAGTCACGAGTGCAGTCATGAGTGCAGTCACGAGTGCAGTCACGAGTGCAGTCACGAGTGCAGTCACGAGTGCAGTCACGAGTGCAGTCACGAGTGCAGTCACGAGTGAAGTCACGAGGGCACTCTCGAGTGCAGTCTCGAGTGCAGTCACGAGTGCAGTCACGGGTGCAGTCACGAGTGCAGTCACGAGTGCAGTCACGAGTGCAGTCACGAGTGCAGTCACGAGTGCAGTCACGAGTGCAGTCACGAGTGCAGTCACGAGTGCAGTCACGAGTGCAGTCACGAGAGCAGTCACGAGTGCAGTCACGAGTGCAGTCATGAGTGCAGTCACGAGTGCAGTCACGAGTGCAGTCACGACTGCAGTCACGAGTGCAGTCACGAGTGCAGTCACGAGTGCAGTCACGAGTGCAGTCACGAGGGCAGTCACGAGGGCAGTCACGAGGGCACTCTCAAGTGCAGTCTCGAGTGCAGTCACGAGTGCAGTCACGGGTGCAGTCACGAGTGCAGTCACGAGTGCAGTCACGAGTGCAGTCACGAGTGCAGTCACGAGTTCACGGGTGCAGTCACGAGTTCACGAGTGCAGTCACGAGTGAAGTCACAAGTGCAGTCAAGAGTGCAGTCAAGAGTGCAGTCACGGGTGCAAGCACGAGTGCAGTCACGGGTGGCGTCACGGGTGCAGTCACGAGTGCAGTCACGCGAACCAACGATGGGCGCGGCATGACGAACGGCCAAGCGGCCAAGCGGTCAAGCGGGCGGCGCGGTCAAGCGGACGAGAGGCGCAGAGGCATCATCCCAAACCCCTTTGAAAAAGATATAACACTAAGGTGGGTTTAGTCACACACGGGTTAGGGTTAGGGTTAGGGTTAGGGTTAGGGTTAGGGTTAGGGTTAGGGTTAGGGTTAGGGTTAGGGTTAGGGTTAGGGTTAGGGTTAGGGTTAGGGTTAGGGTTAGGGTTAGGGTTAGGGTTAGGGTTAGGGTTAGGGTTAGGGTTAGGGTTAGGGTTAGGGTTAGGGTTAGGGTTAGGGTTAGGGTTAGGGTTAGGGTTAGGGTTAGGGTTAGGGTTAGGGTTAGGGTTAGGGTTAGGGTTAGGGTTAGGGTTAGGGTTAGGGTTAGGGTTAGGGTTAGGGTTAGGGTTACTAACATTGTGTTACGGGTCCTCGGAGGGGTCGCCTAAGGAACCTTCCGGGACATAAAACGTCACGTACGGTCGGTCATTTCGAACGAGCGATAGTGCGTTCGATAGGCCGCATGACGAGGACCCGTGTCCGGAAGGTTTGACACCAGGGTGTCATTGGACTTTTGCGAGAAAACGTCGAAAAAGGGGTCGCCTAAGGAATGTGTTTTTTGAGAGTTAGACCTCGCGAATAGGGGCGCTGGACCGAACGCTCCAAAATAGAGGGGCGATTTATCGGTTATCAAAAGTTGACCCTCGACCCTAACCTCGACCCTAACCCTAACCTTACCCTAACCGGGGTTAATCTCCGCAACCGCTTGGTCATTTCGAGCAAGAGTAGGTGCGTTGGATGGGGCTTGGGAAGGACTTGGAGAGAGCGTGGTTGACACGTCGGGTCTCATTCGACTTTTTTGAGGAAACCGCGAAAAACTGTTTTCTCTAAGGAATCGTGTAGTTTCACCGTGCGAACACGCGCGGTAGAACAAGCGCGACAACAAGAGGGGGCGTACTAAAAATGAAAGTCAGAAACCAAGTGGTCGACATGTTGGGGTCTCGCGAGTCTTCCGAGAAAACCGCGATATATTTTTCACTAAGCAATCGTAGAGTTACACCGTGCCATTACGCTCGTTAGAACAAGCGCGACAACGTGAGGGGGCGTATCGAAAATGAAAATGTGAAGTGAAGGGGTCGACATGTCCGGGTCCGGGTTGCACCTTACTTGAACCGTTTGAGTAAGCTGAACTTGCATGAGTACAAGGGCTTCGCGGAAGGTCTAGCTAATGTAGGCTTGAGAAGTTAGGACTAGAAGTGGATTTCTTGCAAGCATGAAATGACATGGGCATAATTGGGTTGGACAAACCAACACACTTGACGCGACACGCAACAGCCAAAATGCAGCTAGCCATGGCCACCCCACGAGTGCAGTCACGACTGCAGTCACGAGTGCAGTCACGAGTGCAGTCACGAGTGCAGTCACGACTGCAGTCACGAGTGCAGTCACGAGTGCAGTCACGAGTGCAGTCACGAGTGCAGTCACGAGGGCAGTCACGAGGGCAGTCACGAGGGCACTCTCAAGTGCAGTCTCGAGTGCAGTCACGAGTGCAGTCACGGGTGCAGTCACGAGTGCAGTCACGAGTGCAGTCACGAGTGCAGTCACGAGTGCAGTCACGAGTGCAGTCACGAGTGCAGTCACGAGTGCAGTCACGAGAGCAGTCACGAGTGCAGTCACGAGTGCAGTCACGAGTGCAGTCACGAGTGCAGTCACGAGTGCAGTCACGAGTGCAGTCACGAGTGCAGTCACGAGTGCAGTCACGAGTGCAGTCACGAGTGCAGTCACGAGTGCAGTCACGAGTGCAGTCACGAGGGCAGTCACGAGTGCAGTCACGAGTGCAGTCACGAGTGCAGTCACGAGAGCAGTCACGAGTGCAGTCACGAGTGCAGTCACGAGTGCAGTCACGAGTGCAGTCACGAGTGCAGTCACGAGTGCAGTCACGAGAGCAGTCACGAGTGCAGTCACGAGTGCAGTCATGAGTGCAGTCACGAGTGCAGTCACGAGTGCAGTCACGAGTGCAGTCACGAGTGCAGTCACGAGTGCAGTCACGAGTGCAGTCACGAGTGCAGTCACGAGGGCACTCTCGAGTGCAGTCTCGAGTGCAGTCACGAGTGCAGTCACGGGTGCAGTCACGAGTGCAGTCACGAGTGCAGTCACGAGTGCAGTCACGAGTGCAGTCACGAGTGCAGTCACGAGTGCAGTCACGAGTGCAGTCACGAGTGCAGTCACGAGTGCAGTCACGAGAGCAGTCACGAGTGCAGTCACGAGTGCAGTCATGAGTGCAGTCACGAGTGCAGTCACGAGTGCAGTCACGACTGCAGTCACGAGTGCAGTCACGAGTGCAGTCACGAGTGCAGTCACGAGTGCAGTCACGAGGGCAGTCACGAGGGCAGTCACGAGGGCACTCTCAAGTGCAGTCTCGAGTGCAGTCACGAGTGCAGTCACGGGTGCAGTCACGAGTGCAGTCACGAGTGCAGTCACGAGTGCAGTCACGAGTGCAGTCACGAGTTCACGGGTGCAGTCACGAGTTCACGAGTGCAGTCACGAGTGAAGTCACAAGTGCAGTCAAGAGTGTAGTCAAGAGTGCAGTCACGGGTGCAAGCACGAGTGCAGTCACGGGTGGCGTCACGGGTGCAGTCACGAGTGCAGTCACGCGAACCAACGATGGGCGCGGCATGACGAACGGCCAAGCGGCCAAGCGGTCAAGCGGGCGGCGCGGTCAAGCGGACGAGAGGCGCAGAGGCATCATCCCAAACCCCTTTGAAAAAGATATAACACTAAGGTGGGTTTAGTCACACACGGGTTAGGGTTAGGGTTAGGGTTAGGGTTAGGGTTAGGGTTAGGGTTAGGGTTAGGGTTAGGGTTAGGGTTAGGGTTAGGGTTAGGGTTAGGGTTAGGGTTAGGGTTAGGGTTAGGGTTAGGGTTAGGGTTAGGGTTAGGGTTACTAACATTGTGTTACGGGTCCTCGGAGGGGTCGCCTAAGGAACCTTCCGGGACATAAAACGTCACGTACGGTCGGTCATTTCGAACGAGCGATAGTGCGTTCGATAGGCCGCATGACGAGGACCCGTGTCCGGAAGGTTTGACACCAGGGTGTCATTGGACTTTTGCGAGAAAACGTCGAAAAAGGGGTCGCCTAAGGAATGTGTTTTTTGAGAGTTAGACCTCGCGAATAGGAGCGCTGGACCGAACGCTCCAAAATAGAGGGGCGATTTATCGGTTATCAAAAGTTGACCCTCGACCCTAACCTCGACCCTAACCCTAACCTTACCCTAACCGGGGTTAATCTCCGCAACCGCTTGGTCATTTCGAGCAAGAGTAGGTGCGTTGGATGGGGCTTGCGAAGGACTTGGAGAGAGCGTGGTTGACACGTCGGGTCTCATTCGACTTTTTTGAGCAAACCGCGAAAAACAGTTTTCTCTAAGGAATCGTGTAGTTTCACCGTGCGAACACGCGCGGTAGAACAAGCGCGACAACAAGAGGGGGCGTACTAAAAATGAAAGTCAGAAACCAAGTGGTCGACATGTTGGGGTCTCGCGAGTCTTCCGAGAAAACCGCGATATATTTTTCACTAAGCAATCGTAGAGTTACACCGTGCCAATACGCTCGTTAGAACAAGCGCGACAACGTGAGGGGGCGTATCGAAAATGAAAATGTGAAGTGAAGGGGTCGACATGTCCGGGTCCGGGTTGCACCTTACTTGAACCGTTTGAGTAAGCTGAACTTGCATGAGTACAAGGGCTTCGCGGAAGGTCTAGCTAATGTAGGCTTGAGAAGTTAGGACTAGAAGTGGATTTCTTGCAAGCATGAAATGACATGGGCATAATTGGGTTGGACAAACCAACACACTTGACGCGACACGCAACAGCCAAAATGCAGCTAGCCATGGCCACCCCATTAACTGCAGCACTGGACGCGGGCAGCCCGCAGAATGGGACCAGCTTTTCCGCAAGGAGGGAGCTGGGCGATGGGGACGAAGGCAAGAAGGCGCTCAAAGACGCAAAGAGCGAGGTAAGTAGCGCAATAACTCGCTGTCTTAGGCTGCCTCGCATGTTCGCATAGGAAGGTTCACAAAAGGCTAGCCCCAGCTAACGGGTCTAGCGCACGCCGGAAATGTAATTGTGGTTCGTTGTTTCTTCACGCAGGAGTTTGACCACGCGAGGCAAGCAGGTAACGACGAAGCTCAAGGACAGCAGGAAGGCAGCTGGAGCTGAGCTAGGCGCGGAGTAGGCCAGCAGGGGTGAGTTGACGAGGTTGCCACGCATGGATGACGATACTGAACTATGTTGTTGTGTGCTCGTGCCTGCAGGCCTCTAACCAAACATTCACAAAGGACATCAACAGCTGCAGCAGAGCAGCAGCTGCAGCAGGGCAGTTGCAGCAGGGCAGCAGCAACAGCAGGGCAGCAACAGCAGCAGCAGCGCACCTGCCTGCCTGCCTGCCTGCCTGCCTGCACTCAGGCAAATTAGTAACAGCATTTTTGAGATTCAGAGCCTCGGACTTGGTACATAGTCAAATGAAGGCATTGTAAGATTGGGGGTTGAAACTAAAATTCGTGATTTTGCGCGGTTGGTGAGATACGGCCATGCTACAGTACTGTAGGTGTCTACAGTACTGTCGGGGTACCTCGCGAGTACACGAACAGAGTCTCGGACTTGGTACATAGTCTAAAAAAGGCATTGTAAGATCTGGGGTTGAAACTAAAATTCGTGATTTTGCGCGGTTGGTGAGATACGGCCATGCTACAGTACTGTAGAGGTCTACAGTACTGTCGGGGTACCTCGCGAGAGACCACTTACAGTACTGTAGACATCTACAGTACTGTAGACATCTACAGTACTGTAGACATCTACAGTACTGTAGGTACTTCGAGGTAGCTCGAGAGACCACTTACAGTACTGTAGATGTCTACAGTACTGTAGACCTCTACAGTACTGTAGACACCTACAGTACTGTAGAGGTCTACAGTACTGTAGACATCTACAGTACTGTAGACATCTACAGTACTGTAGGTACCTCGAGGTACCTCGAGGGACCACTTACAGTACTGTAGACATCTACAGTACTGTAGACCTCTACAGTACTGTAGACACTTACAGTACTGTAGACATCTACAGTACTGTAGACATCTACAGTACTGTAGACATCTACAGTACTGTAGGTACCTCGAGGTACCTCGAGAGACCACTTACAGTACTGTAGATGTCCACAGTACTGTAGAGGTCTATAGTACTGTAAGTGTCTACAGTACTGTAGAGGTCTACAGTACTGCAGACATCTACAGTACTGTAGACATCTACAGTACTGTAGGTACCTCGAGGTACCTCGAGGGACCACTTACAGTACTGTAGATGTCTACAGTACTGTAGACCTCTACAGTACTGTAGGTGTCTACAGTACTGAAGATACCTCGAGGTACCTTCCTGCCTGCCTGCCTGCCTGCCTGCCTGCCTACCTGCCTGCCTGCTCGCCTGCCTGCCTGCCTGCCTGCTCGCCTGCCTCGCCTGCCTGCCTGCTCGCCTGCTCGCCTGCCTGCCTGCCTGTCTGTATGCCAACATGGCAGCAGCAGCAGTGCAGCAGCAGCAGTGCAGCAGCAGCAGCAGCGCATCAGCAGCAGCAGCAGTAGCGCATCAGCAGCAGCAGCAGCGCACCAGCAGCAGCAGCAGCGCACCTGCCTGCCTGCCTGCCTGCCTGCCTGCCTGCCTGCCTACCTGCCTGCCTGCTCGCCTGCCTGCCTGCCTGCCTGCTCGCCTGCTCGCCTGCCTGCCTGCCTGTCTGTATGCCAACATGGCAGCAGCAGCAGTGCAGCAGCAGCAGTGCAGCAGCATCAGCAGCGCATCAGCAGCAGCAGCAGTAGCGCATCAGCAGCAGCAGCAGCGCACCAGCAGCAGCAGCAGCGCACCTGCCTGCCTGCCTGCCTGCCTGCCTGCCTAACTGCCTGCCTGCCTGCCTACCTGCCTGCCTGCTCGCCTGCCTGCCTGCCTGCCTGCTCGCCTGCTCGCCTGCCTGCCTGCCTGTCTGTATGCCAACATGGCAGCAGCAGCAGTGCAGCAGCAGCAGTGCAGCAGCAGCAGCAGCGCATCAGCAGCAGCAGCAGTAGCGCATCAGCAGCAGCACCAGCGCACCAGCAGCAGCAGCAGCGCACCTGCCTGCCTGCCTGCCTGCCTGCCTGCCTGCCTGCCTGCCTGCCTGCCTGCCTCGCCTGCCTGCCTGCCTGCCTGCCTGCCTGCCTGCTCGCCTGCTCGCCTGCCTGCCTGCCTGTCTGTATGCCAACATGGCAGCAGCAGCAGTGCAGCAGCAGCAGTGCAGCAGCAGCAGCAGCGCATCAGCAGCAGCAGCAGTAGCGCATCAGCAGCAGCAGCAGCGCACCAGCAGCAGCAGCAGCGCACCTGCCTGCCTGCCTGCCTGCCTGCCTGCCTGCCTGCCTACCTGCCTGCCTGCTCGCCTGCCTGCCTGCCTGCCTGCTCGCCTGCTCGCCTGCCTGCCTGCCTGTCTGTATGCCAACATGGCAGCAGCAGCAGTGCAGCAGCAGCAGCAGCGCATCAGCAGCAGTAGCAGTAGCGCATCAGCAGCAGCAGCAGCGCACCAGCAGCAGCAGCAGCGCACCTGTCTGCCTGCCTGCCTGCCTACCTGCCTGCCTGCTCGCCTGCCTGCCTGCCTGCCTGCTCGCCTGCTCGCCTGCCTGCCTGCCTGTCTGTATGCCAACATGGCAGCAGCAGCAGTGCAGCAGCAGCAGTGCAGCAGCAGCAGCAGCGCATCAGCAGCAGCAGCAGTAGCGCATCAGCAGCAGCAGCAGCGCACCAGCAGCAGCAGCAGCGCACCTGCCTGCCTGCCTGCCTGCCTGCCTGCCTGCCTGCCTGCCTGCCTGCCTACCTGCCTGCCTGCTCGCCTGCCTGCCTGCCTGCCTGCTCGCCTGCTCGCCTGCCTGCCTGCCTGTCTGTATGCCAACATGGCAGCAGCAGCAGTGCAGCCGTAGCAGCAGCGCATCAGCAGCAGCAGCAGTAGCGCATCAGCAGCAGCGCATCAGCAGCAGCAGCAGCGCATCAGCAGCAGCGCACCTGCCTGCCTGCCTGCCTGCCTGCCTGCCTACCTGCCTGCCTGCTCGCCTGCCTGCCTGCTCTGCCTGCTCGCCTGCCTGCCTGCCTGTCTGTATGCCAACATGGCAGCAGCAGCAGTGCAGCAGCAGCAGTGCAGCAGCAGCAGCAGCGCATCAGCAGCAGCAGCAGTAGCGCATCAGCAGCATCAGCAGCGCATCAGCATCAGCAGACCTGCCTGCCTGCCTGCTCGCCTGCCTGCCTGCCTGCCTGCCTGCCTGCCTGCGTGCTCGCCTGCCTGCCTGCCTGCTCGCCTGCCTGCCTGCCTGCCTGCCTGCTCGCCTGCCTGCCTGCCTGCTCGCCTGCATGCCTGCCTGCCTGCCCGCCTGCCTGCCTGCCTGTCTGTATGCCAACATGGCAGCAGCAGCAGTGCAGCAGCAGCAGTGCAGCAACAGCAGCAGCGCATCAGCAGCAGCAGCAGTAGCGCATCAGCAGCAGCAGCAGCGCATCATCAGCAGCAGCAGCGCATCAGCAGCAGCAGCAGGGCACCTGCCTGCCTGCCTGCCTGCCTGCATGCCTGCATGCCTACCTGCCTGCCTGCTCGCCTGCCTGCCTGCCTGCCTGCTCGCCTGCTCGCCTAAGAGCTCAGCAGTGAGAGATGGCCAGCAGCGGCATCAGCCAGGCTACGTACGCATGTTCATAGGCATCACAGGTGCGGCCGACCCCCTGCCTGCTGCTGCCCCACCCCATGCCAGCTGCGGCCCCACCACATGCCAGCTGCGGCCCCACATCATGCCCGCTGCGGCCGCACTCCATGCCCGCTGCTGCCCCACCCCATGCCTGCTGCTGCCCCACCCCATGCCCGCTGCGGCCCCACCCCATGCCTGCTGCGGCCCCACCCCATGCCCGCTGCGGCCCCACCTCATGCCGGCTGCTGCCCCACCCTATGCCCGCTGCCACACCACCACATGCCCACTGCTGCCCCACCCCCTGCCCGCTGCTGCCCCATCCCCTGCCTGCTGCTGCCCCACCCCCTGCCCGCTGCTGCCCCACCCCCTGCCTGCTGCTGCCCCACCACCTGCCCGCTGCGGCCCCACCACCTGCCCGTTGCGGCCCCAAACCCTGCCCGCTGCGGCCCCACCTCATGTGCGCTGCAGCCCCACCCCCTGCCCGCTGCGGCCCCACCCCCTGCCTGCTGCGGCCCCAAACCCTGCCCGCTGCGGCCCCACCTCATGTGCGCTGCGGCCCCACCCCCTGCCCGCTGCGGCCCCATCCCCTGCCCACTGCGGCCCCACCTCATGCCTGCTGCTGCCCCTCCCCCTGCCCGCTGCGGCCCCACACCCTGCCCGCTGCGGCCCCACCTCATGCGCGTTGTGGCCCCACCCCCTGCCCGCTGCGGCCGCACCTCCTGCCTACTGCGGCCCCACCCCCTTCCCGCTGTGGCACCAACGCATGCCCGCTGCTGCCCCACCCCATGCCCGCTGCTGCCCCACCTCATGCCCGCTGCTGCCCCACCCCTTGCTGGCTGCTGCCCCACCCTAGGCCCGCTGCTGCCCCACCCCCTGCCCGCTGCTGCCGCATTCCCTGCCCGCTGCAACACCACCACATGCCCACTGCGGCCCCACCCCATGCCCGCTGCTGCCCCACCCCCTGCCCGCTGCGGCCCCACCCCCTGCCTGCTGCGGCCCCACCTCATGCGCGCTGCGGCCCCACCCCCTGCCCGCTGCGGCCCTACACCCTGCCCGATGGGCCCCACCCCCTGCCCGCTGCGGCCCCAAACCCTGCCCGCTGCGGCCCCACCTCATGTGCACTGCGGCCCAAACCCCCTGCCCGCTGCGGCCCCACCCCCTGCCCGCTGCTGCCCCACCCCCTGCCCGCTGCTGCCCCACCCCATGCCTGCTGCTGCCCCGCCCCTGCCCGCTGCGGCCCCACACCCTGCCCGCTGCGGCCCCACCTCATGAGCTGCGGCCCCACCCCCTCCCCGCTGCTGCCCCACCCCCTGCCCGCTGCTGCCCCACCCCCTGCCCGCTGCGGCCCCACCCCATATGCCCGCTATGGCCCCACCACATGCCCGCTGCGGCCCCACCATCTGCCCGCTGCGGCACCAACGCATGCCCACTGCGGGGCCTCCGCACGCCCGTTGCTGCCCCACTGCATGCCCGCTGCTGCCCCACCCCATGCCCGCTGCTGCCTTACCCCATGTCCGCTGCGGCTGCACCCCATGCCTGCTGCAGCCCCACCCCATGCCCGCTGCAGACCCACCCCCTGCCCGCTGCTGCCCCACCCCATGCCCGCTGCTGCCCCACCCCATGCCCGCTGCGGCCCCACCCTATGCCCGCTGTGGCCCCCACCCCTGCCCGCTGCTGCCCCACCCCATGCCCGCTGCTGCCCCACCCCATGCCCGCTGTGGCCCCACCACATGCCAGCTGCTGCCCCACCCCATGCCTGTTGCGGCCCCACCCCCTGCCCGCTGCTGCCCCACCCCCTGCCCGCTGCGGCCCCACCCCATGCCTGTTGCGGCCCCACACCCTGCCCGCTGCTGCCCCACCCCATGCCTGCTGCTGCCCCGCCCCTGCCCGCTGCGGCCCCACACCCTGCCCGTTGCGGCCCCACCTCATGAGCTGCGGCCCCACCCCCTCCCCGCTGCTGCCCCACCCCCTGCCCGCTGCTGCCCCACCCCCTGCCCGCTCCTGCCCCACCTCATGCCCGCTGCGGCCGCACCCCCTGCCCGCTGCTGCCCCACCCCCTGCCCGCTGCGGCCCCACCCCATGCCCGCTGCGGCCGCACCGCATGCCAGCTGCTGCCCCACCTCATGCCCGCTGCGGCCGCACCCCCTGCCCGCTGCTGCCCCACCCCATGCCCGCTGCGGCCCCACCCCCTGCCCGCTGCGCCCGCACCACATGCCAGCTGCTGCCCCACCCCCTGCCCGCTCCTGCCCCACCTCATGCCCGATGCGGCCGCACCCCCTGCCCGCTGCTGCCCCACCCCCTGCCCGCTGCTGCCCCACCCCCTGCCCGTTGCGGCCCCACCCCCTGCCTGCTGCTGCCCCACCCCATGCCCGCTGCGGCCCCCACCCCTGCCCGCTGCGGCCCCACCCCCTGCCCGCTGCTGCCCCACCCCCTGCCCACTGCTGCCCCACCCCATGCCCGCTGCGGCCCCACCCCATGCCGGCTGCGGTCGCACCACATGCCAGCTGCTGCCCCACCCCCTATTGCTCCTTCCCCACCTCATGCCCGCTGCGGCCGCACCCCCTGCCCGCTGCTGCCCCACCCCATGCCCGCTGCGGCCCCACCCCATGCCCGCTGCGGCCGCACCCCCTGCCAGCTGCTGCCCCACCCCCTACCCGCTCCTGCCCCACCTCATGCCCGCTGCGGCCGCACCTCCTGCCCGCTGCTGCCCCACCCCATGCCCGCTGCGGCCCCACCCCATGCCCGCTGCTGCCCCACCCCATGCCTGTTGCGGCCCCACCCCCTGCCCGCTGCTGCCCCACCCCATGCCCGCTGCGGCCCCACCCCATGCCCGCTGCGGCCGCACCACATGCCAGCTGCTGCCCCACCCCCTACCCGCTCCTGCCCCACCTCATGCCCGCTGCGGCCGCACCTCCTGCCCGCTGCTGCCCCACCCCATGCCCGCTGCGGCCCCACCCCATGCCGGCTGCGGTCGCACCACATGCCAGCTGCTGCCCCACCCCCTATTGCTCCTTCCCCACCTCATGCCCGCTGCGGCCGCACCCCCTGCCCGCCGCTGCCCCACCCCATGCCCGCTGCGGCCCCACCCCATGCCCGCTGTGGCCGCACCACATGCCAGCTGCTGCCCCACCCCCTACCCGCTCCTGCCCCACCTCATGCCCGCTGCGGCCCCACCCCCTGCCCGCTGCTGCCCCACCCCATGCCCGCTGGTGCCCCACCCCATGCCCGCTGCGGTTGCACCACATGTCAGCACATGTCTAACCCCACTGCTGCACCACTCTGGTAACCTTCCTATGGTCCACTGGGTTTAACTGTGTTGTGATGTGCCATAACCGCTATGTCCTATGCATGTGCATGTGTGCATGCAGGTCCCAACACCGCCCTGACAGGGGCTGGAGAGCTGCAGGCAGTGCTGCTAGTGCACCAGCACCCCATCACCAGTCCTGAAACGCAAGTCCATCACCAGTCCTGACATCATCAACTTTAGGCACAATGTGTTGCCGTATGGAAGCAGCTTTGCCCTGGTGGGTGCTCGTTGCCTCAGCTGCCCATACGAAGCACAAGCCAGGCACCCGAAGCTGTTGCTGCACCCACCTGGCTGGGAGTTGGATACCCTAGAGCGCACTTTTGCACTGCCCACTATCAGGACCTATCTTGCTGCCATATGTCATGACATGAGTACGAATGTTGTGTGATCATGGTGTTGCGTAGGTATGCCACCAAAGCTAATGGACCAGTGGACGTCACCATTGATGGGTCAAGTGCACAGCGCACTCGTACAAAGTAGTGTATAGTTGGCTTGCAAAACTTGATAAACTTGCAAAACCAGGTAGTTAACGCCTAACGTTTGGTATGTAGGGTGTTGTGACTTAGAGGAGGACGAGACTCCCTTGGGGCCACAGTGCTCAAGATTGTCAGCCCTTGTGATGCTGTGAAATCACTCGTACAAATTAGTTCATGGCTGGCTTCGAAACATGGGAGTTAATGCAATCCGAGCCAACTTGGGAGTTCAAGCTTGTAACCCGGTACGTAGTCTATTGTAACCTAGAAAACAACAAAACTTCCTTGGGCCCAAGTGTAATTCTCAAAAGGTGATGAGGTGGGTTAGACAAGGTGCTAGGCTGTGATCCTGATTTTTGCTAAGGGAGATGGTACCGAGTGACCAAAGTGAGCTCTCATGAAATATGGATATAAACGATTGTAAAGGATGCATTCAGCTTCCCAACCTAATAGGTAGCATGCAAATAGTCCCAGCCAGTGATGAGTTATGGTCCTTCATGTGTATGCCTCGAGATACCTTGCACGGGATACCTCGCATGGGTTCCCCCGCACAGGGCTCTTCGCACGGGGTTCACCGCATTCTTGCATTCGTGCCTTCGTGCCTGCATTCGTGCTTGCATTCGTGCCTGCATTCGTGCCTACATTCGTGCATGCATTCGTGGCAGCGTGCCTACATTCGTGCCTACATTCGTGCATGCATTCGTGCCTGCATCCGTGCCTGCACCCGTGCCCGCACACGTGCCCGTGCCCATGCCCGTGCCCGTGCCCGCACCCGTGCCCGCACTCGTGCTCGTGCCCGTGCCCGTGCCCGTGCCCGTGCCTGTGCCCATGCCCGTGCCCGTGCTCGTGCCCGTGCCCGTGCCCGTGCCCGTGCCCATGCCCGTGCCCGTGCCCGTGCCCGTGCCCATGCCCGTGCCCGTGCCCGTGCCTGCACCCGTGCCCATGCCCGTGCCCGTGCCCGTGCCCGTGCCCGTGCCCGTGCCCGTGCCCGTGCCCGTGCCTGCACCCGTGCCTTCACTCGTGCCCGCACCCGTGCCCGCACCCGTGCCCGTGCCCGTGCCCGTGCCCGTGCCCGTGCCCGTGCCCGTGCCCGTGCCCGTGCCTGCACCCTGCAGTCACGAGTGCAGTCACGAGTGCAGTCACGAGTGCAGTCACGAGTGCAGTCACGAGTGCAGTCACGAGTGCAATCACGAGGGCACTCTCGAGTGCAGGCTCGAGTGCAGTCACGAGTGCAGTCACGGGTGCAGTCACGAGTGCAGTCACGAGTGCAGTCACGAGTGCAGTCACGAGTGCAGTCACGAGTGCAGTCACGAGTGCAGTCACGAGTGCAGTCACGAGTGCAGTCACGAGTGCAGTCACGAGTGCAGTCACGAGTGCAGTCACGAGTGCAGTCACGAGTGCAGTCACGAGTGCAGTCACGAGTGCAGTCACGAGTGCAGTCACGAGTGCAGTCACGAGTGCAGTCACGAGTGCAGTCACGAGTGCAGTCACGAGTGCAGTCACGAGTGCAGTCACGAGTGCAGTCACGAGTGCAGTCACGAGTGCAGTCACGAGTGCAGTCACGAGTGCAGTCACGAGTGCATTCACGGGTGCAGTCACGAGTGCAGTCACGAGTGCAGTCACGAGTGCAGTCACGAGTGCAGTCACGAGTGCAGTCACGAGTGCAGTCACGAGTGCAGTCACGAGTGCAGTCACGAGTGCAGTCACGAGTGCAGTCACGAGTGCAGTCTCGAGTGCAGTCACGAGTGCAGTCACGAGTGCAGTCACGAGTGCAGTCACGAGTGCAGTCACGAGTGCAGTCACGAGTGCAGTCACGAGTGCAGTCACGAGTGCAGTCACGAGTGCAGTCACGAGTGCAGTCACGAGTGCACTCACGAGTGCAGTCACGAGTGCAGTCACGAGTGCAGTCACGTGTGCAGTCACGAGTGCAGTCACGAGTGCAGTCACGAGTGCAGTCACGAGTGCAGTCACGAGTGCAGTCACGAGTGCAGTCACGAGTGCAGTCACGAGTGCAGTCACGAGTGCAGTCACGAGTGCAGTCACGAGTGCAGTCACGAGTGCAGTCACGAGTGCAGTCACGAGTGCAGTCACGAGTGCAGTCACGAGTGCAGTCACGGGTGCAGTCACGAGTGCAGTCACGGGTGCAGTCACGAGTGCAGTCACGAGTGCAGTCACGAGTGCAATCACGAGTGCAGTCACGAGTGCAGTCACGAGTGCAGTCACGAGTGCAGTCACGAGTGCAGTCACGAGTGCAGTCACGAGTGCACTCCGAGTGCAGTCACGAGTGCAGTCACGAGTGCAGTCACGGGTGCAGTCACGAGTGCAGTCACGAGTGCAGTCACGAGTGCAGTCACGAGTGCAGTCACGAGTGCAGTCACGAGTGCAGTCACGAGTGCAGTCACGAGTGCAGTCACGAGTGCAGTCACGAGTGCAGTCACGAGTGCAGTCACGAGTGCAGTCACGAGTGCAGTCACGAGTGCAGTCACGAGTGCAGTCACGAGTGCAGTCACGAGTGCAGTCACGAGTGCAGTCACGAGTGCAGTCACGAGTGCAGTCACGAGTGCAGTCACGAGTGCAATCACGAGGGCACTCTCGAGTGCAGGCTCGAGTGCAGTCACGAGTGCAGTCACGGGTGCAGTCACGAGTGCAGTCACGAGTGCAGTCACGAGTGCAGTCACGAGTGCAGTCAAGGGTGCAGTCACGAGTGCAGTCACGAGTGCAATCACGAGTGCAGTCACGAGTGCAGTCACGAGTGCAGTCACGAGTGCAGTCACGAGTGCAGTCACGAGTGCAGTCACGAGGGCACTCCGAGTGCAGTCACGAGTGCAGTCACGAGTGCAGTCACGGGTGCAGTCACGAGTGAAGTCACGCGAACCAACGACGGGCGCGGCGTGACGAACGGCCAAGCGGCCAAGCGGCCAAGCGGGCGGCGCGGTCAAGCGGACGAGAGGCGCGGAGGCATCATCCCAAACCCCTTTGCAAAAGATATACACTAAGGTGGGTTTAGTCACACACGGGTTAGGGTTAGGGTTAGGGTTAGGGTTAGGGTTAGGGGTAGGGGTAGGGGTAGAGGTAGGGGGTAGGGTAGGGTAGGGGTAGGGGTAGGGGTAGGGGTAGGGGTAGGGGTAGGGGTAGGGGTAGGGGTAGGGTAGGGGTAGGGGTAGGGGTAGGGGTAGGGGTAGGGGTAGGGGTAGGGGTAGGGGTAGGGGTAGGGGTAGGGGTAGGGGTAGGGGTAGGGGTAGGGGTAGGGGTAGGGGTAGGGGTAGGGGTAGGGGTAGGGGTAGGGGTAGGGGTAGGGGTAGGGTTAGGGTTAGGGTTAGGGTTAGGGTTAGGGTTAGGGTTAGGGTTAGGGTTAGGGTTAGGGTTAGGGTTAGGGTTACTAACATTGTGTTACGGGTCCTCGGAGGGGTCGCCTAAGGAACCTGCCGGAACATAAAACTAACGTACGGTCGGTCATTTCGAACGAGCGATAGTGCGTTCGATAGGCCGCACGAGGGACGGCCGTGTCCTGAGGTTTGACACCCGGGTGTCATTGGACTTTTGCGAGAAAACGTCGAAAAAGGGGTCGCCTAAGGAACGTGTTTTTTGAGAGTTAGACCTCGCGAATAGGAGCGCTGGACCGAACGCTCCAAAATAGAGGGGCGATTTATCGGTTATCAAAAGTTGACCCTCGACCCTAACCTCGACCCTAACCCTAACCTCACCCTAACCGGGGTTAATCTCCGCAACCGCTTGGTCATTTCGAGCAAGAGTAGGTGCGTTGGATGGGGCTTGCGAAGGACTTGGAGAGAGCGTGGTTGACACGTCGGGTGTCATTCGACTTTTTCGAGAAATCGCGAAAAACAGTTTTCTCTAAGGAATCGTGTAGTTACACCGTGCGAACACGCGCGTTAGAACAAGCGCGACAACAAGAGGGGCGTACTGAAAATGAAAGTCAGAAACCAAGTGGTCGACATGTTAGGGTCATGCGAGTCTTCCGAGAAAACCGCGATATTTTTTTCACTAAGGAATCGTAGAGTTACACCGTGCCAATACGCGCGTTAGAACAAGCGCGACAACATGAGGGAGCGTACGAAAATGAAAGTCAGAACCAAGTGGTCGACATGTTAGGGGTCGAACTTGCACCTTCACTTGAATCCTTTGGTCTACGAGCTGAATCTCATATGAATGTAAGGGCTATGCGGAAGGCCTATCAACACAAAGAGCGTAGAATCGGATACAAGTGAAACCACCCGCGCAGGCACGGGTGCAGGTCACGGGTGCGGGCACGGGTGCGGGCACGGGTGCGGGCACGGGCACGGGCACGGGCACGGGCAGGGGCACGGGCACGGGCACGGGCACGGGCACGGGCACGGGCACGGGCACGGGCACGGGCACGGGCAGGGGCACGGGCACGGGCACGGGCACGGGCACGGGCACGGGCACGGGCACGGGCACGGGCACGGGCACGGGCACGGGCACGGGCACGGTGCAAGGGCACGGGCACGGGCACGGTGCACGGGCACGGGCACGGGCACGGGCACGGGCACGGGCACGGGCACGGGTGCGGGCACAGCGCACGGGCACAGGCACGGGTGCGGGCACGGGTGCGGGCACGGGCACGGGCACGGGCACGGGCACGGGCACGGGCACGGGCACGGGCACTTAAACCGACCTTCGTCCGATCGGGCTGAAAAAGTGAAAACAGCGGTAGCTTGTGATGTAAAGAACTCTTCGCAAGAGTAACTAGGTCAAAAAGATCAAAGACAGATGCTCGTGGGCCCGTCGAGTGTACGCAAGCACGGGTGCGGGCACGAGGCTCACGGGCACGGGCACGGTGCACGGGCACGAGTGCACCGGGTGCGGGCACGAGGGCATTCAGAGTGCGTGCACGAGGCATCGAGTGCAGTCACGAGTGCAGTGCACGAGTGCAGTCACGAGTGCAGTCAGGGTGCTCGTGCACGGGGTCGTACACGGGGTCGCGCACGGGGTCGTGCACGGGAGTCGGGCACGGGTGCGGGCACGGGTGCGGGCACGGGTGCGGGCACGGGTGCGGGCACGGGTGCAGGCACGGGTGCAGTCTTCAGTGCACAGAATACCCTCCAGTCACGATGTACGTTACGAGTGCCATCACGAGTGCGAACAAACGAGTGCAGTCACGAGCGTACACGAACGGCCAAGCGGCCAAGCGGCCAAGCGGGCGGCGCGGTCAAGCGGACGAGAGCGCGCGGAGGCATCATCCCAAACCCCTTCTGTAAAAGATGTAGCACTAAGGTGGGTTTAGTCACACATGGGTTAGGGTTAGGGTTAGGGTTAGGGTTAGGGTTAGGGTTAGGGTTAGGGTTAGGGTTAGGGTTAGGGTTAGGGTTAGGGTTAGGGTTAGGGTTAGGGTTAGGGTTAGGGTTAGGGTTAGGGTTAGGGTTAGGGTTAGGGTTAGGGTTAGGGTTAGGGTTAGGGTTAGGGTTACTAACATTGTGTTACGGGTGGCCTCGGAGGGGTCGCCTAAGGAACTGGCGGAACATAGAACCTAACGTACGGTCGGTCATTTCGGAGCGAGCGATAGTGCGTTCGATAGGCCGCACGGGTGCGGCGTAAGAACTGAGGTTGAAAACCGGGGTGTCATTGGACTTTTGCGAGAAAACATCGAAAAAGGGGTTGCCTAAGGAACGTGTTTTTTGAGAGTTAGACTTTGCGAATAGGAGCGCTGGACCGAACGCTCCAAAATAGAGGGGCGATTTATCGGTTATCAAAAGTTGACCCTCGACCCTAACCTCGACCCTAACCCTAACCCAACCCTAACCGAGGTTAATCTCCGCAACCGCTTGGTCATTTCGAGCAAGAGTAGGTGCGTTGGATGGGGCTTGCGAAGGACTTGGAGAGAGCGTGGTTGACACTTCGGGTGGCATTCGACTTTTTCGAGGAAATCGCGAAAAAAGTTTTCTCGGAGGAATCGTGTAGTTACACCGTGCGAACACGCGCGTTAGAACAAGCGCGACAACAAGAGGGGCCGTACTGAAAATGAAAGTCAGAAACCAAGTGGTCGACATGTTCATGTCTAACTTGCACCCGTGCCCGCACTCATGCCCGTGCCCGTGCCCGTGCCCGTGCCCGTGCCCGTGCCCGTGCCCGTGCCCGTGCCCGTGCCCGTGCCCGTGCCCGTGCCCGTGCCCATGCCCGTGCCCGTGCCTACACCCGTGCCCGTGCCTACACCCGTGCCCGTGCCCGTGCCCGTGCCTACACCCGTGCCTTCACTCTTGCCCGCACCCGTGCCCGCACTCGTGCCCGTGCCCGTGCCCGTGCCCGCACCCCCGGCCAGCTGCGGCCGCACCCCCTGCCAGCTGCTGCCCCACCCCCTACCCGCTCCTGCCCCACCTCATGCCCGCTGCGGCCGCACCTCCTGCCCGCTGCTGCCCCACCCCATGCCCGCTACGGCCCCACCCCATGCCCGCTGCTGCCCCACCCCATGCCTGTTGCGGCCCCACCCCCTGCCCGCTGCTGCCCCACCCCATGCCCGCTGCGGCCCCACCCCATGCCCGCTGCGGCCGCACCACATGCCAGCTGCTGCCCCACCCCCTACCCGCTCCTGCCCCACCTCATGCCCGCTGCGGCCGCACCTCCTGCCCGCTGCTGCCCCACCCCATGCCCGCTGCGGCCCCACCCCATGCCGGCTGCGGTCGCACCACATGCCAGCTGCTGCCCCACCCCCTATTGCTCCTTCCCCACCTCATGCCCGCTGCGGCCGCACCCCCTGCCCGCCGCTGCCCCACCCCATGCCCGCTGCGGCCCCACCCCATGCCCGCTGTGGCCGCACCACATGCCAGCTGCTGCCCCACCCCCTACCCGCTCCTGCCCCACCTCATGCCCGCTGCGGCCCCACCCCCTGCCCGCTGCTGCCCCACCCCATGCCCGCTGGTGCCCCACCCCATGCCCGCTGCGGTTGCACCACATGTCAGCACATGTCTAACCCCACTGCTGCACCACTCTGGTAACCTTCCTATGGTCCACTGGGTTTAACTGTGTTGTGATGTGCCATAACCGCTATGTCCTATGCATGTGCATGTGTGCATGCAGGTCCCAACACCGCCCTGACAGGGGCTGGAGAGCTGCAGGCAGTGCTGCTAGTGCACCAGCACCCCATCACCAGTCCTGAAACGCAAGTCCATCACCAGTCCTGACATCATCAACTTTAGGCACAATGTGTTGCCGTATGGAAGCAGCTTTGCCCTGGTGGGTGCTCGTTGCCTCAGCTGCCCATACGAAGCACAAGCCAGGCACCCGAAGCTGTTGCTGCACCCACCTGGCTGGGAGTTGGATACCCTAGAGCGCACTTTTGCACTGCCCACTATCAGGACCTATCTTGCTGCCATATGTCATGACATGAGTACGAATGTTGTGTGATCATGGTGTTGCGTAGGTATGCCACCAAAGCTAATGGAGCAGTGGACGTCACCATTGATGGGTCAAGTGCACAGCGCACTCGTACAAAGTAGTGTATAGTTGGCTTGCAAAACTTGATAAACTTGCAAAACCAGGTAGTTAACGCCTAACGTTTGGTATGTAGGGTGTTGTGACTTAGAGGAGGACGAGACTCCCTTGGGGCCACAGTGCTCAAGATTGTCAGCCCTTGTGATGCTATGAAATCACTCGTACAAATTAGTTCATGGCTGGCTTCGAAACATGGGAGTTAATGCAATCCGAGCCAACTTGGGAGTTCAAGCTTGTAACCCGGTACGTAGTCTATTGTAACCTAGAAAACAACAAAACTTCCTTGGGCCCAAGTGTAATTCTCAAAAGGTGATGAGGTGGGTTAGACAAGGTGCTAGGCTGTGATCCTGATTTTTGCTAAGGGAGATGGTACCGAGTGACCAAAGTGAGCTCTCATGAAATATGGATATAAACGATTGTAAAGGATGCATTCAGCTTCCCAACCTAATAGATAGCATGCAAATAGTCCCAGCCAGTGATGAGTTATGGTCCTTCATGTGTATGCCTCGAGATACCTTGCACGGGATACCTCGCATGGGTTCCCCCGCACAGGGCTCTTCGCACGGGGTTCACCGCATTCTTGCATTCGTGCCTTCGTGCCTGCATTCGTGCTTGCATTCGTGCCTGCATTCGTGCCTACATTCGTGCATGCATTCGTGGCAGCGTGCCTACATTCGTGCCTACATTCGTGCATGCATTCGTGCCTGCATCCGTGCCTGCACCCGTGCCCGCA
>JASKMD010000007.1:7245277-7270436 GCA_030144725.1 Haematococcus lacustris
GGTCTGGCGTCTTGACAAGACCTTTTGAGTTTTTAAGGCGACTAGGGGTTTGTGGTCTGTATACAATGTGAAGGGGACACCTTCCAGGTAACAGCGCCACTCCTTACATGCAGTGATAATAGCAAGTAACTCTTGTTCACCAGTGGTATAGTTTTTTTCAGCTGGAATCAGCTTTTTGCTTAAGTAAGCCAGAGGATACCCCTCCTGCATGAGTACTGCTCCTACGCCTTGCAAAGAGGCGTCACAGTAAACCTGAAAAGGTTTGGTAATATCTGGGATTTTGAGTAAAGGTACTCTTGAAATAGCATGCTTAAGAGCATCGAAAGCCTTTAATTTATCATCAGGCCACTTATGCCAATTGAAATCAGCACCTGCTTTACCAGTCAGGTCTGTCAAGGGTGCTGAAATAGCACTAAAGTTGTGTACAAATTTGCGCACAAAATTTGCAGCACCTAGGAACTGCTGCATGGCAGTCAGGCTGCGTGGCACAGGCCAGGAAGTGATAGACTTCACTTTGTCAGGGTCAACAGCAATGCCCTGGTCACTGACAATGTGACCCAGGAATTTTAGTGCAGTTCTAAGAAACTCACATTTGGATAGCTTAGCTTTAAACTGATGCTTACGTAATAATACAAGAACTCTCCTCAAATGTGTGAAGTGTTCTGGTACGTTTTTGGACATGATGAGGATATCATCTATGTACACAAGTGCACAGTCATTAATAACATCAGCAAAAGCATTGTTCATCACACGTTGAAACGTGGCTGGTGCATTGGTTAATCCAAAGCATAGGACCTTAAACTGATATAGGCCACTGGGTGTCCTGAAGGCTGTCTTAGGGACATCCTCATCAGGAAACCTGATCTGGTGATATCCAGCTTGCAGGTCAAGTGACGAAAACACTGTACACCCAGCCAACCTGTCAAACAGGTCATCCATTCGAGGTAGTGGGTATTGATCCCTGAGTGTGATCTTATTCAGCTGACGATAATCTACACACATCCTTAACTCACCTGACTTCTTTTTGACAAAGAGGACAGGGGCAGCGTAGGGAGAGGAGGAAGGTTCAATGATGCCCTGCTCCAGGAAAGCTGCAACCTGCTTCTTCATTTCCAGAAGTTCTGGCTGGCTCATCTTATATGATGGCAAAGCTGGTGGCTTACAGCCAGGCTGGAGGGGGATGGTGTGTCCCACTAGACGCTGAGGTGGTAGGGTATTAAAGGGTGCGAAGACATCGTCGTACTCAGATATGAGTGCTGTCAGCTGAGCTGCAACTGCAGGGGGTATAGAGGTAGGGTAGTTGATAGAGGGGGCAGGAGGTAAGGATGTTGAGTGAGAGTGAGGGTCAGGATTAGGGGACAGCTGATTAGCTGGAGCAGGGGTTGGGTGATGGATAAGTGGGCCGGAGGGTGAGGTGGTTGAGTGGGAGTGAGGGTCAGGGTTGTTGGACAGCAAATTAGCTGGAGTGGAGGTAAGGTGTACGGACAGCACACTTGCTGGGGTAGGGTTGATGGGCTGGGACGAGATGAGGGCAACCAGAGATTGGCCGCCTTTCCTTAACCATCTGTAAGCTACTTTGGATGATACAGTAGCTTGTCTGTGTCTGGCCAGGATATGAGCGCAATGAGGGGCCATAATGGGCGCTGCTGGCTCACACTTGAGCACTGTTTTCACAGCTGCCAATTGTACTGTAATAGTACGTGCCAGGTAGTCTAGCAGTACACCATTCGACTGTAACCAGTCACTGCCCATTAACACATCAAAGGCGGAGAACATCTCTGGCATCACCAGCAACTCAACCCTGCAGCTCAGGGTCTGCACATTCAACCGGACGCTGCATGCATGCGTACAAAGCACAGGCTGCCCATTGGCCACAAGGAATTCCTTGGGCTGCTTCAGTTTATAACTGGCAAGCTGATACTGCTCAACAGCAGCACAAGTAATGAAGCTGGCCGCTGCACCACTGTCAAACAGCATGGTAGATGCGTAGCCATTCACTCTACCAGGAAACGAGAAGTGTAACACACCATCGTCTGCTGCACGTCCCTCAGGCATAGCAGCCTGATTACTGGGCACTGGGCAACAGGCACCAACACAGTCCTGGCCAGCTGGTTGGGCAACACATCAGCGGCGGCGGTCACCCTTGCTGCCCTGCTGCTTCCATCCACCCTTGCCTGGGGGGCTGCGGTCACGCTTGCCTGGGCCCCTTGGAGGACGGTCACCAGCACCATGACCAGAAGGGGGGCCCAGGGAGGGGGGACGAGGGAACCCAGAGACCCGGCGGGCTTCCTCAGCAGACAGGTGCTTGAGGTTGCAGTAGTCCCTGAAGTGGGCGGGGTTCCAGCAGTGGTGGCAGGCGTGGCCAGGAGGTGGCCTGGGAGGGGCATCAGACACAGGGGCAGCAGAGGGAGGGGGCCGTGGAGGACGTCCACCACCCTGGCTGCTGTGGCGACTTCCACGGTGGCCACTGCTGCTGCTGCTACTGACATCCCAGTAGGGGCCACGAGGGGCCGCAGGAGGATATCCTCCAGCAGGGGCGGTGAAGCCTCGAATACGGTCCATCTGCTTACGGGGCACGAAGGCAGCCACAGGTGCAGGTGGACGACGGCCCACTTGATTAGTGGCCACTGCAAACAAAACCTTCTGTGCATTCACAGCAGCTTGAATGGCATCAGTCAGGTTAGGGTCAGGCATAAGGGCAAGATCATGCACCACACGAGACTGCAGTTCAGGGGTGAGGCCCCTGATGAAAGTGGCAACAAGCATGGAGGGTGCCATGCATGTGGCACCGGCCACTGTCAGAGTGTTCCGGAACTCCGTGATGTAGGAGTTTAAGGTGGAACCTGCTGACATGCGTAGGGCACCAGGATCCAACAGCTTCCTGCGGTGCACGTCTGATTCATTACGCAGATCGTCACCAGCCATCTCCTTGAAAGAAGCACGCAGGTGGGCCCAAGTTGGCCTAGTGCCATGGGCAAGGATGTGTGCATTCCTAGTAGCAGGATACCACACTTCACGAGCCTTGCCAGACAGGAAGTTGGGCAGTGCATCAGCAGGGTCAATGCGCAGATATGCACAGTGAACCTCAAGGTCTTCACAGAAGATTTCTGCAACCCGGGATGTGGCAAGACACTGATCCGTCCATTTGTCAGGACCTGGAACCTTTATCCTGGGCAAAGAGGCTGGCACAGGGACAGGCGTAGCAACCTGAGACAAGGGCAACTGTCCCACTAGTGCTGCAGGTGGCGCAGTAGGTGCGGCAGGAGTGGCAGTGCCCGACGAGGCAGGTGCAACAGGCGCAACCAGAGCAGCAGAAGTGCCGCTGCTACCATTCACAGCAGGTCGAGCTGACTGCGAATACAAGTTACGGATGTCTGCCACAGTCGGATCTCCACTCACCAGCGCATTCTGCAGGCCCTGGAGACGTTCCAGCTCAGCGAGCTCCGCTCGAATTCGGACAGCATCGTTCTGAGACGCCTGGAGATTCGCGTTTGCCCCCACCAGCTGCTGGCGAAGCCTCTGAATCTCATCAGCTTGCGCAGCAGCTGCAGACGTGCCAGTATCAGGCAGGATCGGGGCAGCTGTCAGGGCTCCTGCATAAGAGAGCGGGGCAGCTCCAGGGGCCGCCACAGCTGAAGGTGCTGGGCCAGCCGGAGGCTGAGCGGAGGACATAGCGTTCAGAGTCTGCAGCACGTTCTTCAGCAGATCCATCGCTTGAGCGGGCGGTAGACCAGTAACCCTCTCGATTTCCGCGAAGGCGGGGCTTGTGATAGGCACAGGAAGAACGGGGGTGGTAATAGTTACCAACGTGCCAGTAGTTGGCGCCCCAGTCGCAGCAGGAACCGCTGCTGGAACACCAGAGGTGGCGTTCGGAGTCGCTCGGGGCGGGGAGCCAGGAGTTTGGCCCCCAGGAGCAGAACGCTCCGGTCGTTTGTCTCCTCAAGGAGGAGGCTCCTTGTTGGCAGTCATTTGCTTAGGGAGAAAGTGGCGTTAGTAGCAACGTCGGTTGGAAACCAAAATGTAGCGTGCTAAGAGCAGCGCCGACAACCGATAACTACCTTCTTTCCCACAGCATGACACGGCCAGGGTTTAGAACGTTTCCCCCGAGGAGTCGAACCTCTGAAGCAGGTGTGCACGAAGGCCCACCTGCCCCTTTCGCCCACCATGTCACACTGCAGTACGGAAGTACCGTGAGGCGAGCTAGGCTTCGAGGAGCCGTTCGCTACATTCCTCCCCCTCTAAAGAGGAAACGCTCCGCCCTCGTGATAACACAAGGACTCGCAACACTATAGCAGTGATGCTAAGACAAACCATGCACTACATTATATGCAGTCAACACTTCTTGGCAGTTCACAAGGTTATTCCTTGGCTCCCATGTGTTGTAAGAGTCATCATAACCCAGCCACTTGACCAAGTAGCCACGTGCTCTACCAGCACGGACACCACGATGGGCGAGCAACTTCTCAACCTCATACAGAGGTGCCTCCTCTAGCCAGTCCACAGGAGGAGGCAAGTGAGGATGCTCAGAAGTGTAAGGTCGCAACAGAGCAACATGGAACACAGGGTGCATGCGGGCCATGGCAGGGGGCAGGTCTAGGCGTAAAGCGACAGGACCTACATGCTCCAGCACCTTGAAAGGCCCAATGAACCTAGGCAGCAACTTCTTGGCCTTACCTGGCTTCAGCCTGAGGTTCTTGGTGCTCAATAGCACTAGCTGACCAGGGCTGAACTCCACCTCCCTGCGTCCTTTGTTAGCCAGATAGGCCTGACGCTGCTGAGCTTGTTCCATGAAATGGCGGGCCTGCTTGACATTACTCTGCCACCATTCAGACAGCTTCCTGGCAGAGGGACAGTACACCTCACCTGGCAGCTCCAGCAGAGCCGGTGTCAGAGGTGATTGGCCAGTGTTGACCAGGAAGGGAGTGGACTGGATGGATTCCTGCCAGCTGTTATTCACAGCAAACTCAGCCAGTGACAGGAAGAAGGGCCAGTCAGACTGGGCAGGGGAGATGTAATGTCGAAGCATTTCCTCCAAGGTACGATTATACCTCTCTGTTTGACCATCAGACTCAGGATGGTAAGCGCTGGATTTACATTCTTTTACACCAAGAATGGCCATAACTGACGCCTAGAAATGATTAGTAAAATGAGAGCCCCTGTCAGAGATTATTTCTCTGGGCACTCCATGATGTTTAAACACATTGTCAATGAATAGGCGGGCAAAGCCCTCAGCATTCATAGACTCACGGCATGGCACAAAATGTACCATCTTAGACAGCCTATCCACAAAGACAGCAATGGCATCAAAGCCATGATCACCGGGCGGTAGTTTAGTGATCAAGTCCATGGACATGGACTCCCATCTGTCATAGGGTATGGCCAGTGGCGTGAGTAAGCCACCAGGTCTGGTATCCACAGACTTGTTGCGCTGGCATGCATCACAGTTACTCACATAGTGACGTACTTCAGACCTCATGCGTGGCCACCAGAATATCCTGGAGATACGCTCCAGCGTCTTGGTGATCCCCACATGGCCTGCAAACTGTGCGTCATGCATCTCCACCAATATCCTGGCTTTGAGCTGTTGGCAATTAGGAACCACTATTTGGTTCTTGCCTTTGGTGCGATACAGACCATGCTGATCCTGATCATATTGATCCACCGTGTTGGCAAAGGCCTCATCTGCTGCATACGCTGCCAGCAGCTGCTCTGTCATATTGACAGCGTGCAGAGGGTGCACAGGCAAAGGAGGTGGGGGTAGGGGCTGTTCCAAAACCAGCTGAGGCTGTGGCTCCTGCTGCGGCTGCTGAATGGCAGGCTGAGCAGGCTGTACCACACCAGCTTCCTCCCCCTCCAAAAGGCGCTTCCTGCCTCTGGTCATAACCATGACAGGGTTGCTGGCAGGAGCATGAGGTATGCGTGACAGAGGGTCAGCAGGGTTAGTATCACCAGGTAGGTACTCAATGGTAAAATCATACCGGGAGAGAAACTCCAGCCATCTGGTCTGGCGTCTTGACAAGACCTTTTGAGTTTTTAAGGCGACTAGGGGTTTGTGGTCTGTATACAATGTGAAGGGGACACCTTCCAGGTAACAGCGCCACTCCTTACATGCAGTGATAATAGCAAGTAACTCTTGTTCACCAGTGGTATAGTTTTTTTCAGCTGGAATCAGCTTTTTGCTTAAGTAAGCCAGAGGATACCCCTCCTGCATGAGTACTGCTCCTACGCCTTGCAAAGAGGCGTCACAGTAAACCTGAAAAGGTTTGGTAATATCTGGGATTTTGAGTAAAGGTACTCTTGAAATAGCATGCTTAAGAGCATCGAAAGCCTTTAATTTATCATCAGGCCACTTATGCCAATTGAAATCAGCACCTGCTTTACCAGTCAGGTCTGTCAAGGGTGCTGAAATAGCACTAAAGTTGTGTACAAATTTGCGCACAAAATTTGCAGCACCTAGGAACTGCTGCATGGCAGTCAGGCTGCGTGGCACAGGCCAGGAAGTGATAGACTTCACCTTGTCAGGGTCAACAGCAATGCCCTGGTCACTGACAATGTGACCCAGGAATTTTAGTTCAGTTTTAAGAAACTCACATTTGGATAGCTTAGCTTTAAACTGATGCTTACGTAATAATTCAAGAACTCTCCTCAAATGTGTGAAGTGTTCTGGTACGTTTTTGGACATGATGAGGATATCATCTATGTACACAAGTGCACAGTCATTAATAACATCAGCAAAAGCATTGTTCATCACACGTTGAAACGTGGCTGGTGCATTGGTTAATCCAAAGCATAGGACCTTAAACTGATATAGGCCACTGGGTGTCCTGAAGGCTGTCTTAGGGACATCCTCATCAGGAAACCTGATCTGGTGATATCCAGCTTGCAGGTCAAGTGACGAAAACACTGTACACCCAGCCAACCTGTCAAACAGGTCATCCATTCGAGGTAGTGGGTATTGATCCCTGAGTGTGATCTTATTCAGCTGACGATAATCTACACACATCCTTAACTCACCTGACTTCTTTTTGACAAAGAGGACAGGGGCAGCGTAGGGAGAGGAGGAAGGTTCAATGATGCCCTGCTCCAGGAAAGCTGCAACCTGCTTCTTCATTTCCAGAAGTTCTGGCTGGCTCATCTTATATGATGGCAAAGCTGGTGGCTTACAGCCAGGCTGGAGGGGGATGGTGTGTCCCACTGGACGCTGAGGTGGTAGGGTATTAAAGGGTGCGAAGACATCGTCGTACTCAGATATGAGTGCTGTCAGCTGAGCTGCAACTGCAGGGGGTATAGAGGTAGGGTAGTTGATAGAGGGGGCAGGAGGTAAGGATGTTGAGTGAGAGTGAGGGTCAGGATTAGGGGACAGCTGATTAGCTGGAGCAGGGGTTGGGTGATGGATAAGTGGGCCGGAGGGTGAGGTGGTTGAGTGGGAGTGAGGGTCAGGGTTGTTGGACAGCAAATTAGCTGGAGTAGAGGTAAGGTGTACGGACAGCACACTTGCTGGGGTAGGGTTTATGGGCTGGGACGAGATGAGGGCAACCAGAGATTGGCCGCCTTTCCTTAACCATCTGTAAGCTACTTTGGCTGATACAGTAGCTTGTCTGTGTCTGGCCAGGATATGAGCGCAATGAGGGGCCATAATGGGCGCTGCTGGCTCACACTTGAGCACTGTTTTCACAGCTGCCAATTGTACTGTAATAGTACGTGCCAGGTAGTCTAGCAGTACACCATTCGACTGTAACCAGTCACTGCCCATTAACACATCAAAGGCGGAGAACATCTCTGGCATCACCAGCAACTCAACCCTGCAGCTCAGGGTCTGCACATTCAACTGGACGCTGCATGCATGCGTACAAAGCACAAACTGCCCATTGGCCACAAGGAATTCCTTGGGCTGCTTCAGTTTAAAACTGGCAAGCTGATACTGCTCAACAGCAGCACAATTAATGAAGCTGGCCGCCTGCACCACTGTCAAACAGCATGGTACATGCGTAGCCATTCACTCTACCAGGAAACGAGAAGTGTAACACACCATCGTCTGCTGCACGTCCCTCAGGCATAGCAGCCTGATTACTGGGCACTGGGCAACAGGCACCAACACAGTCCTGGCCAGCTGGTTGGGCAACACATCAGCGGCGGCGGTCACCCTTGCTGCCCTGCTGCTTCCATCCACCCTTGCCTGGGGGGCTGCGGTCACGCTTGCCTGGGCCCCTTGGAGGACGGTCACCAGCACCATGACCAGAAGGGGGGCCCAGGGAGGGGGGACGAGGGAACCCAGAGACCCGGCGGGCTTCCTCAGCAGACAGGTGCTTGAGGTTGCAGTAGTCCCTGAAGTGGGCGGGGTTCCAGCAGTGGTGGCAGGCGTGGCCAGGAGGTGGCCTGGGAGGGGCATCAGACACAGGGGCAGCAGAGGGAGGGGGCCGTGGAGGACGTCCACCACCCTGGCTGCTGTGGCGACTTCCACGGTGGCCACTGCTGCTGCTGCTACTGACATCCCAGTAGGGGCCACGAGGGGCCGCAGGAGGATATCCTCCAGCAGGGGCGGTGAAGCCTCGAATACGGTCCATCTGCTTACGGGGCACGAAGGCAGCCACAGGTGCAGGTGGACGACGGCCCACTTGATTAGTGGCCACTGCAAACAAAACCTTCTGTGCATTCACAGCAGCTTGAATGGCATCAGTTAGGTTAGGGTCAGGCATAAGGGCAAGATCATGCACCACACGAGACTGCAGTTCAGGGGTGAGGCCCCTGATGAAAGTGGCAACAAGCATGGAGGGTGCCATGCATGTGGCACCGGCCACTGTCAGAGTGTTCCGGAACTCCGTGATGTAGGAGTTTAAGGTGGAACCTGCTGACATGCGTAGGGCACCAGGATCCAACAGCTTCCTGCGGTGCACGTCTGATTCATTACGCAGATCGTCACCAGCCATCTCCTTGAAAGAAGCACGCAGGTGGGCCCAAGTTGGCCTAGTGCCATGGGCAAGGATGTGTGCATTCCTAGTAGCAGGATACCACACTTCACGAGCCTTGCCAGACAGGAAGTTGGGCAGTGCATCAGCAGGGTCAATGCGCAGATATGCACAGTGAACCTCAAGGTCTTCACAGAAGATTTCTGCAACCCGGGATGTGGCAAGGCACTGATCCGTCCATTTGTCAGGACCTGGAACCTTTATCCTGGGCAAAGAGGCTGGCACAGGGACGGGCGTAGCAACCTGAGACAAGGGCAACTGTCCCACTAGTGCTGCAGGTGGCGCAGTAGGTGCGGCAGGAGTGGCAGTGCCCGACGAGGCAGGTGCAACAGGCGCAACCAGAGCAGCAGAAGTGCCGCTGCTACCATTCACAGCAGGTCGAGCTGACTGCGAATACAAGTTACGGATGTCTGCCACAGTCGGATCTCCACTCACCAGCGCATTCTGCAGGCCCTGGAGACGTTCCAGCTCAGCGAGCTCCGCTCGAATTCGGACAGCATCGTTCTGAGACGCCTGGAGATTCGCGTTTGCCCCCACCAGCTGCTGGCGAAGCCTCTGAATCTCATCAGCTTGCGCAGCAGCTGCAGACGTGCCAGTATCAGGCAGGATCGGGGCAGCTGTCAGAGCTCCTGCATAAGAGAGCGGGGCAGCTCCAGGGGCCGCCACAGCTGAAGGTGCTGGGCCAGCCGGAGGCTGAGCGGAGGACATAGCGTTCAGAGTCTGCAGCACGTTCTTCAGCAGATCCATCGCTTGAGCGGGCGGTAGACCAGTAACCCTCTCGATTTCCGCGAAGGCGGGGCTTGTGATAGGCACAAGAAGAACGGGGGTGGTAATAGTTACCAACGTGCCAGTAGTTGGCGCCCCAGTCGCAGCAGGAACCGCTGCTGGAACACCAGAGGTGGCGTTCGGAGTCGCTCGGGGCGGGGAGCCAGGAGTTTGGCCCCCAGGAGCAGAACGCTCCGGTCGTTTGTCTCCTCAAGGAGGAGGCTCCTTGTTGGCAGTCATTTGCTTAGGGAGAAAGTGGCGTTAGTAGCAACGTCGGTTGGAAACCAAAATGTAGCGTGCTAAGAGCAGCGCCGACAACCGATAACTACCTTCTTTCCCACAGCATGACACGGCCAGGGTTTAGAACGTTTCCCCCGAGGAGTCGAACCTCTGAAGCAGGTGTGCACGAAGGCCCACCTGCCCCTTTCGCCCACCATGTCACACTGCAGTACGGAAGTACCGTGAGGCGAGCTAGGCTTCGAGGAGCCGTTCGCTACATTCCTCCCCCTCTAAAGAGGAAACGCTCCGCCCTCGTGATAACACAAGGACTCGCAACACTATAGCAGTGATGCTAAGACAAACCATGCACTGCATTATATGCAGTCAACACTTCTTGGCAGTTCACAAGGTTATTCCTTGGCTCCCATGTGTTGTAAGAGTCATCATAACCCAGCCACTTGACCAAGTAGCCACGTGCTCTACCAGCACGGACACCACGATGGGCGAGCAACTTCTCGACCTCATACAGAGGCGCCTCGTCTAGCCAATCCACAGGAGGAGGCAAGTGAGGATGCTCAGAAGTGTAAGGTCGCAACAGAGCAACATGGAACACAGGGTGCATGCGGGCCATGGCAGGGGGCAGGTCTAGGCGTAAAGCGACAGGACCTACATGCTCCAGCACCTTGAAAGGCCCAATGAACCTAGGCAGCAACTTCTTGGCCTTACCTGGCTTCAGCCTGAGGTTCTTGGTGCTCAATAGCACTAGCTGACCAGGGCTGAACTCCACCTCCCTGCGTCCTTTGTTAGCCAGATAGGCCTGACGCTGCTGAGCTTGTTCCATGAAGTGGCGGGCCTGCTTGACATTACTCTGCCACCATTCAGACAGCTTCCTGGCAGAGGGACAGTACACCTCACCTGGCAGCTCCAGCAGAGCCGGTGTCAGAGGTGATTGGCCAGTGTTGACCAGGAAGGGAGTGGACTGGATGGATTCCTGCCAGCTGTTATTCACAGCAAACTCAGCCAGTGACCCTCACACAAAGCCTCCAGTCCACAGATGTGACGCACGCCCACATCTCAAGGAGCATGCTACACAAGCAAATCATATGGCTCAATACCCTGGCCAACACTCAAGGACACCGCATGCTCACCCTCTTCCACCATACCCTCAGGGCACGGCAACTAGTCTATACCTCACTAGCCGGGCTGGCAGCCACGGAAGGGGGACTACCCCTCTACCCCGAGGAATGCCACACACTCGGCCGCCTCATCACGCAAGCCAACAGTTCTCATGCACACGACGTCGTCAGCGCCAGCATCACCTGCCTCAAAAGCCTAGGCATTACCAACGCATGTGAGCTCAGCTGCGAGGGCAACACACACATCATCACGGGTAGCATGCTCACATCGAAATACGGGAAAAAGGTCAAACAGAAACACATTATCGCCCTCAACAAACTTGCGGCCATGGCGGCCCAGCCCTCATGCCCTGACGCGACCGTAACGCGCACCATCCGGGACAGCCGCAACACATCACCCACCCTACCGCCCGCCCAACGCAAAATCACACCCTGGGCCGCGGGTCTCACGGAACTTGCGCCCACACCCGCCGTGCCAGACACCAGAACCCGCTATATGGATATGAAAGCGTATGCGGCCCTGCAAGCAACGCAACCAGCAACGGCGGACCGGGCCGCAGCGGCACCCGCAGTCCATGATGCCACCAGGACGAGCTCACGACTGCTGAAACGAGAGCAACGAGCAACACAACCGCCCCCGACGAAGCCCACTCTACCCAAGGCGGGCACGAAACGGAACAATGAGGGCAGACAGACCCAAACTATCCCGCAGGATATAGTGCGCATAGTAGGCCTTGACCTCCCAGGACTCTCCAGCTGGAAGGTGGATAAAGCCTGCCGTTGTAAACCCAAGAACCTAGGCTGCATACTAGGGGCCATGTACGGCCACCAAGAGGCCATTACCAGCATAGATGGCTGGCAATGGGACGGCATCAACAAGGAAAACTACTACAAGGTGCATTGGAAGCCCACAGTCATAGATAGATGGGCATTACCACTATGTGCAGAAGAAGGCTATACACCCACACACATAGAGACCATCAGCAGGGAAGAGGCTAAGGACGTGTGCACCTGTGAGCTGTGCTGGCTACCAAGAGGAGACAGCCCAACGTGCCACAACTGCAAGAGGGCCTACCACCCAGCCTGCCTTGAGGAAGCCCACCTGTCAGGACACAAGGAACCAGGATACTGGCTGTGCCCTATATGCAAGTTCGGCAGCAATGACTTCAAGACTACCATGCGTCAGTCAGCGCACTCGGACCTCATACGAGTACACTGGCACCCCACTCTCGAACCGGCGCCGCTCATCACGGCACACTTGGACTACATAGCAAAGCGCAATGACTACGACGAGGAAAACAGGCAGATACAAGAGGCCAGACATGCGAGGCCCGACACGCACCTGCCGGCCCACACCCGACAGGGACTACCGGACCCGCACACCTGGCTACCCCGGTGCACCAACCTGCACTCGAAGGCCACCTTCCACACCTACCCCATCAACCCGCAGACGGACATCGTCGGGACGGGCAATTGCGAAACCTTCCTCCAACTTCACCCCCACATGACCGACCCCGCGATGAGCCTCAGCACGGGGGAGCCCATTATGCCACGGCACGACTTAGTGCAAAACGTAACGGTCCACGACGAGTCGGGTCGCACAGCTGGCCTCCTGACAAAAGACCAACACCAACATCTACACGCTTGGTTACAACACACACCACACACACGCAACCTGGCCACAGAGGTAGTGGCCCTACTAAGGAGACAGGACGCACAGAGCAGCCACCACCCCATGAGAGGGGCACAAGACAAAGCCCTTAACACCCTACACGCCACACGCAGCTTTCCAAGTACCGTCCAAAGATGGGCTGATCCACTCACAGTAAGACCAGAAACCACCACCTATTGGAGCCCTGACATCAACGACACGGCCTTTGGGGCACACCACAACTGCCTACTGGTACGCCACACTGGCTTATCCACATGGAATGTACCGGCAGACGATGCAGTGGCACTGAAATGCGTCAACCATGCTATACACTCAGCTACACAGGAGGAGGCCATGGCAACCATCATGCTGATCCCTGGGAAAAAGGGCATCTCCTACCCTAAACACATTGACACCCTGCGGCGCTACCCTGAATACTGTCAGCACCTGGCTAGCATACCCCCCACCAAGACCAGATGCTCAAAGCCAGGCAAGCACGCCAACCTCCACATCTACGTCATCTGGAATGCAGCGGGACAACAACTTGTCACCAAAGGCAATCCCCAAGGATGGCTGGCTAGCACTGCCACTGCCCTCCACCCACAACGGGACACACACCCAATCCGCAACAGACCAACGAATCAAAGCCAGCCAGCCACACCCCCTAGCGGCCACAAACAACACATGCGCCTGCCGTTGGACAAGGACCTCCCCACCTCGGGGCACCAGCGCGGCCACCAACAACTCACGCACCATTCCACGACGCAGCCACGGATGGCCATCACCGAATGGGCCACGCTCGCGTACACGGACGGCAGCTGCATTAAGACCTCGGGGGCAGCCCCAGCGAGCGTCGGGGCGGGGGTTTATATCCCGGAGACCAACGTCCTCATCACCGTCGCCCTGGACGACCCAGAAAGCAACACCATCAACAAAGCGGAACTCACGGCGATACACGCGGCACTCACAGCGGGGGCCAAACGCATCGCCACCGACAGCCTCTGCTCTATCTACCAGATCCGCCGAGCCCTCGCTAACCCGATGTCGCTCATCACACACAGGCACAACGACATCCTGACCGCTATCGCTACCCTCATCATCGATAGCCCCGTCACGATCCACTTCTACAAAGTCCGGGCCCACTCGGGAATTATCGGCAACGAAGGCGCCGATGCCCTCGCCAAGCACGCGGCGTTACACCCAGAGCTGGCCAACACCCCGGCCTACCGCCCGAACACACGGACAGAGACCAACACCTGGCTCAACAACGAAGCCGATGGCAACACCCCCGCCCCACTGCCGGATTGCCGCCACAGCGTGAGAGCACACATGCACCGCAGGCACAGCCTCGGTCTCGCCAATCAAGACAGTATCTACTACCAGATGTCCCAGGAGATCACCAAAGCCGCGGCGAAAGGAGCCGGCGAAAGGGTGATGACCGACACGAACATCTCCATACCCGCGCAACGAACTGCCCTTCTCTACCGTACCGGCGGGCTCTACAACCAAAAGCTGGCCATGCGTTGGAAACGGGCGACCGACGACCGGTGCCCACTCTGCGGGGAAGCCGATAGTGCCACTCACCTCCTCTCGGGCTGCAGCGAGACACTACCGATGGTGCAAGAAAGGCATAACGGGGCTGGCCGCCTCATCGCTAAAGCCATAAGCAAGGGTACCCTAGGCGGTTACATCAGCTTTGCGGACACCGGCAGCTGGGAGAAGGGCGCAAGAGAAGACCTCGACCTCCCTAACGACACACTACACACACCACTACGAGCACTCGGACTACAGATAGCAGCAACCAAAAACACCACCAGACCAGACATTCTTATGGTGATGCCAACAAAGAAGACGGGCACACGTGGTAAAGCCATTAAACGGGTCATTATTATAGAAATCAAATACTGCTCGGACTCAAGGTGGACGGATCAATTAGACAAGGCACTCAACCAACACACCCATCTAGCTCAAACCATACGCAAGGAAGGCCACATGGTGGAGATTAGACCCATCCTCCTGGGCATAGGTGGCATAACGTATGAAGCACACACACGGCAACACCTCCTGGACTTGGGGGTCTCACAAGATAACACTACCAAACTGTTACACAAGTTAACAAGACACGCGGTGGAGACAGCCCACTCCATTGCAAAGACAAGCTACAGACTCAGGGCTACTAAGAGGGAGGGAGGGTAGGGGGGTCACTTCTTCTCTTGCTGGTCGGTGGGAGCAGGCCGCGCCCCAGGCGGTAGCTCCTCCCTTAGTGCACGCCGGTGAACACCGGAGTAGTCTTCTTCTTTCTTCTTCTTCAGCCAGTGACAGGAAGAAGGGCCAGTCAGACTGGGCAGGGGAGATGTAATGTCGAAGCATTTCCTCCAAGGTACGATTATACCTCTCTGTTTGACCATCAGACTCAGGATGGTAAGCGCTGGATTTACATTCTTTTACACCAAGAATGGCCATAACTGACGCCTAGAAATGATTAGTAAAATGAGAGCCCCTGTCAGAGATTATTTCTCTGGGCACTCCATGATGTTTAAACACATTGTCAATGAATAGGCGGGCAAAGCCCTCAGCATTCATAGACTCACGGCATGGCACAAAATGTACCATCTTAGACAGCCTATCCACAAAGACAGCAATGGCATCAAAGCCATGATCACCGGGCGGTAGTTTAGTGATCAAGTCCATGGACATGGACTCCCATCTGTCATAGGGTATGGCCAGTGGCGTGAGTAAGCCACCAGGTCTGGTATTCACAGACTTGTTGCGCTGGCATGCATCACAGTTACTCACATAGTGACGTACTTCAGACCTCATGCGTGGCCACCAGAATATCCTGGAGATACGCTCCAGCGTCTTGGTGATCCCCACATGGCCTGCAAACTGTGCGTCATGCATCTCCACCAATATCCTGGCTTTGAGCTGTTGGCAATTAGGAACCACTATTTGGTTCTTGCCTTTGGTGCGATACAGACCATGCTGATCCTGATCATATTGATCCACCGTGTTGGCAAAGGCCTCATCTGCTGCATACGCTGCCAGCAGCTGCTCTGTCATATTGACAGCGTGCAGAGGGTGCACAGGCAAAGGAGGTGGGGGTAGGGGCTGTTCCAAAACCAGCTGAGGCTGTGGCTCCTGCTGCGGCTGCTGAATGGCAGGCTGAGCAGGCTGTACCACACCAGCTTCCTCCCCCTCCAAAAGGCGCTTCCTGCCTCTGGTCATAACCATGACAGGGTTGCTGGCAGGAGCATGAGGTATGCGTGACAGAGGGTCAGCAGGGTTAGTATCACCAGGTAGGTACTCAATGGTAAAATCATACCGGGAGAGAAACTCCAGCCATCTGGTCTGGCGTCTTGACAAGACCTTTTGAGTTTTTAAGGCGACTAGGGGTTTGTGGTCTGTATACAATGTGAAGGGGACACCTTCCAGGTAACAGCGCCACTCCTTACATGCAGTGATAATAGCAAGTAACTCTTGTTCACCAGTGGTATAGTTTTTTTCAGCTGGAATCAGCTTTTTGCTTAAGTAAGCCAGAGGATACCCCTCCTGCATGAGTACTGCTCCTACGCCTTGCAAAGAGGCGTCACAGTAAACCTGAAAAGGTTTGGTAATATCTGGGATTTTGAGTAAAGGTACTCTTGAAATAGCATGCTTAAGAGCATCGAAAGCCTTTAATTTATCATCAGGCCACTTATGCCAATTGAAATCAGCACCTGCTTTACCAGTCAGGTCTGTCAAGGGTGCTGAAATAGCACTAAAGTTGTGTACAAATTTGCGCACAAAATTTGCAGCACCTAGGAACTGCTGCATGGCAGTCAGGCTGCGTGGCACAGGCCAGGAAGTGATAGACTTCACCTTGTCAGGGTCAACAGCAATGCCCTGGTCACTGACAATGTGACCCAGGAATTTTAGTTCAGTTTTAAGAAACTCACATTTGGATAGCTTAGCTTTAAACTGATGCTTACGTAATAATTCAAGAACTCTCCTCAAATGTGTGAAGTGTTCTGGTACGTTTTTGGACATGATGAGGATATCATCTATGTACACAAGTGCACAGTCATTAATAACATCAGCAAAAGCATTGTTCATCACACGTTGAAACGTGGCTGGTGCATTGGTTAATCCAAAGCATAGGACCTTAAACTGATATAGGCCACTGGGTGTCCTGAAGGCTGTCTTAGGGACATCCTCATCAGGAAACCTGATCTGGTGATATCCAGCTTGCAGGTCAAGTGACGAAAACACTGTACACCCAGCCAACCTGTCAAACAGGTCATCCATTCGAGGTAGTGGGTATTGATCCCTGAGTGTGATCTTATTCAGCTGACGATAATCTACACACATCCTTAACTCACCTGACTTCTTTTTGACAAAGAGGACAGGGGCAGCGTAGGGAGAGGAGGAAGGTTCAATGATGCCCTGCTCCAGGAAAGCTGCAACCTGCTTCTTCATTTCCAGAAGTTCTGGCTGGCTCATCTTATATGATGGCAAAGCTGGTGGCTTACAGCCAGGCTGGAGGGGGATGGTGTGTCCCACTGGACGCTGAGGTGGTAGGGTATTAAAGGGTGCGAAGACATCGTCGTACTCAGATATGAGTGCTGTCAGCTGAGCTGCAACTGCAGGGGGTATAGAGGTAGGGTAGTTGATAGAGGGGGCAGGAGGTAAGGATGTTGAGTGAGAGTGAGGGTCAGGATTAGGGGACAGCTGATTAGCTGGAGCAGGGGTTGGGTGATGGATAAGTGGGCCGGAGGGTGAGGTGGTTGAGTGGGAGTGAGGGTCAGGGTTGTTGGACAGCAAATTAGCTGGAGTAGAGGTAAGGTGTACGGACAGCACACTTGCTGGGGTAGGGTTTATGGGCTGGGACGAGATGAGGGCAACCAGAGATTGGCCGCCTTTCCTTAACCATCTGTAAGCTACTTTGGCTGATACAGTAGCTTGTCTGTGTCTGGCCAGGATATGAGCGCAATGAGGGGCCATAATGGGCGCTGCTGGCTCACACTTGAGCACTGTTTTCACAGCTGCCAATTGTACTGTAATAGTACGTGCCAGGTAGTCTAGCAGTACACCATTCGACTGTAACCAGTCACTGCCCATTAACACATCAAAGGCGGAGAACATCTCTGGCATCACCAGCAACTCAACCCTGCAGCTCAGGGTCTGCACATTCAACTGGACGCTGCATGCATGCGTACAAAGCACAAACTGCCCATTGGCCACAAGGAATTCCTTGGGCTGCTTCAGTTTAAAACTGGCAAGCTGATACTGCTCAACAGCAGCACAATTAATGAAGCTGGCCGCCTGCACCACTGTCAAACAGCATGGTACATGCGTAGCCATTCACTCTACCAGGAAACGAGAAGTGTAACACACCATCGTCTGCTGCACGTCCCTCAGGCATAGCAGCCTGATTACTGGGCACTGGGCAACAGGCACCAACACAGTCCTGGCCAGCTGGTTGGGCAACACATCAGCGGCGGCGGTCACCCTTGCTGCCCTGCTGCTTCCATCCACCCTTGCCTGGGGGGCTGCGGTCACGCTTGCCTGGGCCCCTTGGAGGACGGTCACCAGCACCATGACCAGAAGGGGGGCCCAGGGAGGGGGGACGAGGGAACCCAGAGACCCGGCGGGCTTCCTCAGCAGACAGGTGCTTGAGGTTGCAGTAGTCCCTGAAGTGGGCGGGGTTCCAGCAGTGGTGGCAGGCGTGGCCAGGAGGTGGCCTGGGAGGGGCATCAGACACAGGGGCAGCAGAGGGAGGGGGCCGTGGAGGACGTCCACCACCCTGGCTGCTGTGGCGACTTCCACGGTGGCCACTGCTGCTGCTGCTACTGACATCCCAGTAGGGGCCACGAGGGGCCGCAGGAGGATATCCTCCAGCAGGGGCGGTGAAGCCTCGAATACGGTCCATCTGCTTACGGGGCACGAAGGCAGCCACAGGTGCAGGTGGACGACGGCCCACTTGATTAGTGGCCACTGCAAACAAAACCTTCTGTGCATTCACAGCAGCTTGAATGGCATCAGTTAGGTTAGGGTCAGGCATAAGGGCAAGATCATGCACCACACGAGACTGCAGTTCAGGGGTGAGGCCCCTGATGAAAGTGGCAACAAGCATGGAGGGTGCCATGCATGTGGCACCGGCCACTGTCAGAGTGTTCCGGAACTCCGTGATGTAGGAGTTTAAGGTGGAACCTGCTGACATGCGTAGGGCACCAGGATCCAACAGCTTCCTGCGGTGCACGTCTGATTCATTACGCAGATCGTCACCAGCCATCTCCTTGAAAGAAGCACGCAGGTGGGCCCAAGTTGGCCTAGTGCCATGGGCAAGGATGTGTGCATTCCTAGTAGCAGGATACCACACTTCACGAGCCTTGCCAGACAGGAAGTTGGGCAGTGCATCAGCAGGGTCAATGCGCAGATATGCACAGTGAACCTCAAGGTCTTCACAGAAGATTTCTGCAACCCGGGATGTGGCAAGGCACTGATCCGTCCATTTGTCAGGACCTGGAACCTTTATCCTGGGCAAAGAGGCTGGCACAGGGACGGGCGTAGCAACCTGAGACAAGGGCAACTGTCCCACTAGTGCTGCAGGTGGCGCAGTAGGTGCGGCAGGAGTGGCAGTGCCCGACGAGGCAGGTGCAACAGGCGCAACCAGAGCAGCAGAAGTGCCGCTGCTACCATTCACAGCAGGTCGAGCTGACTGCGAATACAAGTTACGGATGTCTGCCACAGTCGGATCTCCACTCACCAGCGCATTCTGCAGGCCCTGGAGACGTTCCAGCTCAGCGAGCTCCGCTCGAATTCGGACAGCATCGTTCTGAGACGCCTGGAGATTCGCGTTTGCCCCCACCAGCTGCTGGCGAAGCCTCTGAATCTCATCAGCTTGCGCAGCAGCTGCAGACGTGCCAGTATCAGGCAGGATCGGGGCAGCTGTCAGGGCTCCTGCATAAGAGAGCGGGGCAGCTCCAGGGGCCGCCACAGCTGAAGGTGCTGGGCCAGCCAGAGGCTGAGCGGAGGACATAGCGTTCAGAGTCTGCAGCACGTTCTTCAGCAGATCCATCGCTTGAGCGGGCGGTAGACCAGTAACCCTCTCGATTTCCGCGAAGGCGGGGCTTGTGATAGGCACAAGAAGAACGGGGGTGGTAATAGTTACCAACGTGCCAGTAGTTGGCGCCCCAGTCGCAGCAGGAACCGCTGCTGGAACACCAGAGGTGGCGTTCGGAGTCGCTGGGGGCGGGGAGCCAGGAGTTTGGCCCCCAGGAGCAGAACGCTCCGGTCGTTTGTCTCCTCCAGGAGGAGGCTCCTTGTTGGCAGTCATTTGCTTAGGGAGAAAGTGGCGTTAGTAGCAACGTCGGTCGGAAACCAAAATGTAGCGTGCTAAGAGCAGCGCCGACAACCGATAACTACCTTCTTTCCCACAGCATGACACGGCCAGGGTTTAGAACGTTTCCCCCGAGGAGTCGAACCTCTGAAGCAGGTGTGCACGAAGGCCCACCTGCCCCTTTCGCCCACCATGTTACACTGCAGTACGGAAGTACCGTGAGGCGAGCTAGGCTTCGAGGAGCCGTTCGCTACACCTGACTTCTTTTTCACAAAGAGGACAGGGGCAGCATAGGGTGATGACGAAGGCTCTATGATGCCCTGTTCCAGGAAAGCAGCGACCTGCTTCTTCATCTCCAGCAGCTCAGGCTGGCTCATCTTATAAGACGGCAGAGCTGGTGGCTTACAGCCAGGCTGGAGAGGGATGGTGTGTCCCACTGGACGTTGGGGGGGCAGTTTGTTGAAGGGTGCGAAGACGTCCTCAAACTCAGATATGAGTGTAGTCAGCTGAGCTGCCACGGCAGGGGGTATAGAGGTAGGGTAATTGATGGGGTTGTCAGAGGGTAAGGTCATTGGGGGAGAGTGGGGGATAGGGTCATTGAACAGCATATTTGCTGGAGAAGGGGTAGGGTGTACGGACAGCAGATTTGCTGGAGGGGGGGTAGGGTTGACGGGTTGAGAGGATATTAGGGCGACCAGAGATTGGCCTCCTTTTCTTAACCACTTGTAGGCAACTTTAGCTGACACTGTAGCATGACTATGCTTGGCCAGGATATGGGCACAGTGTGGTGCCAGAATAGGCGCTGTAGGCTCACACTTGAGCACGGTCTTGTTAGTTGACATCTGCAGGGTCACTGTACGGGTTAGGGTTAGGGTTAACAAAGGGTTAGGGTTAGGGTTAGGGTTAGGTACCACAACCATCGCAAGCACCGGCGCGACAAACACGGATGCTGTCCTCTTACTATCACACCACCATGCAACTGTCATCAAACATACGCAACATGGTTGGTACCAGCTGGACTCACTCAACCGGGGGCCAAAGCCACTCTCCACACCTAACGACTGGAGGCGCCTCCAAGGGAACCTGCTCACCATTTGCACAGGCAACGTGAAACACACAAGATTCATTAGAAGGGAGATCTGGATAGCGGACCCGCTGGAGGCCACCACCACATCAGCGCTAGCAGCACACTTCCAAGACCACATCGACCCAATAGACCTGACCAAAGACAACACAACGACAAGGGAGACCACCGCCCCCCCGCACGTGACCACCAATAATGTTGAAAACAACTACACACTAAACAACAAGCGCAGACCTACGAAAGACACCACCCCACTACGTGAAGAACCTGCCCCGGCACGACAGCGCCAGGACACTCCCGAGGTCACCCTCCGCCCGCCGATACCTCAGGGCCAGCCACGTACCAATCGATCCACCACGCCTCTCGATAATACCACACGCCCATCCACTAAGCGGTCACGAGCCACCAAGGCACACCGCAAGGACACGCACACACAAACCCTCATGTCCCAATACCTCCCCAAACCCACTACGGGGATCCACACCACAGAAACAAATCCAATCATAGACGAGACACCGCTAACCACGCCAGAGAGTGACCCAAGAATGAGCCAACACCACAGACCCCCAACCGGACTGCCCCAAGCAACCCTCAACAGGCAACACATCACCCTCACAACCTTAAATGTCACAGGCCTACACAGGTCTAGAAACGAAGTCCTTAACCTGGTGCACAAACAAAGTCTGGACATCTTAATCCTCACAGAAACTATGACCCAACCCAAGAGCAACAACTCTAGCTCTGGCTGGCTGAAGAGGGTTATGCCCAACTACACCGTCCACCGTCACGAAGGCCATAGTGAGGTCCTCATTGGCATCAGACACGATCTAGCTATCCAGATGCAAGCCACCATGCTGCCGCCGTGCACAGATGCGAACGTGAACACCCGATGCGTCATCCTAAACCTTCGCCAACGACAAAGCGAGGAACTCACACTCGTCGCCACGTACTGGCCGTCAGGGAACAACGACGACGCGATCCCGCTAAGGAAGAAGATGCAGGAGCACATACGGACTGTGTAGCGTGCTAAGAGCAGCACCGACAACCGTTAACTACCTTCGTTCCTACAGCGTGACATGGCCAGGGTTTAGAACGTTTCCCCCGAGGAGTCGAACCTCTGAAGCAGGTGTGCGCGAAGGCCCACCTGCCCCTTTCGCCCACCATGTCACACTGCAGTACAGAAGTACTCGGAGGCGAGCTAGGCTTCGAGGAGCCGTTCGCTACATTCCTCCCCCTCCAAAGAGGAAACGTTCCGCCCTCGTGAGAACACAAGGACTCGCAACACTAATTAGTGATGCTAGGACAAACCATGTACTGCATTATATGCAGTCAACACTTCTTGGCAGTTCACAAGGTTATTCCTTGGCTCCCATGTGTTGTAAGAGTCATCATAACCCAGCCACTTGACCAAGTAGCCACGTGCTCTACCAGCACGGACACCACGATGGGCGAGCAACTTCTCAACCTCGTACAGAGGCGCCTCAACCAACCACTCCACAGGAGGAGGCAAGTGAGGATGCTCACTGGTGTAGGGTCTCAGAAGAGACACATGGAACACAGGGTGCATGCGTGCCATGGCTTGTGGTAAGTCTAGGCGAACAGCAACAGGACCTACATGCTCTAGCACCTTGAAAGGCCCAATGAACCTAGGCAGCAGCTTCTTAGCCTTACCTGGCTTCATCCTGAGATTCTTAGTGCTAAGAAGCACCAACTGACCAATGTGGTATTCCACTTCCTTGCGTCCTTTGTTGGCCAGATGGGCCTGCCGCCGCTGAGCCAGCTCCATGAAGTGGCGGGCCTGCTTGACATTGCTCTGCCACCACTCAGACAGTCTCCTGGCAGTGGGACAGTAAACCTCACCAGGCAGCTCCAGCAGGGCAGGTGTCAGAGGTGACTGGCCAGTATTGACCAGGAACGGCGTGGATTGGATGGACTCCTGCCAACTATTGTTGACAGCAAACTCAGCCAGAGATAGAAAGAAGGGCCAATCAGACTGGGCAGGGGAGATATGATGGCGAAGCATTTCCTCCAGGGTACGATTGTACCTCTCAGTCTGACCATCAGACTCTGGATGATAGGCACTAGACTTGCATTCTTTTACACCAAGAATAGTCATAATCGATGCCCAGAAATGGTTAGTGAAATGGGAGCCCCTATCAGAGATGATTTCCCTGGGTACTCCATGGTGTTTAAACACATTATCAATAAATAGGCGGGCGAAGGCCTCAGCATTCATAGACTCACGATAAGGCACGAAATGTACCATTTTAGATAGCCTGTCTACAAACACAGCAATGGCATCAAAGCCATGTTCACCAGGTGGTAGTTTAGTGATCAGGTCCATTGAAATAGACTCCCACCTATCATATGGTATGGCCAGAGGTGTGAGTAGGCCACCAGGCTTGGTATTCACAGACTTATTACGCTGGCAAGCATCACAGTTGGCCACGTAATGGCGTACCTCAGACCTCATACCAGGCCACCAGAACAGCCTGGAGATACGTTCCAGCGTCTTGGTGATGCCCACATGACCTGCAAACTGCGCGTCATGCATCTCCACCAATATCCTGGTTTTGAGCTCTGGGCAGTTAGGGACCACTATCTGGTTCCTTTCCCTGGTGCGATACAGCCCATGCTGATCCTGATCATATTGATCCACCATGCTGGCAAAAGCCTCATCTGCTGCATACGCTGCCAGCAACTGCTCTGTCATATTGACAGCATGTAGAGGGTGCAACGGCACAGGGGGTGGGGGCAAGGGCTGCTCCAACACCAACTGTGGCTGTGGCTCTTGCTGCGGCTGCTGCTCAGCTGGCTGCTGCTGCTGCACAGTAGCTTCCTCCCCCTCCAAACGACGCTTCCTGCTTCTAGTCATAACCATGACAGGGTTGGTGACAGGAGCATCAGGTATGCGTGACAGGGGGTCAGCAGGGTTAGTATCACCAGGTAGGTATTCTATGGTAAAATTATACCGTGAGAGGAACTCTAACCATCTCGTTTGACGTCTTGATAAGACTTTCTGTGTTTTCAGAGCCACTAAGGGCTTATGATCTGTATATAGAGTGAAAGGGACACCCTCCAGATAACAACGCCACTCTTTACACGCAGTAATGATAGCAAGTAATTCCTGCTCTCCCGCGGTGTAATTCTTCTAAGCTGGAATCAGCTTTTTGCTTAGATAAGCTAGAGGGTAACCCTCTTGCATGAGCACAGCTCCAACACCTTGCAGAGAGGCGTCACAGTAAACCTGGAGAGGCTTAGTAATATCAGGTATTTTAAGTAGAGGTACTTTAGAGATAGCATGCTTGAGAGCATCGAAAGCTTGTAATTTATCATCAGGCCACTTATGCCAATTAAACTCAGTGCCTGCTTTGCCAGTCAGGTCAGTGAGTGGTGCTGCAAGAGCACTGAAATTGTGAACAAATTTGCGCACAAAATTGGCAGCACCAAGAAATTGTTGCATGGCAGTTAAACTGCGTGGCACTGGCGAGGAGGTGATGGATTTCACCTTATCAGGGTCCACAGAGATACCCTGATCAGAGACAATGTGACCCAGAAATTTCAGGGCAGTTTTGAGAAACTCACATTTTGACAGCTTGGCTTGAAACTGATGTTTCCTCAGCAGCTCCAGGACCCTCCTCAGATGGCTGAAGTGTTCTGGAACTGATTTGGACATGATGAGTATATCATCAATATATACTAGGGCACAGTCATTAATGACATCAGCAAAAGCATTATTCATGACACGCTGAAACGTGGCAAGAGCATTGGTTAATCCAAAGCATAGCACCTTAAACTGGTACAAGCCAGTAGGTGTCCTGAAAGCTGTCTTGGGCACATCCTCATCAGGTATCCTAATCTGGTGATAACCAGCCTGTAGGTCAAGTGATGAAAACACTGTGCAACCAGCTAACCTGTCAAACAGGTCATCCACTCTAGGCAGTGGGTACTGATTCCTTAAGGTGATCTTGTTCAACTGCCGGTAGTCTATGCACATCCTTAACTCACCTGATGTAGCGT
>JASKMD010000007.1:7270936-7331450 GCA_030144725.1 Haematococcus lacustris
CCTTCCCCTCCCCCTCCCCCTCCCCCTCCCCCTCCCCCCTGCCCTCACTTGTCCACCAGCTCGCCCACTGGGGTCCCGCAGAACAGGTTGTGTGAGTGCGCTGCCCGCAGCCAGGCCAGCAGCTGACTGCGCGCCTGGACGAAGCCTGGCTGAAACATGTGCGGCACTGGCGACGCCGCAAGCTGCAGGGTGGCAACCGGCACCAGCAGCAGCAGCAGCAACAGCAGCAGAGATGGCAGCATCAGAGATGGCAGCAGCAGGCAGCAGCAGCAGCAGCAGGCGGCAGGGGGAGTGAGCATGAGGTGTCAGGGAGGGCAGGGGGCTGTTGGGTTGCCCCCCACTGCAGCCTTGTGGCTGGCTGCCCTGCCTTGGCCCTCACAGCCTGGTGGGGAGGCAGGCAGGTCCAGGGGCCAGGTGCAGGGAAGGCAGCGGGCGCCACTTGCCTGCACGGCACCGCACAGCTGGCAGGGAGGGGCAGGCTGGGCCACATGACTGCCCTGACCTGCCGCCCCCCACCCTGGCTGCACCGCACCTCAAAGCCAGCCTCAAAGCTGAAGAAGGCGGCCTCAAGGGCAGCGGCCCTCAGCCAGCCCCCCCGCTGCTGTCCCAGGCCCGGGCCTTCTCCAGGGGCAGCGGGCGCACTCGCCGCCCTCCCCCCTCCCCCCTGCTGCTGCTGCCTGACCCCCCCCCGCCTGCTGAGCCGCTAGGTCTGGGTGTGGCGGCTGCGCCCCGGCCTGGCCCCCTGCCCCACAGGCTGTCCATGAAGGGCGCCCCAAACAGGACCTCCACTGAGGCCAGGAAGACAAGGCGGCGCACTGCGCCGTACAGCTCGACCTGCAGCGGGCCAGTGAGTGCGGTTTGGGGCAGTTGTTCCCTGCATGCCAACTCCAACCCTAACCCCAATCCACACCGACACCCTAATCAGCCCTAACAAACCCTAAATAGCCTTAGTAACCCCTATTCAGCTTTAATAAACCCTAGTCAGCCCCATCCAACCCTAATCAACCCTAAACAATCCTACCAAGCCCTGATGAGCGAGTCTTCAGAATGTAAACAGCCCTGCGGTGAACGATGAGGGCACATGTACAGCCCAGCGATGAGGGCACATGGGCAGAGTGCCTGGAGGGGTGCCGCATGGAGCCTGGATTGCTGCAGTGAGGCGCAGGGCGGCAGGGCAGGCAGGCAGGCAGGGCTGGGGGGAGGCGGTGGCCTGCCTTTGAGCCGGGGGGGAGGGGGCTGGCAGCATCTCCTGCACGCGGGTGCCAGCAGCGCAGCGTGCCCCGGCAGCGCTGACGGCACCAGCAGGTGTCTGCAACCAGGCAGGCTGGGGGGTGGTGAGGGGAGGAGGGGCCAGGGGGGGCAGCGGCAGCAGCGGGCAGGCAGGCACGCGGTCAGCGAGGGCAGCCAGCAGCCCTGCATTGTGATGGTGCCAGTGTAGGGCAGCTAGGGGGAGGAGGGGAGGGGTCCGGCGGGCTATGCAGTGACGGCAGCAGCGCAGGAATGCAGGTAGGGTGTCAGCAAGGCAGCGAGCAAGTCTGCACCGTGGCAGTCCTGGCACCCTGTCCTGGCACCATGTCAGTGCCAGGGTAGGTGGGGTCAGGAGGGAGGGGCGCTGGCTCAGGGCGGCCTGGTGTGGAGGGGGCCTGTGTCCCATACTTGAACAAGGCTCAGAATGGGTCGCTGCGGTCGCTGTCATTGTGTGTCTATGTTTGGGCAAGAGGGGGCGCGCTGGTCAGGAGGTCAGGAGGGCGGGCTGCCCGGCCCTACCTGAGATCAGTCAGCAGCTGGGAGTGGCGCGGGAAGAACTCCTTGGAGGGTAGGCCAAACACACGCTGCGTGAACTGCTCCACAGCGGGCCTGAGGAGGGGCAGGCAGGCAGGGGGCAGGCAGGCAGGCAGGCAGGCAGGCAGGGGGCCAGGCAGGCAGGCAGGCAGGCAGGCAGGCAGGCAGGCAGGCAGCAGGCAGGCAGGCAGGCAGGCAGGCAGGCAGGCAGGCAGGCAGGCAGGCAGCAGGCAGGCAGGCAGGCAGGCAGGCAGGCAGGCAGGCAGGCAGGCAGGCAGGCAGGCAGGCAGGCAGGCAGGCAGGCAGGAGGCAGGCAGGCAGGGCAGGCAGGCAGGCAGGCAGGCAGGCAGGCAGGCAGGCAGGCAGGCAGGCAGGCAGGCAGGCAGGCAGGCAGGCAGGCAGGCAGGCAGGCAGGCAGGCAGGCAGGCAGGCAGGCAGGCAGGCAGGCAGGCAGGCAGGCAGGCAGGCAGGCAGGCAGGCAGGCAGGCAGGCAGGCAGGCAGGCAGGCAGGCAGCAGGCAGGCAGCAGGCAGGCAGGCAGGCAGGCAGGCAGGCAGGCAGGCAGGCAGGCAGGCAGGCAGGCAGGCAGGCAGGCAGGCAGGCAGGCAGGCAGGCAGGCAGGCAGGCAGGCAGGCAGGCAGGCAGGCAGGCAGGCAGGCAGAGCAGGCAGGCAGGCAGGCAGGCAGGCAGGCAGGCAGGCAGGCAGGCAGGCAGGCAGGCAGGCGCAGGCAGGCAGGCAGGCAGGCAGGCAGGCAGGCAGGCAGGCAGGCAGGCAGGGCAGGCAGGGGTCTGACTGGATGGCTGCCATGTGAGGGCTGCAGCGGGCAAGGCCGGCTATGTCTGCTGGCTGTGGTGAGGTAAGCGGGGGAGGGGGCTGCAGGGGTGCGGGCCTGGTCACCTGAAGGTGATGAGGCAGTCCGGGGCGCTGAAGAAGGTGTGGATGAGGGCGGGGTCAAACCAGAACTGCAGGGTCAGGGCAGCGCCACAGGGGGGATGGGGGAAAGAGCATTTGAGGTTGAGGGTGGGGCAGGGGGAGGGGAGAGGAGAGGGGAGGAGGGGTAGTGGGTTTGTGGAGAGGGGGAGGAGGGGAGGGGAGGAAGAGAGGGGGAGAGGGGGGGAGGGGAGGGGGAGTCACCTGCATACGCTGGCCCACCAGGTTCAGGGTGAACACGTCCCCAAACTGCGGCACACGGCAGCACACACTCTTTCCTGCAGCGCCATCAGCCTAGCTGGCAGCGCTCAGTGCAGCTCCCGCAATGCTGCTGCTGATGCAGGTGGGGGGCTGTGGCGGGGGCTGCGGCACTCACTGTAGTCCTGGCGGCCTGCAGCAGGTTGCTGCCCTGCAACCCAGGGCCAGGGCGTTGCCCAGCAGGGGGGAGTCCAGGGAGGGGGGCCGTGGCTGTAGGGCTGGGGGTCTGTCGCGGCTGCGCCTCATGAGCTTGCCTGTCGCATACCCTGCCACCAACAGCCCGCACAGCAATAGATTGTGCGGGGTGAACACGTACGCGAGCAGGCCATGCGCAAACATCGGCCCAGTCGACTACGATTGCGCTGCGCGACGCTGATGATTCGAAGTGCACGCCATGCATTTCACGTTCAGTTGCGAAATGTTGCCTCAGGCAGGCAAGCAGCACAAGGCGTCCAGCAAAAGGTCGTCACCCTGCACGGCTGGCCAGACGCCTGGTCCGCCCCCTGCCTTGCAATGCCCGCTCTTGTGCCGCCTGGCTGCTGCCAACCCATGACGAGATATCGGGTGCCGCAGCCTTCCCCCTGCTCCACCCTCACTCCCTCTGCCTATAGCTAGGCAGGGAACAGGAGAGATCACCCCGGTGTCTGACAGCGGATGAGGGTGAGGGTCAGGGTTAGTGTATGGGGTGATGGTTATGGGTCGGGTCAACCCCTGGTGCCCTGGCACCCTGTCGGACAGCGGTGGGGGTGAGGGTTAGGGCGAGGGTGAGGGTTAGGGTGGTTGACCGCAGCAGGCTCCACACGACCGCCGGGAGAGATGAGGGGCTTCCCTGCAGCGTCAAGGCGAGCCTCTGCTGGCGCCGGCTGCACTGGGACGCGGCGCTGTGCGACATCGGCTCTTCTAATGCGGAGAAGATGTTGAGCAGGCGGTGTCGTCGGAACACCCAGCAGCGATGTAGGTGGACACGGCGGTTCATCGGTTCACACCTTCGCGGCAAACCTGCCGATCCACCACTCGAGTAGGGGAGGAGGCCAGAACTCAATTCTCAATATCTGATTTAACCTTATCCTCGCACTTCACCAGGCACGGTGATCAGCCCCATCGCACCCCACAAGCGATAGGCAATGCACTGCAGGGGTCTCAAGGGGGGCCGCAGTGAGTAGGCAGCTGGCTGGATAGTAGGCAGAGGTCGGAGTCCCGTTCCTTTCTGCAAACCACCGTCAGTCTTCAACAAGTGCAGGGCTCAGTCTCAGCTGGCTGGGAGCAGGGGGGGCAAGGCAGCTGGGCACTTAGACCAAAGCCGGGGCTTGGCCCGGGCCAGACTGCAGCTGCAGGTCGGATTTGGACCAAACAGGCCAGACGCAGCCGGCACAGCGACCTTTCACCCCCGGCCTCTCTCTGCACCCCCAGCAGCGGCAGGGGTCCGGCTCGACCTGGAGCCTGCCCTTCGCCAGGTCCTGGCTGGTGTTGAGTAGGGGCAGTTGCCTGGGCCCTGCTGGCTCAGAACTTCATCTTGCTCCCGCTGCCAGCGTCCCGCAGCGCGCGACTCATGCGGCTGGCCTCCGCCTCGGCACCAGCCAGGGAAGCCTGCAGCGGGCAAGGGCCAACGCGGGCAGGGGGCGGCGCGCAAGTCAGGAAGCAGCCGGGTGGATCCGCCAGCCCCCCTGCCACTAACTAAGGCCCCCTAACAATGCAGAACTCAGGTGGTGACAGAGCCGAGTCCTAGCCATGCCCACCCGGCTTGCAGGACTGGCAGGGCAGCCCTGCCTGACACTTCCCTGACCGACACACAGCACAGCACAATGCGTCGTCTGATAGGACCGAGACCTGGGCTTAGGCTAGGGGTGGGGGGCTGAAGGGAGCCGCCAGGCCAGCAAACATGCTGATCCCTGCCCCTGCCCCTGCCCCTGCCCCTGCCCCTGCCCCTGCCCCTGCCCCTGCCCCTGCCCCTGCCCCTGCCCCTGCCCCTGCCCCTGCCCCTGCCCTGGTCAAGGCGCAGGGCACCAGGCTGCAAGGCGGGAGGCTGGAGCCTGGCAGGCACCCCTACCCTCTACAAGCTAGAGGCGTACACAAGTGAGCCTAGCCGCCGCCTACCAGGGCTGCTACAGGCACCACCTACATCACCACCTGCATCACCACCTGGGGAGAGTCAGGGAGAAGGGAGCGGCAGGGCAGGTCTGTGGGGCAGCAGCTGCACTGCATCACCACTGACTAGAGAGAGGCGCATGGCCCCCCTACCCAACCCCCTGCTGCCAGCACCCACCTGCTGGACTGCCCTGGCCCTGCCACATGGCCCTGCCACATGGCCCCGCCCTCAACAGCCCTGCCCCCCTGGGGCCTCCGCCCTGCCTGCCTCCAGCCCCTGCCCTCACCTGCGCCTCCCGCAGCCGCTTGGACACCTGAGCCGCCAGCGACGGGTTGTCCCGGTTGCGCTGCAGCATGGCCGTGAAGTGCGCCACCTGCAGCGGCCACCAGGCCCACTCAGCCGGGCAGCTGCGGGTGCAGCGCAGCCACAGCCCAGGCCCACAGCTGGCTAGCCCGGCCACCAAGCCGTACCTGGCGCCCCTGGCCCCTTGCCCCTACCCCTGGCCCTGTCCAGTGGCTGCCAACACACGGCCATGAAGGCAGCTGCCCTGGCCCTCCACTGCCCCTACAGCCCCTGCCACAGCCCATCATTTCATTCATCACCCCTGACTCGCCCCCTCCTCCCTGACCGGCCCCCGGGCCCTGCCCTACCCCCAGGCCCTGCCCTCCCCCAGCCCTCACCGCCTGCTGGCACTTGTCCACTCGCCCGTGTTGGTCCATCAGCCGCTGCCGCGTGTCAGGCCTGGCAGCAGCAGCAGGGGCCTCGCTGGAGGCCGCGGCCCTGCAGGCCAAGGTTGACATCTCAGGGGGCCGGTCAGCAGCGCAGCGTGAAGCAGCACTGTGGCAGGGCAGCAGCAGCCAGCCAGCCCCGGCTTTATTAAAGCTGTGCATATTTGCCATGCTGCTGGTGCTGGTGCTGCCACTGCCTGACCCTGCCCAGTGCCCAGTACGGCCCTGACCTGCCCCCCCCCTCAACTGCCCCCCCACCCTTAACTGCCCCCCCTTAACTGCCCCCCCCTTAACTGCCCCCCCCCCTCAACTGCCCCCCCCCCCTCAACTGCCCCCCCCTCAACTGCCCCCCCCTCAACTGCCCCCCCTTAACTGCCCCCCCCCCCAACTGCCCCCCCCCCTCAACTGCCCCCTCTCCACCTGACCCTCCCTCCAGGCTGCTGACACGGTCCTGGCGCAGCAGGGAGGCCTCCACTGCCCGGATCTTGGCCGCTGCCTCGCTGCTGTCACCTAGCGGGGGCGGCAGCGCTCAGGGCAGCACCCAGGCCGCGGCTGACAGGGGGCCTGCAGCAGGGGTCTGGGGGCCTGGGGGGGTGCGGGCAGCAGACTAACAGAAGAGATGCTTGCCGGGTCCACAACCCCCCCTCCCCCTCCCCCTCCCCCTCTCCCCCTCCCCCTCCCCCCTCCCCCTCCCCTCTCCCCCTCCCCCTCCCCCTCCCCCCTCCCCCTCCCCCTCCCCCTCCCCTTCCCCCTCCCTCTAGCTATCAGTCAGCTACGGCCGGTTGCACTGCCTGCTGGGGCTGAGGGTCGCGACTTGTAGGAGCAGGGCTTTGCAGCCACCTGTCAGCCACCCCCCTCACCCAGCACCTCTTAGCAGCTGCCCTCCTTCTCCCCCTCCCCCCCTGGTCCCTTGGCACCTGCCCACCTCTAGCCCTCAGCCCCAGCCTCACCCAGCGACAGCGTTGATGAAGGCAAACAGGCCCGGCGCCCCCCCCGCAGCCTCCTGTGCGCTGCGCTGCTCCCGCACCCCCTCCTTGGCGGCAGCAGCGGCAGCGGCGTGCTTGCGGCCTCCGGCTGCGCTCCCCTCCCCTCTTGCGCTTACGCCCCGACCTCACAGGAGCCACAAGAGCGGGGCACAGCAGGGGCGGGTGAGGGGCCGCGGCGGGAGCAACACACCCGGCAGTGGCAGCAGTAGCGCATGCTAGCAAAGCAAGCAGCCATCAGCCACAGGCAGCAGGGTCCCGCTAAGCCCAGGGCGGGCCCACCTGCTGACCGCCCGCCCGCCTGCCCTGTCTCTCACTTGTCACCGGCTGCCTCGCCCTGCCCCTGCTGCCCCTGCAGGCCGCGGCCCAGCCCCTGCTTGCCGGCCTGCAGCAGCACCTGCAGCGGCTCCACGCGCCCAGTGCCTGCAGCTCACACCGGGCAGCAGCAGCAGCAGCAGCAGCATACACAGTGTGTGTAGTCTTTGCTGTGGTCAGGGGCAGGACCTATCAGGACGGAAGACGGGCCAAGTTCACTTCCGCCTGAGCTCATGTGGGCCAGCAAGCTAGAGCCAGTAGCCTAACCCTAGCACGCTGGCCTGCACGCCTTTGACCTCTATTCCAACAGGAGGCTGCACAGGGGCACAGCTGGACGCAACCCGCACCAGCAGGCTGCCAGCCGCAGCTTCTGCCGCCAGCGCTCCGCCCCCTGGCCCAGCCGCCCTGCCCACCTCTGCTGCCCAGGCCGCTGCCCTTCACGTAGCCCATGGCCGCCAGCAGCTTGGAGGCGATGCCGCGGCTGTGCTGCTCCCAGGCCGCGTAGTGCAGCGTGCCTTGGTGCACCCCCGCCTCCACCGCCAGCCTGCAGGGGGCAGCAGGGGGCAGCACGGGGCAGGGACAGGGGCAGGAGTAAGGTAAGCTTTACCCTGACCCTAACCCCTGCCATGCAGCATTGCCTGCCCCGGCCAGTGACCAGTGGCCTGCCTGCTGCCTGGAGGGCCTATGCTGCTGCTGCTGCTGCTGCTGCCCCCTGGGATTCACCTGGCATGCGCAAACACGTCCAGGGGGGCGCCCAGGCCCGAGTGCTGCAGCGCCGCCTCCTCCTCCTCACCCTCCTCCTCACCCTCAGCGCTCACCTCCTCGCCGCTGCCATTGACCCACTCCTCCTCCTCCTCCTCCTCCTCTGCCTCCTCCTCCTCCCGATCATCACCCAGGGCGTTGCGCTCATCTTCCTGCTCCCGTGGGCTGGCCTGCAGCCTGGCCCCCCCGCCAGCCTGCCCCCCTGCAGGGCCAGCACAGCGCCATCATCACTCAGCCTGCCACCCGCCACCTCGCTGGCCCTCATGGCTGCAGCCCCTCAATCACTGCCGTCACACCACTGCAGCCCACGGTTAAGGTGGTTGGCGGCGCACTGCAGCGCATGGGGCCACAGACCTGGCAGGAGGGATAGACCAGGCCAGCTGGCTGACTGATGAGGACCACCTCCACCCTCCTCACCCTACAGCCTGCTTACCCCACCCCCTTCTGGCCCACCGCCTGGCCCCCATCCCCGCGGGTGTTGCCCTCCGCAGCATTCAGTGCTAAGGGGATGGGAAACTGGCAATGTCTGGGTTCTGTGTGCAGTGCAGGGCGGCTGACCCCCTGGGCCTACCTCCTGCTGGCTGCCCTACACCTCCCCCCCTCACCTTGCCGGCTGCCTGCTGCCCCCCGCCCCCCCTCACAGGGCTGAGCGCTGGCGAGCAGGTGAGCAGCTGCCCGCTCTGCTGCACCAGGCGCCGCCTCCTCAATGCCTGAGGCCTGGCACCCAGCCCCCTGCACAGCACAGCCCCGCTCAGCCCCTACACGCAAGCAGGCTGTGTATGTGCATGAAGCCTCTGGGTGCTTGCTTCAACCTTGTTCAGCAAGGCAATGGGGTGAAGCAGAGAACGCGCGACCATGCGGGGTAAAGCTTGCCTGTGACAGGCTCGACAGCGCTTGGCTTGCATCACTTAGTCAGATGCAGTGAGCATGCGCAGGGGCCACCTGCCTCACCCACCTGGAGGCTGGCTGAGTCGCAGCTTCTCAGCAGCCTGTCCCGGGCCACCTCCAGCAGCGCTGGCTCCAGGTCAGCAATGGCCTCTTGCAGAGCTGCGAGCATCTGCTGGAGCAGAACAACCCGAGGGGCGCCATGGGCCAACCCCCAATACAAGGCGCAGGGCTACCGCCTTTTCCAGGCATCTCGCAGCACCTCGCGCAGTTCATCGCAGCTGGGGTCCGCTGCATGCGCAGCTCCGACTTCCGCCAACTGCGTACGCAGCTCCGTTAGCTGCGACTCCAGCTGCGACTCCAAGTCATCGCCATCCATCGCACTTCGTACATCAGAGGCCAACAGGCATGAGGGGCTGCAGTGTCCTTACATCCATCGACATTTCTTACTTCTCGCATCGCCAATGCACCACATGGACCACTCATCACATGACCATGTACAGCATACAGGGACGTCATGGATAGCCGGCAGGCGGAACACTGCTACTGGCCGGCACAGGGGACAGTTCGACAGCTCGAGTATAACCTTGATCCTCGCCGGCTTGTGCCCCATGAGGCGCTGCGCTGATGGAAGACATGGGCGCAGGTCGGTGGTCAGCGCGACCAGCGCTTGCACCACCCACCGTCGACAGCCCAAGCTGCCAGAGGGTGGAGGGCAGACCACGGCCACTATTTGCCCACACGCTACGAGGCACGGGCCTGCGAGTGTCGCATACCCGCCTCCGAAGCGCGGCGGGCCCGGCTCGCCAGCTGTCCCCCCGCCAAACCCCGCGAGCATTGAGGCATGGCCGCAGCTGAGTTCGCAGCTCGGGCTGGGCAGGAGATGCGGCGCGCCCGAGGAACCTCATCGCCAGAGGGGGGTTGGCCGACATCGCGGCAATCTGCCGCAGCAGGCGACGATTTGTTGCTGACAATGGGCCTAGGGGCAGCTGTGCAAGTGCCTGCCCGGGTGTGATGTTGACCCGGGTGTGACCCCCTCCGCATGTCCACCCAGCACCCAGGGCCGTCTGAGCCACCATAGCCAAAAGCGCCATTGGCACTGCTAGTCTGCCGCAACAACGCACTGCTCGGCCGCAGAGCTTGCGCATTGCGTGACTGGCCTCTCAGCAGCACCTTCCCCACACATAGCGGTAGCCCGGCTGGCTGTGGCCTGTCCTCCAGCGCAGCCGCCTTGCCTTCACCGCTGGCGCTGTCGCAGTCCAGCGCATCCGGCTGGCTGCCACTGTCGCTGCTGCACCCGGCCAGCGCTGCCGCCGCCTGCAGCTGCTCCAGGCCCATCGCCACCGCGGCGTTGAGGGCGACCCGAGAGGCGGACAGGGCACACGCTGCTTGGGCAACACTGGGTGGGGTGAGGCTGGACGCCCAGCGGGACCCCCTGCTCAGCGCGCCGCTGCTGCAGCTCAGCGCACGCACTGCCAGACTGCTCTGGCCCAGGGGGGGCGGGGAGGCAGCGCTGCTGAAGACGCCTGGCAGAGATGAGGCCATACCCAGGTGGGCAGCAGCCAGGGGCGGGGCAGCAGCAGGGCAGGGGGTAGCAGCCAGGGGCGTGGCAGCTCCGCAAGCTGTCCCCCGCGGGGCCGAGGGTCCTGACGTGTCCACCGCCCCCTCACACCAGCCCTGGGGCCGCATGCTCCCAGCAGCGGCAGCCAGCACGCCGGCCAGACCCGTCAGTCCACCCTGGACTCCGGTCTCAACACCCGTCAATGAAGGGGCAGGGCTGGCTGCCCGTGCCGCCCTCTCAGCCGCCTCCCCGCCAAGGCTGTGTCGAGCGCTGAGCCCCGGGCTGCTGCCTGCTGCGGCCGGACTCCCGCTGCCACGCGCCCCTCGCCCCCCCCGTGCCGCTGTGTGTTGGGGAGAGGGTCGACCTAGGGGGGGCAGACCAGGGCCTCGGGGCGCCATGGCCCTGGGTGGGGCTGAGTGGGGGGGGCAGCCAGTAGGGTTGAGGGCAGCACCGGGCCCACCCTCCAGGCTGAACTGGTCGCCACTTGCGGGGTGGGGGGCAGGCTGTGTGGGGGGTGGGGCAGGTGCCGGCTGCCCTGCCTGTCGACCCCCCAGCTGCAGCAGGGGGGCTGGGGGCAGCACTAGACTGGTCAAAGGTGGTGCGCAGAGGCCTGCTCCTTGCTTGGCCTCTTCAACGGCCTGGGCAGGAGGGGGGGGCAGGGAGGGGCTGCGGCGCAGCTGGTGCACTGTGGAGCGTTGCTGAGGCACGCGTGGGGTGGAGCTGGCAGCCCCCTGCTGCTGCTGCCCCTGCTGCTGCTGCTGCTGCTGCTGCTGCTGCTGCAGGCAGGCCAGCAGGTGGGTGGCTGCGTCGGGCGTGAGCAGGTCGCTGCAGCTGAGCACGTCAGCAATGTGGGCCAGAGGCATGCCGGCTTCCAGCAGCACCTGCACAACACAGCCAGGCTGCAGGTCAGCGGGCCGCAAGGGGTGGGCGAGCCAGGGGCTGGCAACCTCAAGTTAGGACATGGCAGGTGGGAGCGGCGGGCTGCCCGCTCACCCCCGAGCACAGCCAGTGGGGTTTTAGGCTGTGCAGTAGGCAGTGTGTGCGCAGCTGCCCGCTGCCCCGCCTTGCACCTGTAGGGGGTCCAGACCCAGCGCTTGCACGCGGCCCCACAGCCCCGGGGGCAGTGCTGGGGCCTGAGCCAGAGGCCGCCAGCCTCCAGGTCCCTGCCGCCCGCCTTGACCTGCTCCAGGGTTCCCCTGCCCACCCGGGGCCTGCTGCCATGAGTCAGCTGCTGGCGGGTGGGGGAAAGCAGAAGCGGGGGCGCCTGAGGGGCAGCGGGACAGCACCCTGCGGCTGGCACTGCTGATGCTGGCTGGGCTGAAGGAGGCCATGGGCTGCTGGGCAGTGACCTCGCTGGGCTCCTCGCTGGCTGGTATAGTGGCAGCTGGCTCCCGATGACCCGGATCACACTCCTGGCCCTGGTCACACTCCTGCGCTCTCTCATTTGAGAGGTGAACACGGTCCTGATGTACTCTTGAAACCGACACCAGCAGCATCGCCAGTTTCTCTGGTCGGCTTGACACTGAAGTGAAGCGCAGCCCGGGCATGCGGCCAGCAGCCCCACGATGGAGCGTGTGGTGCAGTAAGCGCTCTCGCGTGGCGGCATAAGCCTCTTGCGCGCGCAGTGCGAGGATGACATCTTTGGCCGCCTCGCGCAGCTGACGGCGCAGCAGCCATGCAAGCTCCTCGCCTGACAAGGCAGGATCGCTGGTTCTGGCAAGGCCCGTGACACGCGTCAAGGTCGACGAGGCAGCAGCTGCGCTCCAGTCCAAGGCCTTCGTCCGCGGCCCTGGCCATGTCGTGCACGCCGGCTAGCTCATTGTCGTATGCCATGCCTCGCTCGCGGCGCAGGCGCTGTGTGAGTCCGCAGGCGCGGAATCTGCGTACATGAGCCTGGCCAGGACCAGCGCAGGCGGTTAGGCCAAGTGATTTAGTGCGGGCAGAACTGAGGGATAAGGATGCGCAAGGTGTAGCGCAAGACCAGGAGAGGGCAGATGCCCCACAGCCAAAGTCCTGACTGCAGGTGGGTGCAGAGCAAGCGGGCTGTGCCCATCATGAGCGTGCGTGCCTCCCTGCCCTCTCCCCTCAAGGATGGCTTGTCCTGGAACAGTCCTAGCATATGGCCATGGGAAGCCTGCTACTGCCTCTGCCTTGCTCTCGCTGCAAGCCTGGCTGAGCCTGGCCAATGGTCACGCCAAATGGCGGCTGCCTGGCTGTGTGGGGAAGCGAGGGCCTTCATCCTGCACCAGTGTCGGGCAGGCCGCGCACCTGAATCAAGATGGCCGCCATCTCCTGCTGCTGTGCAGCATATCCCGCCAGACACTTTTGTCGCGCCGCTTCACCCGCCTGCGCTTCTTCCGCAGCAAGCTGCGCCCGTGACTGTGCCTGAGCCTGCAGTTGGGCCTGCCACAGCGCCTCTTCCTCCTCCGTCGCCTGCCAGACCCACTGCGAGTCCCGGCCTGGCATGAAGCGGCCGCGCCTCACCGCACTGTCGCTGCTCACCGCCTCATCAGCCGTCTGGGCAGCCGCTGGCTCGAACCCAATAACGGCGCTGCGTCTACGTGAGAAGGGACGCAGGTCGGCCGCAAGCGCAGTGAGCGCGTCCTCCACCACCGGGCGCCCGTTGATTCCTCTCCGGCCCCGCCAAGAAGCCGGGCAGCAGTCATCCGGCACGTCCTCCTGCACCACAGTCATCACGCCGTAGCCTTGCAATGTGACCTGACAAGGCACTGGCTGCCCTACAGCTGTGTGCAGGGAACCTGTCTGTCCAGACAGCCAGCCTGCAGTCCTGGCGCAGGTGAAGCAGTATGGCTGCTGTAGGACCCGCACCAAGCTTGGGGGGAGGCGCTGGGCCACCAGGGCCAGCCGCCAGCTTAGCTCCTGACAGCCCAGGGCCGCTGCCGCCTGGCCTGCCCGCCGCCTGGCCTGCAGTGCCCGCTGCTGCAGCTGACTTTGGTGAGGGGCAAAGCGCAGGCACAGGGCAGCTGCACGTGCAGCAGGAGCAGTGGCAGCACTGGCTGCAATGGCGGCCATGGAGGGGGGAGGGGGGCAGGTGGGGAGGGGGGTCCCCAGGGAGGGGGGTAATGTGGGAACGGCTGCAGCAAGGGAGGGTGGGGAGTATGGCAGAGCTGCTGCCGCTAAGTCATCAGCTGAAAACCTTTGATCCTGGGTGTGCTGCTGCTGATTGGCCGCATCATTGGATGTGAGCAACGCCATAAGAGTTGATGCGGCCATTTGGGAGCTGACTACCGCTGGCCAGGCTACAGGTGCAGGCTAGAGGTGAAGGACCAGGGCTGCCAGCTTTAGACTTCGCAGTGTCCGCCTTGCTTGGCACAAGCAGGCGCCATCACAAGGCAGAGGCGATGAAGATAAGGATGTTCTCTGCTGTGCAGTTGCGGAGACTGGACAGCGTCGTACTGTGGCACCTTGCACATAACCCCTGACATGTCCGCGACGAAGCCATGTGCGTTGTGCGCCGCGTGTCAGCGTGCAGTGACGGTGATGCTGCCTCAAGATGGCAATCGATGGAATCACCGTGTTGACGACATTGTTACATCTCCATGTTAGAACATAACTGTTTTCGCGCTCACATGGGCCAGGGCCCTAGTCAGCAATGGTCATCTGCTTAACAATCCTGTATTGCAGACCGCGATCCTTATTCAGACAGCAGCAGCACACATATCGGGCAGCCGGGCACATGATGCAGTTGTGGCCAGTGGGACGCCAGTCAACCTTTACGTACAAGCACTACCACTCCCTGACGACAGCCATCACCCTCAGCATCAACATCGCCACTGGGCGCCCTAGGCAGAAGGCGAGCAGGATACCAGCGCCATCTCAGGCTGTCACAGCCCCGGAGGCCCCCCAGCCACCTCGTCATCATCGTCGTCATCATCGCTGCCTTCATCAAAGAACTTTCGCTTCTTCTTCTCGTCCATGTAGTAGATAGTCTCCTTTGTCATGGCATTGCTCTTGCCATACGTCTTGACGAGCAGCTCGGCAAGGGGGTGAAGGAAATCTCCCTGGGTGGCAGTGGGAGCCAAGGCAAGGCCACATGAGACACTGACAGCAGCCTGGCACAACCTGAACGCAATGGATTCCCTCACCCCCGGCACACAGGCTGCTCGCTGGGGCCACCACCACCACGGTCCTTGACTAAGCAGCCAGACCCAGGGTGTCACACCGGCCATAGTAGCCCTGACTTAGCCCTGACACAGCTGTAAACTGACAGCGTTAGGTGCAGGAGGGGCAGGACCCTTGGCGATGGCGGCCATCAGGGTCAGGCGATGGCTGTGGCTAGGGCCTGAGCTCCAGCACCCTCCCTGCCTGACGCCCCGCAACGCTGGGGCACTTCACGAGGCCCTGAATTAGGTATTGCTGTGTGACCTAGCTACTGGTGCACACATGCGCCCACTGAGATTGGCCCAATGGCGACCTCCAAACAAAACCTGACCCATGGCTTGCAAGGGGAGGAGAGCAAGGGCCACCTGGCATCTCAGCGGTAGCATGCCTGCTGCCACCGCTCCGGCTAAAAGTGCACACTGGCTGGTCTGTGCTGCCGGCCCCGTCCTAGCAGGGTGTTATGGTATGGGGGCCAGGTGGCAACCAGGGCTGGCCAGGCACCAGCCGCTGTGATAACGCGGCAGCAGGTAGCTGTGCGAGGCCTATGACTGCCACAGCTGCCCACGACCCTGAGGCCCTGAACATGTCTGTCTTGCCTGCTTTGAGAAGGGTATGGCTGAAACACTGACCTGCATGTCGATTTGTTCTGTCCCTGTCGCTGACTTGACCACTGAGCAGCCACAAGCAAACTTCTTGCCGAAGATCTTGCTGGCATCAGCCAGCTTCACTCCAAACAGCTCCAGGCCACTGACTGTGGTCACCATCTTCTTCTTGTTGCGGGTGTTAGTCTCTATCAATACCTATCATTTGACATAAGCGATGGGAAGGAGAACAAGCTGTCCTTGGGAAGGGGACTCAGCTGCCTTGACAGCAGCAGTGCCCAGGGGTCAGGCCACACCTGCGGCTTCTGCTTCTTCTTGACCTTGCCACCGGGCAGCTGCTTCTCGATCTCATTGCCTTCCTTGTCGCGGAGTGTAAGCTTTTCCAGTGCCTCAGGCCCCTCCAGCGACGCCTTCCATTTTTTGTATTCTAGGCATTCAGGCGGCAGGAACTGGTTGAACTCAGATGGCACACCCGTCACTGGGTCGTAAACGACAACGCGCGGCTGGGCTGTCACTGTCAAGGGCGTCGCTTCTTCTACATCGGCCATGGGCTGATGCGCAGATCAGGACTACTTGCTTCCGCCAGTCACGCAACCGCGGAGCCAAGTGTGAACGTTCATGGTCCATGTTATCGGCTAGGCATCCAGGCTTTGTATATCCAGTCTGTACATGAGGTACAGCCATGCCCTTATAAAGCTTCATTCCTCCATCACGTCGCCAGCGACTCGCCACATACCAAACATGTTTGTGTGACTGTGTGAGCGGTTATCGTGCAATCCCACTCTGCTAAGGTGCTGCTGTATCAACCAAGTTCAAGGCTGAATGGTACAGGCCGTGCCCGGTTGTGTAGACGCTGACCAGGACTCCACCCCATACCTCGATAGGCTTGTCTGCGAATGTTCCCAGCGCTTCGGGGAAAGGGATGAATTGCAAAAGTTGCGAGCTCTCCTCGAGCAAGGACAAATTGAGGCCGCAGTGACAGCAGCGCGTGCGGCCTGTCCTGAGCTGCTTGAGGATGGGCGCCTAGTGTTCATGCTACACCGACAGCAATTCGTGGAATTGGCACAGCAAGGCGACAACAGCCGAGCCCTTGGTAGGTCGCCCACCTTAGTCGCCCACATTCAGTGTACTGCCTGTAGCCATGGGGGTGGTGGTTGATGAGGAGTGCAGAGTGTGCGCGGCAAAGGCTGGCTCCCTTGGCTTTGGATGCCTACCCTGAGGCGTACTCCGAGTTCAAGCGGGCGCTGCTGCTGCTCATCTATGACACTGACGCACGCAAGTCACAGCAGGTGTTTGCTCCTGGTCCCCACTATTGCATAAAATGCAGGGTCACCCTTCCTGCCTTGCACACATGGGTGAGGCAGGGCAGTTGAAAAGCAGGCTGGGCATGCTATGCCTCGCTCTCTTGCTATGAGGCAGTTGCCTGGCGAGGCGTGTAGCTGGGTCTGGCCCTGTAGCTCGAGCTGCTGCTGTCATTGCCTTCACCTTGCTGCTGCCCAGGGCAGCACCCCAAGCAGCGGCCTGCCTAAGGAACTCATGGCCCTGACCTCACCAGAGGCGCGAGCAGAATTAGCGCAAGTGGTTTACCACACCGCATTGCAGCGCCAGAGTGAGTGCACACCGCAGCTGTGGTGTGTACCCCTGGTGGCCTCCCTCGCCCCACATCCTCCCGCCACACCCTCCCCTCCTGAGGAGGAAGGGGAAGAGGATTTGAGCTTCACCAAGCTGCAGCTAGGCTGAGAGTGATGCAAGCTGGTCCACTAGTGTGGCCGTGGGCCCCTGCCTCCATGCAGCCCCGCACACCAGCTCCTACTGCTTGGCTGCACACAGGCCGTGAGCCACCTGCCCTGGAGCTGCTCCTGCTATACCTGCTGCGCCTCCACCACCAGCAACAGCAGCGTGCCAGGCAGTCCACTGCCCCTTGTCCACCTGGCCGGCCCCCGCCCCCACCTACTGTGCACCCCGCCCGCCCTGCCGTCAGGAGCAGAGCAGGGCCTGAAGGAGGGGCCGCTGCAGCAGCGCCAGGGGCAGCTCAGCAAGGGCAGCGCAGCAGCAGCCTCCCCACTCCCCCCCCTGCCTCTCGACCAACCCCCTACTCAGGCAGCCTGGGCGCAGCCCCTGCAGCTGCACACCCCCCTGTCCCACAGGGCTCCTCAGCTCAGGCAGGGCCGTCAGCAAGTCAGGGGAGGGGTGGGGTTCGAGCCAGCGAGGCTGAGGCAGCTGTGCTCAATTCCAAGGTGCAGGCCTTGGCAGACGCGCTGCTGCTGCCGGGCCGTGACGCTGCCCCCCTGGAGAAGGAGGGAGGGTTGGGGCCAGCCAGCTACCCTGAAGCTGACGTGCAGGTGCGCTGCAGCAGGCCTGGGGCACACAGTGAGGCGGGGCGCTGCCCTGCCCCTCGACCTGTGCGTCCAGCTGCCCTGCAGCAGGCCTGGCCTCCTTCAGCCGCCTGGCCTGGCTGCCCGCAGGCCCTGGTGCAGGGTGCCGGCAGCACGCGGCGTGAGGCCCTGGGGGCCCTGCAGCGCCACGACAAGCAGGCCTGGCCGGCCTTCAAGTCGGAGCTGGCGCGCCTGCGCATCAACCGGTGGGCTGGCCCAGGCATTGCAACACCTCGCAGCGCTTGGACCTGAGGCAGGGCGGTGCGGGCAGCCAGGAAAGCTGCTGGGCAGGGGCTGCAGCCCTTTGCAGCTGTGGTCCGGCTTGAGCCTGGTGGCAGTGGTGGTGGTGGCGCAGGCCGCTGCTGCGGGAGCTGATGGCGGAGTACCTGGAGGCTGCAGGCCTGGAGGCTGGACCCGCCAGGGCAGCGCTGCCTGGAGGCTCACAGGTCAGCAGGCCCCACTATACAGCCGCCACCTGCCCCACCCCTACAGCCTGCTGCAGTGACGTATGGCCCTATACAGCTCCAGCACTTGCTCACAGCTTGCATAGCTTCACCTTACCCGAGGTCAGATCTCACCCCTGCAGCTGCAGCCCAGGGCTGTGAGGGCTGACTCGGTTTGCCAGTCTCCTGCCGCTGAACCTGCTGCCTGCACAGGCTGCAGCTCCCAGCATGCCCAGCCCAGCAGCCAGTGTGCCTGGCCTGCCCTCCTCTCCCCGGGGCCAAGACTGCAGGTTGCAGCCTGGCAGCCCCTGTGAGGGGGGGTGGAGGTCTGGCAGCGGCAGCCAAGGCAGCGAGCGGGGGGAGAGGGGCTCCCAGGCCTCCCCCGGCAGCAGTGAGCAGGGCACCTCGCGCTCAGCCTCACAGAGCCCCCCCAGCAAGGTGCAGCGCCGCACAGGTGAGGCAGCGCCCAGGGGCAGGGCGGGCGGGGCTGCCCTGCACGGCCTGCCGGGGTCTGCCTCCTGGCTAGTGGCTGGTGGGGCAGGCTGTGCTGCAGGCCGCCTGTCACCGCCATGGCTGGCTGGCTGGCTGGCTGGCTGGGGACTGTTGCTCACTGGGGGGCCCCGCTACCTCGCTGGTGCCCGGGTGCTTGGGCAGCGTGTGGCTGCACTCGCAGCCCTCATCACCCTGCCATGCTGCGCACCCCCTCTCCCGTGGCCTGACTGCCCTGCCATGGTCTGCCCTGCCTTGCCAGGCAGCCGCAACCCGCTGCACCGCGGCCTCTCCCGGGCCAGCTCTGGTGCCTGTCACTCCGCTGAAGCCAGCCAGGAGGGGGGCAGGGACCTGGACAGCGCAGCACCAGCCGCCAGCACCATGACTGCAGTCCCGCGGCACATCACCATCGACCCAGGGCATCAGGGGTCTGCCGCCACCCCCCCCCTCCTCCACCCTCGTGCCCCCCCCCCTGTCCATCAGCCAGCTGCCAGCCCTGGCCCTGCAGGGCGGTGCCAGAGCGCTGCTGCAGGCGGTGGAGGCGCTGGACCCCGGGCTGCTGCCCAGCCAGCCTGACCTGCACTTCAGGCTGGTGCAGGCACGCATGGCTGAGCTGCTGGCAGCAGGGCAGTGTGGCGCAGCAGTGCTCATGGCCAGGGAGCAGCTGGCGCCGCTAGCGGAGCGCGAGCCCAGCCTGCAGGGCCCCCTGAAGGTGAGCTGGGGCGCGCAGTGTGCAGCAGCCAGGGGCAGGCAGGCTGGGGGCTGCACTAGGGGCCAAGCATGCCCCTACTCGCCAAATGCTTTGCCGCACCTGGCTGATGCAGCCTTGCCACTGGCACCTGGCAGCCCAGTGAGGCTCAGCACCCAGGCGCTGCCCTGCCCCCTGCAGGCGGCCATGGGGTCGCTGGTGCTGCTGCCCCCCCTGGAGCCAGGCTGCCCCGGGCCCGCCCTGCCCCCCCTGCAACCCCTGGTGCGGGCCTGCTGCAGCGCCCTCAGGGCCTCGCTGGGGGTCGGGCCGCCTCGCCTGCTGCGCCTGCTGCAGGTCAGTGGCAGCCCATGCCGCGCAGCCTGTGATGCAGAGCGGTGGCTACTTGCCTGATGGGCTGGCTGCATGGGGCAACCTAGGCTTCAATGGCCGCCCCTGGTGACGATCACATAACCCTGCTATGAACCTGACTGCTTCTATCCTGCAGCCAGGGGGCCCTCTCTAGACCCCTGCTGCACCCTGCCTAGTGGCAGCGGCTAGCTGATAGGGTGGGTAGGGAAGGGTCAGTGAGGTGTGACTGTTACAAGTGGCAGGATCAGCGTTGCAGCCACAGTAGGGGTTGTGGGCTGGACTGCCCGCAGGTGCTGCTGCAAGTGCATGCTGGCTGGTTGGCAGCAGAGGCGTACCAGGACCCCTTTCAGGACGTGCTGCACATCACCTCTCTGCGCCAGCACCTGCTCACCCCGGCTCAGCGAGCGATGCATGGGCAGGTCAGGCGCACCAGCCGTGGGAGGGGCCAGGGCCAGGAGGGCAGCGGGGGCCAGGCGGCGGGCGGGCGCACCGATCGCATTGCTCGCCTCGTGGCCCTGGGCATGACAGGTCTGGAAGAGGCCATGTATGCTGACCAGGTGGACAGCGAGGAGGAGGAGTGGGGCGGGGAGGGGGAGGGGGAGGGGGGCAGGGGGCAGCCAGTGCCGGGCGCAGTGCAGGGGCCAGGTGAGGGGCCTGCGGCCACAATGCAAGCATCGGAGTCCATGGGAGCTCTTCTGAGCCTGTTTGAGCAGCAGCAGGTGGACATGGCCCGGGTGATGCGTGAGCTGGTGGCGCGCCAGCAGCGCATGCACCAGGTGGGCAGGGATGGGAGGGTAAACTGTTGAGATGGGCACAGGGCCAGTGGGTGGGTGTGTGCTGTTGTTTAAGTGAGATGAGGGATGTGCCCACCTCCTGCCTCTGAGTGCAGACATGTACAACTGCATGTCGGCATGGCCTGTGCAGTGCCTTGCCCATGATGCTGCTTGTTGTAGAGTACAGACAGCAGCCGGGCGCAGCGCAGCCGCGATGTACCCGCTCCCATCGCCCGGCCTCAATCTGCAGCAGGCAGTGCCAGGCTGCCCACACTGCGGCGGCCACCATTAGACGAGGCCGCAGTGCTGAATGTAATTGCAATCCTCGAGATTCCTCGTTCCCAGGTATGGCTGAGGCTGGCAGCGGCTCCCTGCCTTTCCTGCTGGCCAGCCTATACTCTGCCTGCCTGTGCCGGTCCTACTAGGCGTGACGCTGTGCTGGGCCCTGTATGCAGGCCATTGAGCTGCTAAGGGAGCACCAAGGCGATGTCGAGGCAGCCATCACAACTTATTTGCAGTGAGCTCAGCGGCTACGTTGATGGACTGCGCTTAGTAAGCATTAGCCTTTCGAGTGCACAGCTGGTGGTGCGGTTAACGAGCAGGGTGGTGTATAGTCTTTTTAATGCACACCTCTCACCATGCACGTGTGGCTTACACCGCTTAAGCCGTCAGCCGTTAGGCTGCTAGGCCTAACCCTGCTAAGCGTTTCCGTGATCCTCTTACCATGCGCATGTTGTCCCGTGTTGCTTGAACCTTACGGATCGGTCAGGCGGAAATTACGCGTGTGCTTAAGAGATCGCTCCATGCCACATTCACCCTCGGCCACATTTTGTCATAGATTGTACCACACAAGATGATAGAGCTTTCCTGGGCTACATCCCGGAATATAGACTCGCTTAGCTATCAGACAATGGTGGAAGTACGCGGAAAGGACCACTGACCGAAAAGTTCAAGGACTTGAACGAATTCCCGAAATGATGGGGTCAAGGCTTCAGCAGAGTGCACGGTAGCGAATTAAAGTCCACGCACGGTGCTGCTGACACCTTAGTGAGATGCTCTGCTCGCTTGGATGGAGGGTTAGGCAGGTCTCGCGCCAGGTGTCAGGAAGGGCCCGGGCCATGAGGGGTCCCGACCCAACCCAGGGAATCTTGCGCTTCGACTTGCGACCCACGTACGGTCGCACCCTGTTGAGCCCCAGGCTGCAGCGAGCGAGCATGTTCACAGTCCGCGGGGATGGTGGGCGGAGTGATCTGGGAGGCTTCAGTCTGAAACGCGAGTTTTAGCGCGCGTGAGTTACCGCGATAGCCTTCGCTACCCTCCACTAGGGCGTGGTGTGAGCGTCGCGCCTGTCACGGATTGGCATGGCCAATGGCCGGGGTGACCTACTGAGCTACGGTAAGTAATGTAAGCGTTTTCGTAATCCGTAACCCCGTATCGCACATGCCTGTTGTTGTAAGTCCGAATGGTCGAGCTGTGGCATTGCCAGGTATGGGGGGGAGGTGGGCCACATCGCCGCAACCGCTTTCCGATCCGATAGCTGCTGCCGGCGCGCATGCTCATGTAGAGCAGCCTGATCGACGCGGGCGGTCGAAGCAATGACTGCATGCCCCGCAATGGCTCAAGTTTGGACCACTAACTTTGATGCTTTGCTGTGCACGGCCTACTGGGTGCATAATGGTTCTGGAGTTCACAAAGTTCATAAAGTTAGCTGGCTGGGTTGCCTACATTCTGAATCATCTAGCACAGTATTTGGCGCAGTGAGTGCAGTGTTACAGCCGTACTACTACCAGGAGTCGTTTCCTGTCATTTTGGGGCCGCCCGAGCTCATCACACCTGCATGGGCGTTGATAACAGTACGCAACCGCATCACGGCTGCGTCGCGAGCAGTGCTACGTATGGACTTCAATGGCAGGCTGGTGGTGCAGGCTGGAGGTGCAATAACACACCCAGGTGCCGCATCTTCTTTCGACCCTAAGGCCGCACACTAACCGTGTTGCGCAGTCTAGTCTTCTCGTCATCCTGGGCCTTACGGTTGTGCCTGGTTGTATGCGTTAGGTAGAGGTAGTATTCGAGCGATTAAAACGATTAGAGACCCGTACAGTCCGTCCAGGGGCTATGCATGCTCTTTGTGTTTGTCCAGGATGTCCGCGTCAGGGACCAAGGAAGCAATGGCCACGATATTGAAAATCGAGGAGAAGATTGAAGGGCGGGAGGCGAAGATTGAGGGGCTTGAGAAGAAGCTTGAGAGGCTTGAGCAGTCCTACCCTGCAAATGAACGACCTGCTGGACTGGCTGTGGAGCTGGAACAGTATCGCAAGTACATGAACACCCTGCAGGAGGAGTTGGTGGAGTTACGCAAGGAAAAGAACATCTTGCTAGGAAGAGGTGCGGTGCAAAGCATACACGTGTCTTGCAGGTGTTAGGCGTGTCATGCGCCTGGTATTATTTGTGTGATGGGCACAGTGGCCACGATGGCGGGGCGGGGCGGGGCGGGGCGGGGGCAGACTGTGGTGAGGGCCAGCTTCAAAGGTCGTTGGGGCCCACATGTACGTGTCAATGAGACATGTCAGGCGATGATTGTAGCAACGGTGCAAGATGTCTTACCCAGCATTGATGTTTTTTCATTTGCCTTCTTTCTATATTCATAGCACATAATGACATGGCTCAAACTAACATTGTCATATTCGTAGCACGAACCTACCGGGCCCCGTAGCACACATAAAGAAGAAGCTATGCATACAGTAGGCCTCATCAAAGGCGATGGCGCCCACATACGGCAGCATCATAAAGCCATTTGCTGACGGCTCGTGCAAACGAGAGCATGTCCAGTTCAAACTGCATTCTGCTGAAAACACGGGCACACACATCTAGGTGGCATTCCTGCAACCTGTTGCGGCTGTCAATTTTCATGTATGCCACGGCTGAGAACATACTCTCCTCCTCCACTGAGCCTGGTGTCATGACCAGTGCAAGCTCAGTCAGGTTAACAACAAAACAACACTACTAGGTTATCAACAGCCCAACACGCTGATATCCACCTCCAGATGCGCCAGGACTGTGCGTCTAGCAGCTCCCAACGCCGTATGTGTGTGACATGCACTGCATTTCTTGGGTGCACACACCTCAGCACATGTGGCAGATAGCAACGTAGCAGCAAAGCATACAAAGCCATCTTTTCTTGCACACACTGGCATGAACACTTGGATCATGCCAGCACACATGCACAGCAACAGCTCGAACCACAGCGCGTGCCCGCCCAGCTCATGTGTGTGTGTCATGCATGAGAGCGTCAAGCGTGTGGCATGTGCTTGCATGTGCTTGCAGCAGCGGCGGCACAGTCTCAGGCGGCATCTGCAGGTGGGTGGAGACTGCAGGGTGTGTGAAAAGGGGGTGTATCATGCAGCCTGCTCACTCTCCGGTTCGGCAGCTGATTTGCTGGTTGCTTTCTGCAGGGCTGGTGGAGGCGGTGCAGGACATGGCTGCCACCCTGAAGGCTTATACAGCCCCAACACTGAAACGTAAGTGTGGCAACAACATGCTAATTTGTCCAGCTGCCAGGCAAAGTCCTGTACAGTAGAGGGGTAATAGCATGTGTCATCATGTACAAGTGTCGCATGCTGCGTCAACTACTGCGGCGCACCAGCTACCCAGCAGTGGCTCCCTGATGCCAGCAGCTTGCTTGTAGTGTGATTGGTCTTCCTGGGCACGTGCATGTGCAGGACCCAAGTTGCCATCAGCGCTGTCCAACATCAGCCAAACTGCCTGGGACTATGTGCAGCAGGACTTTGAGCTGCAAATGGTGGGCCTTAAGCCAAATGACTTGCCCGACGTCAAGCCCGCCCCTGACGTTCCGGCATATCAATGGCGAGACTGTAGAGAGGACGACCAGAAGGACGCTTATATGTTATACATAAGGGGCATTATCCCATTGGATGAATGTACCGGTGAGTGCCGAGGTAGTAACAATTGCAATCACAGTGATCACGCCAGACACTACATGCTGACTGGTCAAATTGCTGCATGCTTGCCATACACAAGCTTAGACATGCCTAACACAGGCATAGACATGAGTTATGGGTCAACCTGCCACTGCTTGCTGGCTGTCTCCTCCTGCAGAATGGATTCAGGGTGACAAGCACAGAACGTTGCTTAACGCTAATCAGGTGCACAGGTGGCCTCTGGGCGAGGCTGAGCTCTACCATCTGTCTGGCACTACGGATGCAGCGGCAGTCCTCACGGCTTACATGTCCATGGGCCTGCCATGGGAGGGCATCCGACTGACCATTGAAGTCAAGAAACAGATTGTGGACAAGTGAGTTTAATTTGAATTGCCTTGTCAAGTGTACCGCAGTACGCATGTCTTCGTTTTGCTTCGTGTGATAGTATGAGCTGTGACGACTTAGCACAGGCATTTACAACATCTGCATTAACACTTGGTGCAATGCAAGTGTCTACTGCTACTGGGTTTTTTGCGAGATCGTTGTGCAGCGTACGTATGCATCTCATAATGCGAATGTTGCAAGCTGTGCAGCACGTGCTACTGAACTGCTGGTGAAGGTGGCATCACGTGGATGGTATTGCAGGTGGCACTTTGAGGCGGCAGCGCAGCTCATCTGTGCAAACATTACAAGCAGCAAGTTCAAGCCCCTGGCTATTCTGACGGACCTGGTGGATGAGTGGCACCTGAAGTACATGTCGGGTCACAAGCTGTGCGCTGGTCGGTTCCCATCTCGAGCAGCAGCGGTAGCCTGCATCAGGGACTGGCTGCAGAAGGTGAGCAGGTTACTGTATGTAACATCAATTCACTTATGCTAATCAATCCCAAAGTTAGCTTGTATGCTAAGTCAGGTCAAGCTCAATTATCCTAAAGTTGGCATGTATGCTAAGTCAGGTCAAGCTCAATTCCCTAGAACGGTACAGCAAAGGTATTGGAACGATGTTCTCTGATTTTGTCAATGTAACATGGTGTGGTGAGGCAGAGCACGGAGGGGCACACCGTCAATCAATGTCTAACATGCTGCAAAAGTCACTGTATGTGATGGGCCTGTATGTTGGCTTGTATGTTGATCATTGATTCTTGTCCCCTTGCATGTCGAGTGTATGTTAATTTGATGAGTTAATTCAGTAATCCATTTCTATCATCATATAAGTTGATCAATGTTACGTACGGTATTTCACCAGACTATGCCTCCTTTGGACTTTGTTGCAAAAGAGGTGTATGATGCTGTTGTTCAATGCGAACGAGGCAGCACAGCACTCAACGTGCATAAGTACGTATTTTTTGGCAGCATGAGGTGATGCATCGGGCTTACGGGCTGGGTGCTGACACTTGCCCTTGCTGCAGGAAAAGGTGTTAGAGACTGCAGAGACTGATGAGCCCCTACAAGTTGCCGAAGCTTCAGATCCCGGGGTGCTATCCCCCATTTTGAAGCGTGCGCGGTACACCTACAGGTTGCCAGTCGGAGGTCCTGGAGAAGAAGCTTGCCTCCGTGACTTGGCAGATTGTCTGCCCAAAGAGGAGGCGTACGAGGTGCTCTGCTTGGCTGGCATTCAAGATCTGATGCAGCATTATCCACTTTCTTCGGCACTCAGGTGTTCAATGTTCAGCTAGCACAACAGAGGCAGGGCAATCCACTTGACATTCGCAGCAACCTCCTGTTGTGCCGAGACGCTGTCCCTACTTGGTGTCGCTGTACATTGCAATAATTGACTACAACTAAGCAGGGTGGGACTCGGGCGACCCCAACTAACAGAAAATGACAGGAAACGGACCCTTGGCAGTCGGACGGCTGTAAATCTGCACTCACTGCGCCAAAAAAAAGTAAAAAAAAGTTATGCTAGATGATTCACAATGTAGCTAACCCAGCCAGCTACCTTTCACCCACTTTATATAGTTATACCCTGGGTAGGCCGTGCACAGCAAAGCGTCAAAGTTAGTGATTCAAATTTGAGCCGTTGCGGAGCATGCAGTCATCGCTGCGACCGCCCGCGTCGCTTAGGCTGCTCTACACGAGCACGCGCATCAGCAACAGCAGTCGGATCGGAAAGCGGATGCGGGAATGTGGCACTGAGCCCACCTCTCCCCCATACCTGGAGGGCAATGCCACAGCTCGACCATTTTGACTTACAGCATGCTACTTACTAGGTTACGCTCCTCCCCAACATTGTTACAAACACTCAGATACTCAGATAATGTTATATAATGATACTCAGATACTCAGATGTATAGTATAATGTCAGAGGCCAAGCTGTTACGGGAAAATAACGACCGAGAGCTCGTCGAAAGTTGCAGTAAACGACGAGGCGTAGCCGAGTCGTTTACGCGGCTTGAGACGAGGCCGAGGTCGTTATTTGAACGTGAACAGCGCGGGCCGAGACATTATACCATATCCCTTTACATTACGGGCTGATTCCAGGCTACTACGTGTCAGTGATAAGCCCGCAGCATCAAAGCGTGTACATCGCGCAACATTGTCGCCGGCCCCTGCACTTTTTCAGTAAAATCGCGGTTGGGCGGCGGTTACGCAATAAAATCGCGGTTAGGAGGCGGTTGCAGTAAAACTTCAGCACTTTTTCAGTAAAATCGCGGTTAGGCGACGGTTACAGTAAAACTCCTGCACTTTTTCAGTAAAATTGCGGTTGGGCAGCGGTTACAGTAACACTCCTGCAAGCCGCGCAAGCTGTCGCGGCAAAATTCACTCGGGTCACATTTCCCAAAAGAGTCCAGCACGCAGGACTTCAGACCGATTACCACGCACACCGATTACCACGATGCCAAGCAGCGCCATTACTTCGGACTGCGAGATAGAAGAGGAAGAGGAAGAGGACTGCGGCGATGCGGAATCAGACATGGCCATCGGGCAATTCAACCTGCTACCACCCATCGACATCGCTACTGCACGTCTAGCAGCAGCTCGGCTCAATGGTGAGTCCCCGTCCTAAGTGTTGACTTGCGTTGACTGTCGACTTGCGTTGACTCCTGGCGGTTACGATGTTACGATGTTACGATGCAGAGGCTGCTCCGAGCAAGGAGACTTTCGCACCAGTCGCACCAGTCCCAGCACCAGCCCCCGCAGCAGCCCCCGCTCCGACCAGGAGATCTGGACGCCTATCTGGCAAGGCTGCAGGTAATTGAGTCTCATAGCTGTAGTTTACCAATCTCGCTTCTAAGACTGACACTGTATTGGTTGCAATGATGCAGGAGAGAATGCAGAAGAGGATGTTGTGTTACGGGCATTTCTTAAAGCCCCCAAGATTGCTGACTTTGCAACCCGAAGCAAGGCAGCCGCCTCCACCCAAGCAAAAGACAAAAGTCAGCTAAAGACCAGCTACAAGATGTTTGAGGAAGTGTTGGACAGCGGCAAATACGCAGGTCAGTGCCCCACCGACCAGCGTATCTTACAGGCAGTGTCCTACCTTGCCCAGCCTTGCCCAACCCCGTGCTTTAAGTTGGTTTTTGTATTGCCATACAGATGGTGAGGTAGCTTCTGAAGAAGTTATGGCTGCGTTGCGTCTATTCCTACGCAAGCGCCCTCTCACCATTGAGGAGCGATGCAGCCACCTGTATGAGTGCTACATGAAGATGCCCAAGGTTATGTGCATGGTTTTGTGCACCCTTGCAACAGGTAGGCAAGGTAGTAAGGGTGCCCTTGAAACCTAGGTAGTGCCTGTCTTGTGCATCATGTTATACACATGACTCCATTGTGCACCTTGTGCAGGGTACCGCAAGTCCACTGATGGAGGGAAGTGCAATGCAGATTCCTTGCGCCAGCGTATCTCTTCCCTTGCCCGTGTTGTGCGTGGTGAGCATCACCGTGTCAAGATCAGTGAGAATGACATGGCTCCAATTCTGGAGCCGGACGACCTGATGGACTTCAAGGGGCGCTTTGCCTTGATGTGGAAGGTTGTCGACGGTCACGACAAGGCGGCTTTCAAGGCAGGAGAGGTAAGATGCTATACAAGTGATGTAGCAGCCTGCCTCCCACTTTATATACACTCCCACCCCAGGACCTGGCAGCTGGACAACGGGCGGGCATGCGGCAGCGGCACCGGCTGCGTACGGAGGCCCCCCTCCCACCCCAGGACCTGGCAGCTGGCCCATGGGCTGGCAGGCGGCAGCGGCATCCGCTGCGTACGGAGGCCCCCCTCCCACCCCAGGACCTGGCAGCTGGACAACGGGCGGGCATACGGCAGCGGCACCGGCTGCGTACGGAGGCCCCCCTCCCACCCCAGGACCTGGCAGCTGGCCCATGGGCTGGCAGGCGGCAGCGGCACCGGCTGCGTACGGAGGCCCCCCTCCTACCCCAGGACCTGGCAGCTGGCCCATGGGCTGGCAGGCGGCAGCGGCACAGGCTGCGTACGGAGGCCCCCCTCCCACCCCAGGACCTGGCAGTTGGACCACGGGCGGGCATGCAGCAGCGGCACCGGCTGCGTACGGAGGCCCCCCTCCCACCCCAGGACCTGGCAGCTGGCCCGGTGGTTGGTACCCGGGACATGTGGCATTGTGGGGTCAAGCCCCTCAAGGCGGGAATTGGGCACCTCCCATCGATCCAGGGATAGCCCTAGGCTTTGAAGAGTTCAGGGCGAGTGAGGCAGCTAGCAAGGCCGCAAAGATGAGGCTATTGGCAGCTTTGATAGGGTAGGGCTTGTGCTACATAGGCAGGATAGGGCGTACAGATAGGGCGTAGGGCGATAGGGGGATAGGGCGTAGGACGATAGGGCGGACACAAGTAAGAATGATAGGCTGATTGGGCGGACACAAGTAAGCATGGGCTGAAAATGGCAGGAATTTACGGGAAAATAAAAATTCTTACTTCCCCCGTCACACACGCAAATTAGTGCACAACTATCGATTTTGAGGGGGTGTTTTTTGTACACGGTTCGCCTCGGAATGAGACTAATGGCCCATGCCCACCAACATCGTGAAAAATCTCTTAGTAATCAGCGATATTCGTGAATTATATAACTAATACTTAGTTACCCTTTTTTAAAGCTACTCCTTCTAGTGCAGTACTGCACCATATCTAATGCCGCAACAGTGCACCAAACCTCATCGTGAAAAACTGCACCATATACAGTCTAGTAGTTTTGTGATGTAACAAAGTAGTTATGTTGGTAATTCATTGGTATTTTACTGGTTTGGAGATTGATGTTCTTTTAAATCACATTGGTTCTCATGGTGTAGTACTGCACCTGTCACTAGTGCACTACTACAATGCACCCAATTGTGCTACACGGCACCACACCGAGTGGTACAACACATCACCTTAGCGATATCTCACCAACCATGCATATTTATGAATTTTCGTTAAAACCCCAATCTTACAACCACGTCATATGGCTATGTGCAAAATCTCAAGCCGCGATTCTGAAAAATGCTGTTACTAATTTGCTTGAGTGGTAATGTAAAGGGATACTCAGATAATGTTAACATGCATTTTCAGACTGTGGGCACACTTTTTCAGACCATTGACAAGGCCTGATAGGTCTGAGACCGGCCCGTTTCTAACCAGTCGCCGTGCTGTATGCAATGGGACCGCGTGGCAGCGGGGTAGACAGTATGAGACATATGAGAACGCGGCTAGTGAAGACGCGGAGGACGAAGGACCTAGCAAAAGCTGGACGAACAGACCCAGGCAGTCTCCGCTGACGAACAGTGTCGCTGTCTTGCAACAAGTGTACTCGACCACACCCCACCGCGTAAAACCAAATACCAGCAGATGCTACGCGACGGCCTGGAAGCATTTCGAGGTGCACTTGCTCGCTAGCTGGCTGGCTTGCAGGCTTGCAGGCTTGCAGGCCGGGACCTGACCGGATGTCGACCGGCGCAGGCGTGGTGCGTTCAGCAGAAGCTCGACACAGCACTCGAGCACTTGGTCGACAATGCGACCAAGTACATGCTTTACCTCTGCGCTGCGGATACGCGGCTCAAGGAACTGAAGCGCCTGCCCATCCGCGCCGCCCAGGAGCAAGCAGAGATGCTTCAGCTCGAGAAGGAGCCGCACATCGTAAGTTTGCTCCACAACTTGAAGTGCTTGCTGAGTTGATGTGCCTGCTGATGAACTGGTAATGCTGTGCTTGCAGAAGCAGTCAGCCATCAAGCAATTCCATGCAGGCCTGCAACAGCAATACCAGAATGCTAATGCGAAGGCTGGCTTCACCTCCAGTGTGCACATCACACAATGTGCAGCATACAGTCGAGCGTACACCACTGCCTGGAAGCAGATTGCAAACCACGACAAGCAGAGGTGAGCTATGATGTTTGCATGCATCTTGCAACCCCCTGTCCCTAGCCTTCTACACATGCCTTGCAGTGTCCCTGGACATTTCATCTGTGGGGGCAAGAAGTCAGCAATCCTGACTAAAGCCGACGTGGCGAAAGTCATGCATGCAACCCTGCCAGCAGTCACTGACGAGAAAGCCATGCTCAGGTGAGGCCTGTCAGCATGTCACTTGCAGCACTTTCAGCATCACCACTCCGTCTCTCTGCAGGGCTTTGATTTCAGTCTTGTGGGTCAATGCAGCCAGGGGTGACAGTGCCAGGCAGTGCCTACTGCAAGGCATGACAGTTGAAGAACAAGAAAGTATTGGCCCCTGCCAGTGCTTGAAGTTTGACATCAGCTACACAGCTGGCAAGACAACTGTGGTGAGCTGCCTGCCCCAGCCCCTGCCCCCGCCCCAGCCCCAGCAGCCCCTGACCCTGCCTGGGCCCCTGCCCCTACCCCAGCCCCTGCCCCAGCCCATGCCCCAGCCCCTGCCCCAGCCCCAGCCCCTGCCCAAGCCCCTGCCCAAGCCCCTGCCCCAGCCCCTGCCCCAGCCCCTGCCCCAGCAGCCCCTGCCCCAGCAGCCCCTGCCCCAGCCCCTGCCCCAGCAGCCCCTGCCCCAGCAGCCCCTGCCCCAGCCCTTGCCCTAGCAGCCCCTGCCTCTGCCCCTGCCCCCTGCCCCTGCAGGCGGGCTGTGTGGATCATCTCTCCTTCGTCCGGGCCAGCAGTATCTCCTGCTGCCCTGCTCATGCTATGGCGATGTATATGTACAACAGATTCACAGTAAAGAAGGAGACTCTACACCTGGATGACCACCTGCAATTCACGCAGCTACCCTTGTTCTCTGGCAGAAACCCACTGCAGTCCATCCAGTACGACTCCATGTATGAGAAGATGGACCAACTGTTTGTGAGCAACGGCGTGGATGTGGCAAGCACTACACATGCCCCTCGCAAAGGCGCGCCCTTGGAGATGGCCAAGTCTGGGTGAGTGAAGCAGCAGCAGCAGGGCAGGCCAACCCCAGCCCAGCCAAATGCACCACACCTAACTGTTTGTGTATGTATGTGCATGTACAGGGTGCAGCACGGGGACATCACAGCATCGCTCCTTAGCAGCCAAGCAGTTCAGCTTCGCGTCCAGCATCGCAGTTTGACGGTAGCAGCACAGCATCGCTCCTAAGCAGCCCGACAGTTCAGCTTCGCGTCCACCATCGCAGTTTGGGCGTAGCAGCACAGCATCGCTCCTAAGCAGCCCAGAAGTTCAGCTTCGCGTTGGGCAGTAACACAACACTACATCGCAGAGCAGCAGCTCAGTCGCAGAAGCAGCAGTAGCAGGGTTATGGTTAGGGTTAGGGTAGGGTTAGGGTTAGGGTTAGGGTTAGGGTTAGGGTTAGGGTTAGGGTTAGGGTTACTAACATTGTGTTACGGGTCCTCGGAGGGGTCGCCTAAGGAACCTTCCGGGACATAAAACGTCACGTACGGTCGGTCATTGCGATCGAGCGATAGTGCGTTCGATAGGCCGCACGCCCAAGGCCGGTGTCTGATAGGTTTGACACCCGGGTGTCATTGGACTTTTGCGAGAAAACCTCGAAAAAGGGGTCGCCTAAGGAACGTGTTTTTTGAGAGTTAGACTTTGCGGATAGGAGCGCTGGACCGAACGCTCCAAAATAGAGGGGCGATTTATCGGTTATCAAAAGTTGACCCTCGACCCTAACCTCGACCCTAACCCTAACCTTACCCTAACCGGAGTTAATCTCCGCAACCGCTTGGTCATTTTGAGCAAGAGTAGGTGCGTTGGATGGGGCTTGCGAAGGACTTGGAGAGAGCGTGGTTGACACGTCGGGTCCCATTCGACGTTTCCGAAGAAATCGCGAAAACAGTATCTCTGAGGAACCGTGTAGTTTCACCGTGCGAACACGCGCGTTAGAACAAGCGCGACAACAAGAGGGGGCGTATTAAAAATGAAAGTCAGGTACCAAGTGGTCGACATGTTAGGGGAATGCGAGTCTTCCGAGAAAACCGCGAGTGCATTCACGAGTGCATTCACGAGTGCATTCACTAGTGCATTCACGGGTGCAATCACGGGTGCAGTCACGGGTGCAATCACGAGTGCAGTCACGGGTGCAGTCACGGGTTCAGTCACGAGTGCAATCACGGGTGCAATCACGGGTGCAGTCACGAGTGCATTCACGGGTGCATTCACGAGTGCATTCACGAGTGCAATCACGGCTGCAGTCACGAGTGCATTCACGGGTGCAATCACGGGTGCAGTCACGAGTGCAATCACGGGTGCAGTCACGGGTGCAGTCACGAGTGCAATCACGAGTGCAATCACGAGTGCATTCACGAGGGCATTCACGGGTGCAATCACGGGTGCAGTCACGAGTGCAATCACGAGTGCAATCACGAGTGCAGTCACGGGTGCATTCACGGGTGCAGTCACGAGTGCATTCACGAGTGCATTCACTGGTGCAATCACGGGTGCTGTCACGAGTGCAATCACGGGTGCAGTCACGGGTGCATTCACGGGTGCAGTCACGAGTGCATTCACGAGTGCAATCACGAGTGCAATCACGAGTGCAATCACGGGTGCAGTCACGAGTGCACTCTCGGGAGCAGGCTTCACCGCACGGGGAACCGTCCATTACATGTACGTTACGATAGCGTGGTCACACTGCGAACCAACGATGGGCGCGGCGTGACGAACGCCCAAGCGGCCAAGCGGCCAAGCGGGCGGCGCGGTCAAGCTGACGAGAGGCGCGGAGGCATCGTCCCAAACCCTTTTGAAGAAAGATGTAGCACTAAGGTGGGTTTAGTCACACACGAAGAAGAAGAAGAAGAAGAAGAAGAAGAAGACTACGCCGGTATTCACCGGCGTGCATTAAGGGAGGAGCTACCGCCTGGGGCGCGGCCTGCTCCCACCGTCGAGAAGCAACAGACCTCCTTACCCTCCCCCCCCTTTAGTAGCTCGTAGCCTGTAGCTGTTCTTGGCAATGGAGTGGGCTGCCTCTACTGCATGTCTGGTGAGCTTGTTTAGTAGCTTGATTACGTCGTTTTGGGTGACCCCAAGGGCCAAAAGGTGTTGGCGCGTGTGTGTTTCATATGTAATGCCGCCTATACCTAATAGGATTGGTCGGATCTCGACCGTGTGGCCTTCCTTGCGGATGGTGTGTGCCAGTTTCGTGTGTTGGTTGAGAGCTTTGTCCAGTTGTTCTGCCCATGTGGAGTCCGCACAGTATTTGATTTCTATGATAGTGACCCGTTTGATGGCTTTGCCGCGTTTGCCCGTCTTCTGTAGGGGCGTCACCATGAGAATGTCTGGTCTGGTGGTATTTTTGGTCGTTGCTGTCTTGAGGACAAGTGCCCGCAGTGTTGTGTGTAGTGTGTCGTTAGGGAGGTCCAGGTTGTCTTTTGCGCCCCTTCTCCCAACTGCCGGTGTCCGCAAACCGGATGCACCCGCCGAGGGTTCCTTTGCTGATGGCTTTGGCGATAAGGCGGCCGGCCCCGTTGTGCCCTTCTTGCACAAGTGGTAGGGTCGCGCTACAGCCCGAGAGGAGGTGTGTGGCACTGTCAGCCTCCCCACAGAGTGGGCAGCGGTCGTCTGTCGCCTTTTTCCAGCGCATAGCCAGCTTTTGGTTGTAGAGCCCTCCGGTTCGGTAGAGTAAGGCGGTTCTTTGCGCGGGGATGGAGATGTTCGTGTCGGTCATCACTCTTTCGCCCGCTCCCTTTGCCGCAGCTTTGGTGATATCTTGGGTCATCTGATAGTAAATGCTGTCTTGGTTGGCGAGGCCTAACTTGTGCCTGCTATGCATGTGTGCTCGCACGCTGTGGCGGCAGTCCGGCAGTGGGGCGAGGGTTTCGCCGTCGGTCCCGTTGCTTAGCCATATGCCCCTCTCTCTACGTGTTGTCGGGTGGTACCCTTGTGTGTTGGCTTGTTCCGGGTGTAACGCTGCGTGCTTAGCAAGGGCATCTGCGCCTTCGTTTCCGATGACGCCCGAGTGGGCCTTGACTTTGAAGAATTGGATCGTGTTGGGGCTGTCGACGATGAGGGTGGCGATGTCTGTCAGGATGTCGTTATGTCTATGATTGATGAGGGACATAGGGTTAGCGAGAGCTCGGCGGATCTGATAGAGGGAGCAGAGGCTGTCGGTGGCGATGCGTCTGGCTCCCGCTTTCAGTGCCGCGTGTATCGCTGTGAGTTCTGCTTTGTTGATGGTGTTGTTCTCTGGGTCGTTCAGTGCAATGGTAATCAGGGCGTTGTTTTCTGGAATATAGACCCCCGCCCCGACGCGTGCCGGGGCTGGCTCGGATGTCTTGATGCAGCTCCCGTCAGTGTACGCTACAGTGGTCCATTCGGTGATGGCCATCCGTGGTAGCGTGGTGGAGTGGTGTGTGAGCTGGTGTTGGTTGCGTGTGTGCCCTGGCGTAGGTAGGGCCCTGTCCAGCGGGAGGCGGAGGTGCTGTTTGTGGCCACTGGGGAGGGTGGCTGGCTGTTTTTGGTTATTGGGTTTGTGATGGAAAGGGTGTGTCTCCCGGTCCGGATGTAGTGCGGTGGCTGTGCTAGCCATCCATCCTTGCGGGTTGCCTTTGGTGGTGAGTAGTTGCCCTGCCTCATTCCATATGACGTAGACGAGGAGGGTGGCGTGTTTGCCAAGTTTGGAGCAGTTGGTATTAGTGAGAGGTATGCTGGCCAGGTGCTGGCAGTACTCTGGGTACCGTCTCAAGGTGTCAATGTACTTGGGGTAAGAGATCCCCTTTTTGCCAGAGATCAACATGATGGTGGCCATGGCCTCCTCCTGGTGTGCTGAGTGTATAGCATGGTTAACGCATTTCAGGGCCACCGCATCATCGGCTGGTACGTTCCATGTGGACAGCCCAGTGTGACGTACGAGTAGGCAATTGTGGTGTGCCCCAAAGGCGGTGTCATTGATGTCGGGGCTCCAGTAGGTAGTAGTTTCTGGTCTAACTGTGAGTGGGTCCGCCCACCTTTGGACGGTACTTGTAAAGGATCGTGTGGTGTGCAGGGTAGTGAGGGCTTTGTCTTGTGCCAGTCTCATGGGGTGGCGGCTGCTCTGTGTGTCTTGTCTCCTTAGGAGGGCCACCAGTTCTGTGGCCAGGTTGCGTGTGTGTGGTGTGTGTTGTAACCAAGCGTGTAGGTGCTGGTTTTGTTGTTTGGTCAGGAGGCCTCCTGTGCGGCCCGACTCGTCGTGGACCGTTACGTGTTGCACGAAGTCGTGCCGTGGCATAATGGGCTCCCCCGTGCTTAAGTTCATCGCGGGGGTGGTCATGTGAGGGTGCAGTTGGAGGAAGGTTTCGCATCTGCCCGTCCCGACGATGTCCGTCTGCGGGTTAATGGGGTACGTGTGGAAGGTGGCCTTCGAGTGAAGGTTGGTGCACCGGGGCAGCCAGGTGTGCGGGTCCGGTAGTCCCTGCCGGGTGTGTGTTGGCAGCTGTGTGTCAGGCCGCGCGTATCTAGCTTCTTGTATCCTCTTATTTTCCTCTTCATAGTCGCTGCGTCGCGCCAGGTAGTCCAGGTGTGCCGTGATGAGAGGTGCCGGTTCGAGGGTGGGGCGCCAGTGAACTCGTATAAGGTCCGAGTGCGCTGATAGACGCATAGTCGTTTTGAACTCGTTGCTGCCAAACTTGCATATTGGGCACAACCAGTGGCTTGGTTCCTTGTGTCCCGACAGGAGGGCTTCCTCAAGGCAGGCTGGGTGGTAGGCCCTCTTGCAGTTGTGGCACATTGGGCTGTCTCCTCTTGGTAGCCAGCACAGCTCACAGGTGCACACGTCCTTAGCCTCTTCCCTGCTGATGGGTTCTATGTGTGTGGGTGTATAGCCTTCTTCTGCACATAGTGGTAGTGCCCATCTATCTATGACTGTGGGCTTCCAATGCACCTTGTAGTAGTTTTCCTTGTTAATGCCGTCCCATTGCCAGCCCTCTATGTTGGTAATGGCCTCTTGGTGGCCGTACATGGCCCCTAGTATGCAACCTAGGTTCTTGGGTTTACATCGGCAGGCTTTATCCACCTTCCAACTGGAGAGCCCTGGAATGTCAAGGCCTACTATGCGCACGATATCCTTCGGGATAGTTTGGATCTGTCTGCCCTCAGTGTTCCGTTTCGTGCCCGCCTTGGGTCGAGTGGGCTTCGTTGGAGGCGATTGTGCTTCTTTGTTCTCTCGTCTTAGCAGCCGGGAGTTGCTCTTGATGGCCTCCTGGGCTGCGGGCGGTTGTGTTGCATGTTCGGTCACGTGCGTCGGGTTGGGCGGTTGTGTTCCCGATGTGGGCTTCTTGGCAATCACATACGCCTGATATCAGCGTAGCGGTGCTTTGTGTCTTCTTCGACGTCGGTTGGTGCAAGCTCCGTCAAGCCCGCGGCCCATGGTTTAATTAGTCTTTGCGCAGCGGGCAGGTCGGAGGTGGTGTCTCGTTTGGCTGCGATGTCTTTCGCTTCTGTTGTGGTTGGGCATCTGTCCTGGGTCGCCATGGTCGTTAGTCTGTTGAGGGCGATATAGTGTTTTTGTTTGACCTTGTTGTGGAAGCGTTCTTTAAGCATCTTTCCTGAGATGATGTAGGTGCTGCCAGCGATGGTGTGTTGGAGCTCTGTGGCATGTCGGATGCCCAGGCTTTTGAGGCACGTCATGCAGGCACTAACTATGTCAAGTGGAAGGGCGCTAGTATTCTGTGTGATGAGTTGTCCAAGTAGTTTGGTTTCCTTCGGGTAGAGGTCTTGTCCTTCCTGAGTTGCAGTGAGTTGCGCCGTGGTAGCATGCAGGAGTTGTCTGGCGCGTAGGGTGTGTTGTAGCATAATGAGAGTGCGGTGTCCATGCTTGGCAGCTTGAGCGTAGAGCCAGGTAATCTGTTTGTGTAGTATGCTTCTGGTTATGTGGGCGTGTATAGTGTCTGTGGACTGGAGACTGTGCAAGAGGGCTGTAGTGTTTCTGGTATGGTACTCTTTGGCTGTTGAGCTGATGCCCAGGCCGAGCTTGTCGATGTCCTCCCTGACGACGGCATTGGTTGTGCCTAGTGGGAGTCTGAGTTTTTTCTTAACACATTGGTTGATTGCCCTGTCGTAGAGGTCTAAATCTCCTGGTGTGCATGGGACCACGCAGAAACTGTAAGCCAGACTGGGGATGATGGCTGTTTTGATGATGTGGATGGCTTGTCTGGCGCTGGCAAACGAGCGTCGTAGTCTTTCTAACTTCTGTCTCAGTTGGGACACCATGGCTATGTGTTGTGGTTTCCAGTTGAGCGTCATGGTAAGTAGGACACCTAGGTAAGTGAAGGGGGCGGTCGGTTGGAGGTAGGTGACAGGCTTCCCTTGTAGCTTTACGACTTGTAGTTCTCTGCGGGCTTGCTTTTCCGCTTCTGCCGTAGTGCTGCATCTGCCGGATTGGTGCGCTTTGTGGAGCGCCGCTGTGGCGATGGTTTTGCTGTGGGATATGATGAGGTGGCCCCAGTCCGAGTAGGCGGAGAGCTTGTCGGCCTGGCAACGTAGATTGCTGATTGAGTTGCATAGAATAGCGATGTCGTCTGCATAGTCGATGCTGCCGATTGTAAATCGCCCGGCGCTGTCGGTTGTATCGGATGTGAATTTGTACCCCCGCGCTCCTACTTGGAGCCAACGCAGTAGGGGTTCGATGTAGATGAGGAATAAGAAAGGTGATAGGGAGTCGCCTTGGATGGTGCCCCGGTCAACGGGTACCGGGTCGGTGTGACCGTACGGAGTGTTGAAGCGTGTCGTTGCCCCCGTGTAGAGGTCCCGCACCGCATCTGTAGCGTCGGTGGGAAAGCCTAAGTCATGCATAATCCATAGCAGTTTGTCTTGACAAGTGGTGTTGAAGGCACTAGTGAAGTCGACCAGGAGCGCATATATATCGACTTTGGCTAGCTTGGCGTCTTCGAGGGCCATGACTAACATTTGGAGCTGTTGTGTGGTGTCCCTGTGAGAGCGGAAGCCTGCTTGGCAGTTACTTAGCATCCCATTAGCTTCAGCATACTCGCACAGCGCCCTAGTTATGAGGCTGGTCCAGAGTTTGTAGATGGTGTTGGCCAGCCCCACACGTCTGTAGGCGTTGAGGTCTGTTTCCTGGCCCTTGTCTTTGTATAGCAGGCAGGTGTCACTGGCTTTCCATGCTGTGGGTGTGCAGCCAGTGGCCCACATGACGATAAACAGCTGGTGAATGGTGTCCCTCATCTCCCATGGCAGCATCTTGATGATCTCGTTTTCGATGCCGTCTGGGCCAGGTGCTTTGCCACCTGACAGTTTGCTGATGCATTCTTGAAATCCTGCTTTGTCCATGATGGCTGTGTGCAGCCAGTGTACATTTTGGCAGGTGTGCAACGTGAAGGGGTCGTCGGCTTTGGGGCGGGTCCAGGGAGAGTTTCTGGTCTGTGTGCTAGTGTAGTAACCGGTTTTACGAGTCGGCGGCGTGAGCTTTTGTCTGTAGGCGGTGGTGATAATTCGGTTGAGGTCGGCCAGGGCGGTGCAGATGTTCTTGGTATCGGGGTCGGCTAGTGCCTGCAGTCCTTTGTGGTCGGTGCGAGAAGGGCGTAGTATGTATTTGTTGGCTTTTTTGGGTTGGGTGCTGATGAGGTGTTGCATTCTGAGACGCGCCTGTGCAATGGCAAGTGCGGAGTCGTCGTCATCTAGTTTGTGGATTTGGTCGCGGTAGGAGTTGGTTAGCTGGGCGAGCGCGGCTTGCACGTGATTTTCGGTTGTACCGTCGCCCTGGCGTGCTTGCACCGCCTCCCTTACCTCCGCGTTGGTCGTGTCTGTCTCTGGGAGTAGGTCATCGATAGACGGGTGGACGCCGTTTTGTTTGTATAACCTTCTAGCCTTCCGGCTGAGTTCTCTGGTGGTTTTGAGCTTTTTCCCTAGTGCCAGTCTGATCTTGCACATGCTCCTGCGTTGGTAATGCTGGCCTCCTCTGGTCAATGTCTTGGTGTTGCATGTCTGCATGGCAGTTCCCCTGCAGGTTTCCAGGAGCGTTGTGAGCATGGTGGCTGCGGTGTCGACAGCTTCTCTAGCCGGGAGGCCTGCCACTAGTGTTAGGCGTTGTGGTTGTTGTGGGTTAGCCTTGTCTAGTGTGGTCAGGAAGTGGATAGAGTCTGTGTACATGGGAGCTAGGTATGCTGTCAGGTGTGCATGTAGTTGTGGAGCGCGTGAGCTGGGTTGTTGCACTGCCATGCGGTAGGCTTCCCTGTCATTATTGGTAATTGGGGTTGTGAGAATGGTATGGCTGTGTTTCAGGGGTTTATGTGTGGCTGCTAGTTCTATGCCCAGCCTGGTTGTGGTCAGTGTGGCGGTGAGCGGTCTGTGGTCACTAAGGTACGCTTGTGTGTCGACATGCGTGCGGTGCCCAGGGCCGTGTCTCGCATCGCGCGTCAGGATGGCGTCAATGCGGCTGTTGCAGTGTGGCTGCTGGTAGGTCCAGGCCCGGTCGCCGGAATCAGCTTCGGACAGGCGCATCTCTGTGGCGAACTCCCTCATCATGTGGTCTTGTGGGTATTCAGTGTGTTCGGAGCGGTCCTCTGCTTTCATCGTGGCATTGATATCTCCCGCCAGGATGAGTGAGCCGGGCAGTTGTCCAGTGGCAGTCTGTAGCGAACGGCTCCTCGAAGCCTAGCTCGCCTCCGAGTACTTCTGTACTGCAGTGTGACATGGTGGGCGAAAGGGGCAGGTGGGCCTTCGCGCACACCTGCTTCAGAGGTTCGACTCCTCGGGGGAAACGTTCTAAACCCTGGCCATGTCACGCTGTAGGAACGAAGGTAGTTAACGGTTGTCGGTGCTGCTCTTAGCACGCTACATTTTGGTTTCCGACCGACGTTGTCTAACGTTACCTTCTCTTCCTGAGCGATATGACTGCTAACAAGGAACCTCCGCCTGGCGGAGACAAACGGGCTGAGCGTCCCGCTCCAGGGGGCCAGACTCCTGGTTCCCCGCCCCCAGCGACTCCAAGTACTGCCGCTGGAGCCCCAGCAGGAGTCCCTGTTGCAGCCGGGGCGCCAAATACTGGCACGGCACCTGCTGCCAACAATACGCCCTCTCTTCCTGCCGCAGCCCCTGTTTTCGCAGACGTTGAGAAGATCACAGGCCTGCAGCCCGCCCAGGCGCTGGACCTGCTAAGATTTGTCCTGACCTCTCTGAACAGCATCGCCTCTGCTCAGCCTTCGGCTGCTACTGCACCTCCTGCGACTACGCCTGGCGTTTGTCCTATCTCGTATGCGGGAGCTGTCACAGCTGCGCCCCATCTCCCTGAAGTCGGCACTTCTGCCGCAGCAGCTGCGGCTGACGAGATCCAAAGGTTGCGCCAGCAGCTGGTGGGGGTGACTGCGCACTTGAATGCCGCCCAGAATGAAGCTGTCCGCGTTCGAGCTGAGCTTTCGGAGATGGAGATGCTACAGGACCGCGTGAACTCGGTGGTGAGTGGAGAGCAAGGTGTTGCAGCTCTTCGCAGCCAGTCGGACAGACCTGCTGCAAACCTGAACAGCGGCACATCTGCTGCATTGATTGCACTTGGTGCTACGCCAGCCTTGTCAGGCACTGTTGCACCTGGTGCGCCGTTGTCAGGCAGGCAAACACCTTTGTCCTAGGTTGCACCTCCTGCGAATGCGACACTTGCTGCGCCAGTCCCTATGTCCAGGGTTAAGATCCCAGGTCCTGACAAGTGGACGGACCAGTGCCTTGCCACTTCACGTGTAGCAGAAATCTTCTGTGAGGATCTTGAGGTGCATTGTGCATATTTGCGCATAGACCCTGCTGATGCCTTGCCCAACTTCTTGACAGGCAAGGCCAGAGAGGTATGGTACCCAGCAACCAGGAATGCTCACATTCTTGCCCATGGCTTTAGGCCAACATGGACCCATCTGCGTGCTTCCTTTAAGGAAATGGCTGGTGATGACCTGCGCAATGAGTCAGATGTGCACCGCAGGAAGCTACTGGACCCCAATGCCTTGCGCATGTCCCCAGGTTCAACTTTGAATGCTTACATCACTGATTTCAGGAACACCCTTACGGTGGCAGGTTCTACCTGCATGGCACCAGCTATGCTGGTGACCACTTTCATTAGGGGGCTCACCTCTGAGCTGCAATCATCTGTGGTGCATGATCTTGCCCTGATGCGTGAGCCCACCCTGAATGATGCCATTCAGGCTGCCATGAATGCCCAGAAAGTACTCTTTGCGGTAGCTACCAACCATGTGGGACGCCGTCCACCTGCTCCCCATGTGGCTGCCTTTGTGCCCCCTAAGCAGATGGACCGCATCAGGGGCGGCCCTGCTCCTGCTGGAGGACCACCCCGCCCTGCCCATCGTGGCCCTTACTGGGACGTGTCCAGCAGCAGCAGCAGTGGAGGCCACCGTGGCAGTCGCCACAGCAGCCAAGGTGGGGGCCGCCATGCTGGCCGTGCTGCCCAGGCCCCCCCTGCCACAGCCCCTGTGTGCCCAGCACCTGCTGCTGGCGGGTCCACCCTGCCAATTCCTGGCTATGCGTGCCATCACTGCTGGAACCCCAACCACTTCCGTGACTACTGCAACCTGAAGCATCTGCCAGCAGATGAGGCCCGCCGGGTCAGTGGCTACCCCCGCCCTGCTTCCCTGGGTCCCCCTTCCCGCCATGCCAACCCTCCTGGGGATCTGCCCCCTCGGTCCCAAAAGCGAGACCGCAGCCCTCCCGGCAAGGGAGGCTGGAAGCAGCAAGGCAAGGGTGACCGGCGCCGTTGAGGCTTTGCCCAACCAGTGCGCCAGGCCTGTGTTGGTGCCTGTGGGACTGTGCCCGTGAATCAGGCATGTTTGCCAAGGGACAGTGCTGCAGACGATAGTGTTTTACACTTCTCGTTCTCTGGCAAGGTGAATAGTAGAGACTGCACCATGCTCTTTGACAGCGGTGCAGCAGCAAGTTTCATCAATTGTGCAGCTGTTGAGATGTACTCTTTGAGTAGCCACAGATTGCAGCAGCCTAGGGAATTCCAGGTTGCTAATGGTCAGCCTGTCAGGTGCACACATGCTTGCACGGTGCAGCTGCAGGTTCAGTCTTTGAACTGCCAAGTAGACTTGTTAGTTATGCCAGAGATGTTCTCTGCTTTTGATGTGTTAATGGGTAGCGACTGGTTGCAGTCAAATGGTGCATTGCTGGATTACCTGGCGCGTACAGTGACCCTGCAGATGTCAACTAACAAGACCGTGCTCAAGTGTGAGCCTACAGCGCCTATTCTGGCACCACACTGTGCCCATATCCTGGCCAAGCATAGTCATGCTACAGTGTCAGCTAAAGTTGCCTAAGAAAAGGAGGCCAATCTCTGGTCGCCCTAATATCCTCTCAACCCGTCAACCCTACCCCCCCTCCAGCAAATCTGCTGTCCGTACACCCTACCCCTTCTCCAGCAAATATGCTGTTCAATGACCCTATCCCCCACTCTCCCCCAATGACCTTACCCTCTGACAACCCCATCAATTACCCTACCTCTATACCCCCTGCCGTGGCAGCTCAGCTGACTACACTCATATCTGAGTTTGAGGACGTCTTCGCACCCTTCAACAAACTGCCCCCCCAACGTCCAGTGGGACACACCATCCCTCTCCAGCCTGGCTGTAAGCCACCAGCTCTGCCGTCTTATAAGATGAGCCAGCCTGAGCTGCTGGAGATGAAGAAGCAGGTCGCTGCTTTCCTGGAACAGGGCATCATAGAGCCTTCGTCATCACCCTATGCTGCCCCTGTCCTCTTTGTGAAAAAGAAGTCAGGTGTAGCGAACGGCTCCTCGAAGCCTAGCTCGCCTCACGGTACTTCCGTACTGCAGTGTAACATGGTGGGCGAAAGGGGCAGGTGGGCCTTCGTGCACACCTGCTTCAGAGGTTCGACTCCTCGGGGGAAACGTTCTAAACCCTGGCCGTGTCATGCTGTGGGAAAGAAGGTAGTTATCGGTTGTCGGCGCTGCTCTTAGCACGCTACATTTTGGTTTCCGACCGACGTTGCTACTAACGCCACTTTCTCCCTAAGCAAATGACTGCCAACAAGGAGCCTCCTCCTGGAGGAGACAAACGACCGGAGCGTTCTGCTCCTGGGGGCCAAACTCCTGGCTCCCCGCCCCCAGCGACTCCGAACGCCACCTCTGGTGTTCCAGCAGCGGTTCCTGCTGCGACTGGGGCGCCAACTACTGGCACGTTGGTAACTATTACCACCCCCGTTCTTCTTGTGCCTATCACAAGCCCCGCCTTCGCGGAAATCGAGAGGGTTACTGGTCTACCGCCCGCTCAAGCGATGGATCTGCTGAAGAACGTGCTGCAGACTCTGAACGCTATGTCCTCCGCTCAGCCTCTGGCTGGCCCAGCACCTTCAGCTGTGGCGGCCCCTGGAGCTGCCCCGCTCTCTTATGCAGGAGCCCTGACAGCTGCCCCGATCCTGCCTGATACTGGCACGTCTGCAGCTGCTGCGCAAGCTGATGAGATTCAGAGGCTTCGCCAGCAGCTGGTGGGGGCAAACGCGAATCTCCAGGCGTCTCAGAACGATGCTGTCCGAATTCGAGCGGAGCTCGCTGAGCTGGAACGTCTCCAGGGCCTGCAGAATGCGCTGGTGAGTGGAGATCCGACTGTGGCAGACATCCGTAACTTGTATTCGCAGTCAGCTCGACCTGCTGTGAATGGTAGCAGCGGCACTTCTGCTGCTCTGGTTGCGCCTGTTGCACCTGCCTCGTCGGGCACTGCCACTCCTGCCGCACCTACTGCGCCACCTGCAGCACTAGTGGGACAGTTGCCCTTGTCTCAGGTTGCTACGCCCGTCCCTGTGCCAGCCTCTTTGCCCAGGATAAAGGTTCCAGGTCCTGACAAATGGACGGATCAGTGCCTTGCCACATCCCGGGTTGCAGAAATCTTCTGTGAAGACCTTGAGGTTCACTGTGCATATCTGCGCATTGACCCTGCTGATGCACTGCCCAACTTCCTGTCTGGCAAGGCTCGTGAAGTGTGGTATCCTGCTACTAGGAATGCACACATCCTTGCCCATGGCACTAGGCCAACTTGGGCCCACCTGCGTGCTTCTTTCAAGGAGATGGCTGGTGACGATCTGCGTAATGAATCAGACGTGCACCGCAGGAAGCTGTTGGATCCTGGTGCCCTACGCATGTCAGCAGGTTCCACCTTAAACTCCTACATCACGGAGTTCCGGAACACTCTGACAGTGGCCGGTGCCACATGCATGGCACCCTCCATGCTTGTTGCCACTTTCATCAGGGGCCTCACCCCTGAACTGCAGTCTCGTGTGGTGCATGATCTTGCCCTTATGCCTGACCCTAACCTAACTGATGCCATTCAAGCTGCTGTGAATGCACAGAAGGTTTTGTTTGCAGTGGCCACTAATCAAGTGGGCCGTCGTCCACCTGCACCTGTGGCTGCCTTCGTGCCCCGTAAGCAGATGGACCGTATTCGAGGCTTCACCGCCCCTGCTGGAGGATATCCTCCTGCGGCCCCTCGTGGCCCCTACTGGGATGTCAGTAGCAGCAGCAGCAGTGGCCACCGTGGAAGTCGCCACAGCAGCCAGGGTGGTGGACGTCCTCCACGGCCCCCTCCCTCTGCTGCCCCTGTGTCTGATGCCCCTCCCAGGCCACCTCCTGGCCACGCCTGCCACCACTGCTGGAACCCCGCCCACTTCAGGGACTACTGCAACCTCAAGCACCTGTCTGCTGAGGAAGCCCGCCGGGTCTCTGGGTTCCCTCGTCCCCCCTCCCTGGGCCCCCCTTCTGGTCATGGTGCTGGTGACCGTCCTCCAAGGGGCCCAGGCAAGCGTGACCGCAGCCCCCCAGGCAAGGGTGGATGGAAGCAGCAGGGCAGCAAGGGTGACCGCCGCCGCTGATGTGTTGCCCAACCAGCTGGCCAGGACTGTGTTGGTGCCTGTTGCCCAGTGCCCAGTAATCAGGCTGCTATGCCTGAGGGACGTGCAGCAGACGATGGTGTGTTACACTTCTCGTTTCCTGGTAGAGTGAATGGCTACGCATGTACCATGCTGTTTGACAGTGGTGCAGGCGGCCAGCTTCATTAATTGTGCTGCTGTTGAGCAGTATCAGCTTGCCAGTTTTAAACTGAAGCAGCCCAAGGAATTCCTTGTGGCCAATGGGCAGTTTGTGCTTTGTACGCATGCATGCAGCGTCCAGTTGAATGTGCAGACCCTGAGCTGCAGGGTTGAGTTGCTGGTGATGCCAGAGATGTTCTCCGCCTTTGATGTGTTAATGGGCAGTGACTGGTTACAGTCGAATGGTGTACTGCTAGACTACCTGGCACGTACTATTACAGTACAATTGGCAGCTGTGAAAACAGTGCTCAAGTGTGAGCCAGCAGCGCCCATTATGGCCCCTCATTGCGCTCATATCCTGGCCAGACACAGACAAGCTACTGTATCAGCCAAAGTAGCTTACAGATGGTTAAGGAAAGGCGGCCAATCTCTGGTTGCCCTCATCTCGTCCCAGCCCATAAACCCTACCCCAGCAAGTGTGCTGTCCGTACACCTTACCTCTACTCCAGCTAATTTGCTGTCCAACAACCCTGACCCTCACTCCCACTCAACCACCTCACCCTCCGGCCCACTTATCCATCACCCAACCCCTGCTCCAGCTAATCAGCTGTCCCCTAATCCTGACCCTCACTCTCACTCAACATCCTTACCTCCTGCCCCCTCTATCAACTACCCTACCTCTATACCCCCTGCAGTTGCAGCTCAGCTGACAGCACTCATATCTGAGTACGACGATGTCTTCGCACCCTTTAATACCCTACCACCTCAGCGTCCAGTGGGACACACCATCCCCCTCCAGCCTGGCTGTAAGCCACCAGCTTTGCCATCATATAAGATGAGCCAGCCAGAACTTCTGGAAATGAAGAAGCAGGTTGCAGCTTTCCTGGAGCAGGGCATCATTGAACCTTCCTCCTCTCCCTACGCTGCCCCTGTCCTCTTTGTCAAAAAGAAGTCAGGTGAGTTAAGGATGTGTGTAGATTATCGTCAGCTGAATAAGATCACACTCAGGGATCAATACCCACTACCTCGAATGGATGACCTGTTTGACAGGTTGGCTGGGTGTACAGTGTTTTCGTCACTTGACCTGCAAGCTGGATATCACCAGATCAGGTTTCCTGATGAGGATGTCCCTAAGACAGCCTTCAGGACACCCAGTGGCCTATATCAGTTTAAGGTCCTATGCTTTGGATTAACCAATGCACCAGCCACGTTTCAACGTGTGATGAACAATGCTTTTGCTGATGTTATTAATGACTGTGCACTTGTGTACATAGATGATATCCTCATCATGTCCAAAAACGTACCAGAACACTTCACACATTTGAGGAGAGTTCTTGAATTATTACGTAAGCATCAGTTTAAAGCTAAGCTATCCAAATGTGAGTTTCTTAAAACTGAACTAAAATTCCTGGGTCACATTGTCAGTGACCAGGGCATTGCTGTTGACCCTGACAAGGTGAAGTCTATCACTTCCTGGCCTGTGCCACGCAGCCTGACTGCCATGCAGCAGTTCCTAGGTGCTGCAAATTTTGTGCGCAAATTTGTACACAACTTTAGTGCTATTTCAGCACCCTTGACAGACCTGACTGGTAAAGCAGGTGCTGATTTCAATTGGCATAAGTGGCCTGATGATAAATTAAAGGCTTTCGATGCTCTTAAGCATGCTATTTCAAGAGTACCTTTACTCAAAATCCCAGATATTACCAAACCTTTTCAGGTTTACTGTGACGCCTCTTTGCAAGGCGTAGGAGCAGTACTCATGCAGGAGGGGTATCCTCTGGCTTACTTAAGCAAAAAGCTGATTCCAGCTGAAAAAAACTATACCACTGGTGAACAAGAGTTACTTGCTATTATCACTGCATGTAAGGAGTGGCGCTGTTACCTGGAAGGTGTCCCCTTCACATTGTATACAGACCACAAACCCCTAGTCGCCTTAAAAACTCAAAAGGTCTTGTCAAGACGCCAGACCAGATGGCTGGAGTTTCTCTCCCGGTATGATTTTACCATTGAGTACCTACCTGGTGATACTAACCCTGCTGACCCTCTGTCACGCATACCTCATGCTCCTGCCAGCAACCCTGTCATGGTTATGACCAGAGGCAGGAAGCGCCTTTTGGAGGGGGAGGAAGCTGGTGTGGTACAGCCTGCTCAGCCTGCCATTCAGCAGCCGCAGCAGGAGCCACAGCCTCAGCTGGTTTTGGAACAGCCCCTACCCCCACCTCCTTTGCCTGTGCACCCTCTGCACGCTGTCAATATGACAGAGCAGCTGCTGGCAGCGTATGCAGCAGATGAGGCCTTTGCCAACACGGTGGATCAATATGATCAGGATCAGCATGGTCTGTATCGCACCAAAGGCAAGAACCAAATAGTGGTTCCTAATTGCCAACAGCTCAAAGCCAGGATATTGGTGGAGATGCATGACGCACAGTTTGCAGGCCATGTGGGGATCACCAAGACGCTGGAGCGTATCTCCAGGATATTCTGGTGGCCACGCATGAGGTCTGAAGTACGTCACTATGTGAGTAACTGTGATGCATGCCAGCGCAACAAGTCTGTGAATACCAGACCTGGTGGCTTACTCACGCCACTGGCCATACCCTATGACAGATGGGAGTCCATGTCCATGGACTTGATCACTAAACTACCGCCCGGTGATCATGGCTTTGATGCCATTGCTGTCTTTGTGGATAGGCTGTCTAAGATGGTACATTTTGTGCCATGCCGTGAGTCTATGAATGCTGAGGGCTTTGCCCGCCTATTCATTGACAATGTGTTTAAACATCATGGAGTGCCCAGAGAAATAATCTCTGACAGGGGCTCTCATTTTACTAATCATTTCTAGGCGTCAGTTATGGCCATTCTTGGTGTAAAAGAATGTAAATCCAGCGCTTACCATCCTGAGTCTGATGGTCAAACAGAGAGGTATAATCGTACCTTGGAGGAAATGCTTCGACATTACATCTCCCCTGCCCAGTCTGACTGGCCCTTCTTCCTGTCACTGGCTGAAGAAGAAGAAAGAAGAAGACTACTCCGGTGTTCACCGGCGTGCATTAAGGGAGGAGCTACCGCCTGGGGCGCGGCCTGCTCCCACCGACCAGCAAGAGAAGAAGTGACCCCCCTACCCTCCCTCCCTCTTAGTAGCCCTGAGTCTGTAGCTTGTCTTTGCAATGGAGTGGGCTGTCTCCACCGCGTGTCTTGTTAACTTGTGTAACAGTTTGGTAGTGTTATCTTGTGAGACCCCCAAGTCCAGGAGGTGTTGCCGTGTGTGTGCTTCATACGTTATGCCACCTATGCCCAGGAGGATGGGTCTAATCTCCACCATGTGGCCTTCCTTGCGTATGGTTTGAGCTAGATGGGTGTGTTGGTTGAGTGCCTTGTCTAATTGATCCGTCCACCTTGAGTCCGAGCAGTATTTGATTTCTATAATAATGACCCGTTTAATGGCTTTACCACGTGTGCCCGTCTTCTTTGTTGGCATCACCATAAGAATGTCTGGTCTGGTGGTGTTTTTGGTTGCTGCTATCTGTAGTCCGAGTGCTCGTAGTGGTGTGTGTAGTGTGTCGTTAGGGAGGTCGAGGTCTTCTCTTGCGCCCTTCTCCCAGCTGCCGGTGTCCGCAAAGCTGATGTAACCGCCTAGGGTACCCTTGCTTATGGCTTTAGCGATGAGGCGGCCAGCCCCGTTATGCCTTTCTTGCACCATCGGTAGTGTCTCGCTGCAGCCCGAGAGGAGGTGAGTGGCACTATCGGCTTCCCCGCAGAGTGGGCACCGGTCGTCGGTCGCCCGTTTCCAACGCATGGCCAGCTTTTGGTTGTAGAGCCCGCCGGTACGGTAGAGAAGGGCAGTTCGTTGCGTGGGTATGGAGATGTTCGTGTCGGTCATCACCCTTTCGCCGGCTCCTTTCGCCGCGGCTTTGGTGATCTCCTGGGACATCTGGTAGTAGATACTGTCTTGATTGGCGAGACCGAGGCTGTGCCTGCGGTGCATGTGTGCTCTCACGCTGTGGCGGCAATCCGGCAGTGGGGCGGGGGTGTTGCCATCGGCTTCGTTGTTGAGCCAGGTGTTGGTCTCTGTCCGTGTGTTCGGGCGGTAGGCCGGGGTGTTGGCCAGCTCTGGGTGTAACGCCGCGTGCTTGGCGAGGGCATCGGCGCCTTCGTTGCCGATAATTCCCGAGTGGGCCCGGACTTTGTAGAAGTGGATCGTGACGGGGCTATCGATGATGAGGGTAGCGATAGCGGTCAGGATGTCGTTGTGCCTGTGTGTGATGAGCGACATCGGGTTAGCGAGGGCTCGGCGGATCTGGTAGATAGAGCAGAGGCTGTCGGTGGCGATGCGTTTGGCCCCCGCTGTGAGTGCCGCGTGTATCGCCGTGAGTTCCGCTTTGTTGATGGTGTTGCTTTCTGGGTCGTCCAGGGCGACGGTGATGAGGACGTTGGTCTCCGGGATATAAACCCCCGCCCCGACGCTCGCTGGGGCTGCCCCCGAGGTCTTAATGCAGCTGCCGTCCGTGTACGCGAGCGTGGCCCATTCGGTGATGGCCATCCGTGGCTGCGTCGTGGAATGGTGCGTGAGTTGTTGGTGGCCGCGCTGGTGCCCCGAGGTGGGGAGGTCCTTGTCCAACGGCAGGCGCATGTGTTGTTTGTGGCCGCTAGGGGGTGTGGCTGGCTGGCTTTGATTCGTTGGTCTGTTGCGGATTGGGTGTGTGTCCCGTTGTGGGTGGAGGGCAGTGGCAGTGCTAGCCAGCCATCCTTGGGGATTGCCTTTGGTGACAAGTTGTTGTCCCGCTGCATTCCAGATGACGTAGATGTGGAGGTTGGCGTGCTTGCCTGGCTTTGAGCATCTGGTCTTGGTGGGGGGTATGCTAGCCAGGTGCTGACAGTATTCAGGGTAGCGCCGCAGGGTGTCAATGTGTTTAGGGTAGGAGATGCCCTTTTTCCCAGGGATCAGCATGATGGTTGCCATGGCCTCCTCCTGTGTAGCTGAGTGTATAGCATGGTTGACGCATTTCAGTGCCACTGCATCGTCTGCCGGTACATTCCATGTGGATAAGCCAGTGTGGCGTACCAGTAGGCAGTTGTGGTGTGCCCCAAAGGCCGTGTCGTTGATGTCAGGGCTCCAATAGGTGGTGGTTTCTGGTCTTACTGTGAGTGGATCAGCCCATCTTTGGACGGTACTTGGAAAGCTGCGTGTGGCGTGTAGGGTGTTAAGGGCTTTGTCTTGTGCCCCTCTCATGGGGTGGTGGCTGCTCTGTGCGTCCTGTCTCCTTAGTAGGGCCACTACCTCTGTGGCCAGGTTGCGTGTGTGTGGTGTGTGTTGTAACCAAGCGTGTAGATGTTGGTGTTGGTCTTTTGTCAGGAGGCCAGCTGTGCGACCCGACTCGTCGTGGACCGTTACGTTTTGCACTAAGTCGTGCCGTGGCATAATGGGCTCCCCCGTGCTGAGGCTCATCGCGGGGTCGGTCATGTGGGGGTGAAGTTGGAGGAAGGTTTCGCAATTGCCCGTCCCGACGATGTCCGTCTGCGGGTTGATGGGGTAGGTGTGGAAGGTGGCCTTCGAGTGCAGGTTGGTGCACCGGGGTAGCCAGGTGTGCGGGTCCGGTAGTCCCTGTCGGGTGTGGGCCGGCAGGTGCGTGTCGGGCCTCGCATGTCTGGCCTCTTGTATCTGCCTGTTTTCCTCGTCGTAGTCATTGCGCTTTGCTATGTAGTCCAAGTGTGCCGTGATGAGCGGCGCCGGTTCGAGAGTGGGGTGCCAGTGTACTCGTATGAGGTCCGAGTGCGCTGACTGACGCATGGTAGTCTTGAAGTCATTGCTGCCGAACTTGCATATAGGGCACAGCCAGTATCCTGGTTCCTTGTGTCCTGACAGGTGGGCTTCCTCAAGGCAGGCTGGGTGGTAGGCCCTCTTGCAGTTGTGGCACGTTGGGCTGTCTCCTCTTGGTAGCCAGCACAGCTCACAGGTGCACACGTCCTTAGCCTCTTCCCTGCTGATGGTCTCTATGTGTGTGGGTGTATAGCCTTCTTCTGCACATAGTGGTAATGCCCATCTATCTATGACTGTGGGCTTCCAATGCACCTTGTAGTAGTTTTCCTTGTTGATGCCGTCCCATTGCCAGCCATCTATGCTGGTAATGGCCTCTTGGTGGCCGTACATGGCCCCTAGTATGCAGCCTAGGTTCTTGGGTTTACAACGGCAGGCTTTATCCACCTTCCAGCTGGAGAGTCCTGGGAGGTCAAGGCCTACTATGCGCACTATATCCTGCGGGATAGTTTGGGTCTGTCTGCCCTCATTGTTCCGTTTCGTGCCCGCCTTGGGTAGAGTGGGCTTCGTCGGGGGCGGTTGTGTTGCTCGTTGCTCTCGTTTCAGCAGTCGTGAGCTCGTCCTGGTGGCATCATGGACTGCGGGTGCCGCTGCGGCCCGGTCCGCCGTTGCTGGTTGCGTTGCTTGCAGGGCCGCATACGCTTTCATATCCATATAGCGGGTTCTGGTGTCTGGCACGGCGGGTGTGGGCGCAAGTTCCGTGAGACCCGCGGCCCAGGGTGTGATTTTGCGTTGGGCGGGCGGTAGGGTGGGTGATGTGTTGCGGCTGTCCCGGATGGTGCGCGTTACGGTCGCGTCAGGGCATGAGGGCTGGGCCGCCATGGCCGCAAGTTTGTTGAGGGCGATAATGTGTTTCTGTTTGACCTTTTTCCCGTATTTCGATGTGAGCATGCTACCCGTGATGATGTGTGTGTTGCCCTCGCAGCTGAGCTCACATGCGTTGGTAATGCCTAGGCTTTTGAGGCAGGTGATGCTGGCGCTGACGACGTCGTGTGCATGAGAACTGTTGGCTTGCGTGATGAGGCGGCCGAGTGTGTGGCATTCCTCGGGGTAGAGGGGTAGTCCCCCTTCCGTGGCTGCCAGCCCGGCTAGTGAGGTATAGACTAGTTGCCGTGCCCTGAGGGTATGGTGGAAGAGGGTGAGCATGCGGTGTCCTTGAGTGTTGGCCAGGGTATTGAGCCATATGATTTGCTTGTGTAGCATGCTCCTTGAGATGTGGGCGTGCGTCACATCTGTGGACTGGAGGCTTTGTGTGAGGGTCACTGGCTGAGTTTGCTGTGAATAACAGCTGGCAGGAATCCATCCAGTCCACTCCCTTCCTGGTCAACACTGGCCAATCACCTCTGACACCGGCTCTGCTGGAGCTGCCAGGTGAGGTGTACTGTCCCTCTGCCAGGAAGCTGTCTGAATGGTGGCAGAGTAATGTCAAGCAGGCCCGCCACTTCATGGAACAAGCTCAGCAGCGTCAGGCCTATCTGGCTAACAAAGGACGCAGGGAGGTGGAGTTCAGCCCTGGTCAGCTAGTGCTATTGAGCACCAAGAACCTCAGGCTGAAGCCAGGTAAGGCCAAGAAGTTGCTGCCTAGGTTCATTGGGCCTTTCAAGGTGCTGGAGCATGTAGGTCCTGTCGCTTTACGCCTAGACCTGCCCCCTGCCATGGCCCGCATGCACCCTGTGTTCCATGTTGCTCTGTTGCGACCTTACACTTCTGAGCATCCTCACTTGCCTCCTCCTGTGGATTGGCTAGACGAGGCGCCTCTGTATGAGGTCGAGAAGTTGCTCGCCCATCGTGGTGTCCGTGCTGGTAGAGCACGTGGCTACTTGGTCAAGTGGCTGGGTTATGATGACTCTTACAACACATGGGAGCCAAGGAATAACCTTGTGAACTGCCAAGAAGTGTTGACTGCATATAATGCAGTGCATGGTTTGTCTTAGCATCACTGCTATAGTGTTGCGAGTCCTTGTGTTATCACGAGGGCGGAGCGTTTCCTCTTTAGAGGGGGAGGAATGTAGCGAACGGCTCCTCGAAGCCTAGCTCGCCTCACGGTACTTCCGTACTGCAGTGTGACATGGTGGGCGAAAGGGGCAGGTGGGCCTTCGTGCACACCTGCTTCAGAGGTTCGACTCCTCGGGGGAAACGTTCTAAACCCTGGCCGTGTCATGCTGTGGGAAAGAAGGTAGTTATCGGTTGTCGGCGCTGCTCTTAGCACGCTACATTTTGGTTTCCAACCGACGTTGCTACTAACGCCACTTTCTCCCTAAGCAAATGACTGCCAACAAGGAGCCTCCTCCTTGAGGAGACAAACGACCGGAGCGTTCTGCTCCTGGGGGCCAAACTCCTGGCTCCCCGCCCCGAGCGACTCCGAACGCCACCTCTGGTGTTCCAGCAGCGGTTCCTGCTGCGACTGGGGCGCCAACTACTGGCACGTTGGTAACTATTACCACCCCCGTTCTTCTTGTGCCTATCACAAGCCCCGCCTTCGCGGAAATCGAGAGGGTTACTGGTCTACCGCCCGCTCAAGCGATGGATCTGCTGAAGAACGTGCTGCAGACTCTGAACGCTATGTCCTCCGCTCAGCCTCCGGCTGGCCCAGCACCTTCAGCTGTGGCGGCCCCTGGAGCTGCCCCGCTCTCTTATGCAGGAGCTCTGACAGCTGCCCCGATCCTGCCTGATACTGGCACGTCTGCAGCTGCTGCGCAAGCTGATGAGATTCAGAGGCTTCGCCAGCAGCTGGTGGGGGCAAACGCGAATCTCCAGGCGTCTCAGAACGATGCTGTCCGAATTCGAGCGGAGCTCGCTGAGCTGGAACGTCTCCAGGGCCTGCAGAATGCGCTGGTGAGTGGAGATCCGACTGTGGCAGACATCCGTAACTTGTATTCGCAGTCAGCTCGACCTGCTGTGAATGGTAGCAGCGGCACTTCTGCTGCTCTGGTTGCGCCTGTTGCACCTGCCTCGTCGGGCACTGCCACTCCTGCCGCACCTACTGCGCCACCTGCAGCACTAGTGGGACAGTTGCCCTTGTCTCAGGTTGCTACGCCCGTCCCTGTGCCAGCCTCTTTGCCCAGGATAAAGGTTCCAGGTCCTGACAAATGGACGGATCAGTGCCTTGCCACATCCCGGGTTGCAGAAATCTTCTGTGAAGACCTTGAGGTTCACTGTGCATATCTGCGCATTGACCCTGCTGATGCACTGCCCAACTTCCTGTCTGGCAAGGCTCGTGAAGTGTGGTATCCTGCTACTAGGAATGCACACATCCTTGCCCATGGCACTAGGCCAACTTGGGCCCACCTGCGTGCTTCTTTCAAGGAGATGGCTGGTGACGATCTGCGTAATGAATCAGACGTGCACCGCAGGAAGCTGTTGGATCCTGGTGCCCTACGCATGTCAGCAGGTTCCACCTTAAACTCCTACATCACGGAGTTCCGGAACACTCTGACAGTGGCCGGTGCCACATGCATGGCACCCTCCATGCTTGTTGCCACTTTCATCAGGGGCCTCACCCCTGAACTGCAGTCTCGTGTGGTGCATGATCTTGCCCTTATGCCTGACCCTAACCTAACTGATGCCATTCAAGCTGCTGTGAATGCACAGAAGGTTTTGTTTGCAGTGGCCACTAATCAAGTGGGCCGTCGTCCACCTGCACCTGTGGCTGCCTTCGTGCCCCGTAAGCAGATGGACCGTATTCGAGGCTTCACCGCCCCTGCTGGAGGATATCCTCCTGCGGCCCCTCGTGGCCCCTACTGGGATGTCAGTAGCAGCAGCAGCAGTGGCCACCGTGGAAGTCGCCACAGCAGCCAGGGTGGTGGACGTCCTCCACGGCCCCCTCCCTCTGCTGCCCCTGTGTCTGATGCCCCTCCCAGGCCACCTCCTGGCCACGCCTGCCACCACTGCTGGAACCCCGCCCACTTCAGGGACTACTGCAACCTCAAGCACCTGTCTGCTGAGGAAGCCCGCCGGGTCTCTGGGTTCCCTCGTCCCCCCTCCCTGGGCCCCCCTTCTGGTCATGGTGCTGGTGACCGTCCTCCAAGGGGCCCAGGCAAGCGTGACCGCAGCCCCCCAGGCAAGGGTGGATGGAAGCAGCAGGGCAGCAAGGGTGACCGCCGCCGCTGATGTGTTGCCCAACCAGCTGGCCAGGACTGTGTTGGTGCCTGTTGCCCAGTGCCCAGTAATCAGGCTGCTATGCCTGAGGGACGTGCAGCAGACGATGGTGTGTTACACTTCTCGTTTCCTGGTAGAGTGAATGGCTACGCATGTACCATGCTGTTTGACAGTGGTGCAGGCGGCCAGCTTCATTAATTGTGCTGCTGTTGAGCAGTATCAGCTTGCCAGTTTTAAACTGAAGCAGCCCAAGGAATTCCTTGTGGCCAATGGGCAGTTTGTGCTTTGTACGCATGCATGCAGCGTCCAGTTGAATGTGCAGACCCTGAGCTGCAGGGTTGAGTTGCTGGTGATGCCAGAGATGTTCTCCGCCTTTGATGTGTTAATGGGCAGTGACTGGTTACAGTCGAATGGTGTACTGCTAGACTACCTGGCACGTACTATTACAGTACAATTGGCAGCTGTGAAAACAGTGCTCAAGTGTGAGCCAGCAGCGCCCATTATGGCCCCTCATTGCGCTCATATCCTGGCCAGACACAGACAAGCTACTGTATCAGCCAAAGTAGCTTACAGATGGTTAAGGAAAGGCGGCCAATCTCTGGTTGCCCTCATCTCGTCCCAGCCCATAAACCCTACCCCAGCAAGTGTGCTGTCCGTACACCTTACCTCTACTCCAGCTAATTTGCTGTCCAACAACCCTGACCCTCACTCCCACTCAACCACCTCACCCTCCGGCCCACTTATCCATCACCCAACCCCTGCTCCAGCTAATCAGCTGTCCCCTAATCCTGACCCTCACTCTCACTCAACATCCTTACCTCCTGCCCCCTCTATCAACTACCCTACCTCTATACCCCCTGCAGTTGCAGCTCAGCTGACAGCACTCATATCTGAGTACGACGATGTCTTCGCACCCTTTAATACCCTACCACCTCAGCGTCCAGTGGGACACACCATCCCCCTCCAGCCTGGCTGTAAGCCACCAGCTTTGCCATCATATAAGATGAGCCAGCCAGAACTTCTGGAAATGAAGAAGCAGGTTGCAGCTTTCCTGGAGCAGGGCATCATTGAACCTTCCTCCTCTCCCTACGCTGCCCCTGTCCTCTTTGTCAAAAAGAAGTCAGGTGAGTTAAGGATGTGTGTAGATTATCGTCAGCTGAATAAGATCACACTCAGGGATCAATACCCACTACCTCGAATGGATGACCTGTTTGACAGGTTGGCTGGGTGTACAGTGTTTTCGTCACTTGACCTGCAAGCTGGATATCACCAGATCAGGTTTCCTGATGAGGATGTCCCTAAGACAGCCTTCAGGACACCCAGTGGCCTATATCAGTTTAAGGTCCTATGCTTTGGATTAACCAATGCACCAGCCACGTTTCAACGTGTGATGAACAATGCTTTTGCTGATGTTATTAATGACTGTGCACTTGTGTACATAGATGATATCCTCATCATGTCCAAAAACGTACCAGAACACTTCACACATTTGAGGAGAGTTCTTGAATTATTACGTAAGCATCAGTTTAAAGCTAAGCTATCCAAATGTGAGTTTCTTAAAACTGAACTAAAATTCCTGGGTCACATTGTCAGTGACCAGGGCATTGCTGTTGACCCTGACAAGGTGAAGTCTATCACTTCCTGGCCTGTGCCACGCAGCCTGACTGCCATGCAGCAGTTCCTAGGTGCTGCAAATTTTGTGCGCAAATTTGTACACAACTTTAGTGCTATTTCAGCACCCTTGACAGACCTGACTGGTAAAGCAGGTGCTGATTTCAATTGGCATAAGTGGCCTGATGATAAATTAAAGGCTTTCGATGCTCTTAAGCATGCTATTTCAAGAGTACCTTTACTCAAAATCCCAGATATTACCAAACCTTTTCAGGTTTACTGTGACGCCTCTTTGCAAGGCGTAGGAGCAGTACTCATGCAGGAGGGGTATCCTCTGGCTTACTTAAGCAAAAAGCTGATTCCAGCTGAAAAAAACTATACCACTGGTGAACAAGAGTTACTTGCTATTATCACTGCATGTAAGGAGTGGCGCTGTTACCTGGAAGGTGTCCCCTTCACATTGTATACAGACCACAAACCCCTAGTCGCCTTAAAAACTCAAAAGGTCTTGTCAAGACGCCAGACCAGATGGCTGGAGTTTCTCTCCCGGTATGATTTTACCATTGAGTACCTACCTGGTGATACTAACCCTGCTGACCCTCTGTCACGCATACCTCATGCTCCTGCCAGCAACCCTGTCATGGTTATGACCAGAGGCAGGAAGCGCCTTTTGGAGGGGGAGGAAGCTGGTGTGGTACAGCCTGCTCAGCCTGCCATTCAGCAGCCGCAGCAGGAGCCACAGCCTCAGCTGGTTTTGGAACAGCCCCTACCCCCACCTCCTTTGCCTGTGCACCCTCTGCACGCTGTCAATATGACAGAGCAGCTGCTGGCAGCGTATGCAGCAGATGAGGCCTTTGCCAACACGGTGGATCAATATGATCAGGATCAGCATGGTCTGTATCGCACCAAAGGCAAGAACCAAATAGTGGTTCCTAATTGCCAACAGCTCAAAGCCAGGATATTGGTGGAGATGCATGACGCACAGTTTGCAGGCCATGTGGGGATCACCAAGACGCTGGAGCGTATCTCCAGGATATTCTGGTGGCCACGCATGAGGTCTGAAGTACGTCACTATGTGAGTAACTGTGATGCATGCCAGCGCAACAAGTCTGTGGATACCAGACCTGGTGGCTTACTCACGCCACTGGCCATACCCTATGACAGATGGGAGTCCATGTCCATGGACTTGATCACTAAACTACCGCCCGGTGATCATGGCTTTGATGCCATTGCTGTCTTTGTGGATAGGCTGTCTAAGATGGTACATTTTGTGCCATGCCGTGAGTCTATGAATGCTGAGGGCTTTGCCCGCCTATTCATTGACAATGTGTTTAAACATCATGGAGTGCCCAGAGAAATAATCTCTGACAGGGGCTCTCATTTTACTAATCATTTCTAGGCGTCAGTTATGGCCATTCTTGGTGTAAAAGAATGTAAATCCAGCGCTTACCATCCTGAGTCTGATGGTCAAACAGAGAGGTATAATCGTACCTTGGAGGAAATGCTTCGACATTACATCTCCCCTGCCCAGTCTGACTGGCCCTTCTTCCTGTCACTGGCTGAGTTTGCTGTGAATAACAGCTGGCAGGAATCCATCCAGTCCACTCCCTTCCTGGTCAACACTGGCCAATCACCTCTGACACCGGCTCTGCTGGAGCTGCCAGGTGAGGTGTACTGTCCCTCTGCCAGGAAGCTGTCTGAATGGTGGCAGAGTAATGTCAAGCAGGCCCGCCATTTCATGGAACAAGCTCAGCAGCGTCAGGCCTATCTGGCTAACAAAGGACGCAGGGAGGTGGAGTTCAGCCCTGGTCAGCTAGTGCTATTGAGCACCAAGAACCTCAGGCTGAAGCCAGGTAAGGCCAAGAAGTTGCTGCCTAGGTTCATTGGGCCTTTCAAGGTGCTGGAGCATGTAGGTCCTGTCGCTTTACGCCTAGACCTGCCCCCTGCCATGGCCCGCATGCACCCTGTGTTCCATGTTGCTCTGTTGCGACCTTACACTTCTGAGCATCCTCACTTGCCTCCTCCTGTGGACTGGCTAGAGGAGGCACCTCTGTATGAGGTTGAGAAGTTGCTCGCCCATCGTGGTGTCCGTGCTGGTAGAGCACGTGGCTACTTGGTCAAGTGGCTGGGTTATGATGACTCTTACAACACATGGGAGCCAAGGAATAACCTTGTGAACTGCCAAGAAGTGTTGACTGCATATAATGTAGTGCATGGTTTGTCTTAGCATCACTGCTATAGTGTTGCGAGTCCTTGTGTTATCACGAGGGCGGAGCGTTTCCTCTTTAGAGGGGGAGGAATGTAGCGAACGGCTCCTCGAAGCCTAGCTCGCCTCACGGTACTTCCGTACTGCAGTGTGACATGGTGGGCGAAAGGGGCAGGTGGGCCTTCGTGCACACCTGCTTCAGAGGTTCGACTCCTCGGGGGAAACGTTCTAAACCCTGGCCGTGTCATGCTGTGGGAAAGAAGGTAGTTATCGGTTGTCGGCGCTGCTCTTAGCACGCTACATTTTGGTTTCCAACCGACGTTGCTACTAACGCCACTTTCTCCCTAAGCAAATGACTGCCAACAAGGAGCCTCCTCCTTGAGGAGACAAACGACCGGAGCGTTCTGCTCCTGGGGGCCAAACTCCTGGCTCCCCGCCCCGAGCGACTCCGAACGCCACCTCTGGTGTTCCAGCAGCGGTTCCTGCTGCGACTGGGGCGCCAACTACTGGCACGTTGGTAACTATTACCACCCCCGTTCTTCCTGTGCCTATCACAAGCCCCGCCTTCGCGGAAATCGAGAGGGTTACTGGTCTACCGCCCGCTCAAGCGATGGATCTGCTGAAGAACGTGCTGCAGACTCTGAACGCTATGTCCTCCGCTCAGCCTCCGGCTGGCCCAGCACCTTCAGCTGTGGCGGCCCCTGGAGCTGCCCCGCTCTCTTATGCAGGAGCCCTGACAGCTGCCCCGATCCTGCCTGATACTGGCACGTCTGCAGCTGCTGCGCAAGCTGATGAGATTCAGAGGCTTCGCCAGCAGCTGGTGGGGGCAAACGCGAATCTCCAGGCGTCTCAGAACGATGCTGTCCGAATTCGAGCGGAGCTCGCTGAGCTGGAACGTCTCCAGGGCCTGCAGAATGCGCTGGTGAGTGGAGATCCGACTGTGGCAGACATCCGTAACTTGTATTCGCAGTCAGCTCGACCTGCTGTGAATGGTAGCAGCGGCACTTCTGCTGCTCTGGTTGCGCCTGTTGCACCTGCCTCGTCGGGCACTGCCACTCCTGCCGCACCTACTGCGCCACCTGCAGCACTAGTGGGACAGTTGCCCTTGTCTCAGGTTGCTACGCCTGTCCCTGTGCCAGCCTCTTTGCCCAGGATAAAGGTTCCAGGTCCTGACAAATGGACGGATCAGTGTCTTGCCACATCCCGGGTTGCAGAAATCTTCTGTGAAGACCTTGAGGTTCACTGTGCATATCTGCGCATTGACCCTGCTGATGCACTGCCCAACTTCCTGTCTGGCAAGGCTCGTGAAGTGTGGTATCCTGCTACTAGGAATGCACACATCCTTGCCCATGGCACTAGGCCAACTTGGGC
>JASKMD010000007.1:7331950-7421367 GCA_030144725.1 Haematococcus lacustris
CGCTGCTCTGCTGCTGCTGCTGCCCCCCTGCATGCTGACAGGGTCCATGAAGGGTATGCGGTGGACGGGAGGAAGGTGCGGTGTGGAGGGCTGCACTCCCCCCCTCATCCCTCCGCTGCAGCTTTGCCGGTGGCCCCTGCCCCACCTCCGTACCCCCCCTCCCCTGCCCCCCCCCCCCACCCACCCCACCCCCCCCCCTCCTGCTCTGCACAGAACATGTCCGGCTCATCGCTGCCCTCCTCGCCGTCCTGTACTGACCCACAGCCTACCCACTCCCCCGGCCCCCCCTGCTGGCCAGCACCAGCCTGGCCATCTTGCTCGGTCCAGGCAGCCCCCCTGTCCTCCCCCCTCCCCCCCCGGACCCAGGCCCTGCCCCCCCCCCCGGCTCCCAGGGCCCCCCTCCCTCCCCCTCCCCCCCCCTTCCACATCCATTCGCTGCACAGCGGCCCCATCGCCCCCCCCTCACCGCCCCCCTGCTGCTCCCCCCTCCCCTACCCCCCCCTGCTGCTCCCGCCCCCTGCCCCCCCCCCGGGCTTGCTGGCCGCAGTGAAGAACCGGGTGATGGGGGCCAGCCCAGCTGCCGCCGCCGCCGCCTCTGCCGCCGCGTGTGTTGCCGCCGGGCCGCGCTTGCGCAGCCCCGCCAGGCGCACCCCCATCAGGCGCAGCTCCAGGGGCAGCTGGCCCCTCAGCAGCCGCAGCACCACAGGCAGCAGGGCGGCGGGGGAGTGCTGGTGCTGGGGCAGGGTGACGGCATGGGTGGTGACCTGCAGGGCAGCGGGCAGCAGGCGGGGGGGGGGGGGGGCAGGCGGGGTCAAGGGGGGGAGGGAGGGTTAGGAGGAACAACAGGCACCAAGGCAGGCTGGCCGGGGGGCTGGCCGGGGCCCCTGCCCCTGCCTACCCCTAGCTGCTCAGCTGGGCCGGGCTTAGGCTCAGGCTGGCAGGGGGGCCAGGCTCCCCCTAACACCAGGAGCAGCAGCACCCAGCTGGTCAGTAGTGGGACCGCCTGCTGCACCTGCCCCTGCTCCAGCCCCCCAGCCTGCCCCGACAATGCCAACTGAGGACCAGGTCAGGCGCCTGAGGACAGGTCTGGTCAGCGGACAGGACCTCAGGCCAGGCCAGGACTGGGTCGGGCTGGGCCTGCTTCTCTTCAGGCCAGCCGGGTCAGTGTCAGCGTCAGTGCACCCAGTGTGTCCAGTGTCCCCAGCGTCAGAACCTTAGAGGCGCCCTGACCTCAGGCCTGACTATGGCTGGGTCTGGGCCCTGCTGCCCCCCTGCGGCCCCCTGCCTGCCCCCCTGCCTGCCTCCCTCACACCTCCACCTGGAAGTTTGAGCGCTTGAGCTTGAGCGTGACGTTGGTGGCCTCCAGCCCCTCCCCCTCCAGGTCAGCACACACACTGGACACCAGGGAGGCGGCCTGGGGGGCAGGGGGCAGCCAGGCGAGTAGGGAGGCAGGCAGGCGGGGCGGTGGGCAGATGGGCGGGCAGGCAGGTGGGGTGGCAGGCAGGGCAAGGCGACAAACTGCATGACAGTCAAGGATGCATGAAGGAAAGGCATTGTGAGACAGTCCCCCTGGTGTAGCCCCGCCCCCCTGCCCCCCTGGTGTAGCCCCGCCCCCCTGCCACCCTGGTGTAGCTCCGCCCCGCCCCCCGCCCCCCGCCCCCCGCCAGCCTCCTGGTCTCAGCCAGCCCCTGCTCCCCTCCTCCCCCTCACCAGCTCCTCCAGCTGCTGCCTGGCGCTGACTGGCTTGAAGGTGCGCTCGTGGCTGAGCCCCTTGCGGCCTGGCTGGTGGCGCTGCGTGAGGGGGGCGTGGCGGCTGCTGCCCAGACCCAGCGCCGCGGCCAGGAAGAAGTCCAGGCTGGCTGGCTGCACTAGGGGGGCCAGCAGGGCGCGTGACGCCAGCAGGTCAGCACACACCTGGAAGCCCAGCGCCGCCAACACCTGCTCCGTCACCTGGCCAGGGCAGGGCAGGGCAGGGCAGGTCTGGGCAGGTCGGTTGACTTGGATTGAGTTGAGTTCAGGTCATGTTGTGTGCGGTTAAGTTCAGGACTGGTGTGAGCTGAGTTGAGTTGAGTTGAGTTGAGTTGAGTTGAGTTGAGTTGAGTTGAGTACAGGTCAGGTCATGGCAGCCTGCAGCACCGCACAGCCGCGCTCACCTTGCCAATGCCCGGGACCTGCAGCCAGGCAGGTGAGCAGGCGCGGGCAGAGCCTCAGACAGCGCCGTGTACACAAGCAAGCAGGGGCAGGGGCAGGGGCAGGGGCAGGGGCAGGGGCAGGGGCAGGGGCAGTCCGAGCACTGTCACAGGCTTTCGTGCCTCGCTCACAGCCGCTACCCTGCCCCTGACCCCCGGCTAGCAGACCTGCTGACAGCTGGGCAGGAGCAAGGCAACCCCTGCACCTCCAACAGTCAGCTGCCGCCCCCCCCAGCAGACCCCAGCAGTCAGCTGCCGCCCCCCCCGGCCCCACAGCACTAGGAGCCTTTCCCTGCCCTGCAGCTGGCACTGGCAGTGGCGGAGTCTGGAGGCGCGCACCTTCCTGACAGGCAGCGTGGACATGAAGGCGGTGATGGCCTGGCGGGTGGGGGGCAGCACGTACTGGCCGTTGGGTTTGTTGATGTCAGCGCAGATCTGCAGGTCACACCCCCACAGCAGGCTCTCACACCGCCCGTCAAACCCAGGGTTCATCTCCCCCCGCCTGCATGCCCTCCTGCCCCCCCCCTCCCCTGTGCCCAGCCCCTTGGCCTGCATGGCTTGCCTTGGCCAGCATCTTGTTTGCCGCCACGCCGCAGCTGCAGGTCAGGCGGGTGTCCCGCTGCACCTCCTCACGCAGCCGCTGGGCCGCCTGCGGTGAGCCAACAGCGCAGCAGTTGTCCCTCACTGCTGGCAGCCTTCGACCTTGAGCGCGCTGGGGGCAGGGAGCTGGGGCGGGAGGAGCCGGACGAGCAGTGGGTGCCTCACTGGGCATGGCTGGCTGGCTGGCTGGTGTGGCTGGCTGGCTGGCGCACTGCCTGCAGGCTGCAGGCTGGGCGTGAGGGTGCTGCCAGCCAGCTTTTCATTGCTTGGCCCTGAGGGGGCTGGGGGCAGGGGGCCGGACCGGGAGGAGCCGGACGAGCAGCAAGCTGAGGAGGGAGGGGGTAGTTTAAGCGGTTGCTGCCTGCTCTGCCCTCACATGTCATAGGGGGGGCAGGAGGGGCCCGGTGGGCTGCTGCTGTGGCTGTCTGACCGCCACATGGCCAGGCATACACATAGGTGGGAGCACGGCCTAACCAAAAGTGGGAGAACCAGGCCTACTCAAACTATGCACCTTCCTGTGCAGTCGTCCCTGTCCTGACCTGCTCCGGGCTGCACTGCTGCGTGGCGCAGTAGCGGGTGAGGTCCAGGTACGCCTCGTCCAGGGAGCCGGCCTCGAAGTCAGGGTCGTAGCGGGCAAACACAGCTCGCGTCTCGCGGCTGGCGGCAGTGTACCTGCCGGGGGGTGGGGCGGGGCGGGGTCAGGGCGCAGCAGCAGCTGAGCTTGGCAGCCTGGGCAGCCGGCTTCCTGCCTGGTCTGGGCTGGCGACTGATCCAAGGATGGGAAGGAGGAGCGGGGGGGAGGAGCAGGAGGAAGCGGGGGAGGGGGAAGCGCTGGAGTGCCTGTGCTCGACCTGCTGCAGCTGCAGGCTGATGGTCAGGGCAGGGAAGGAGGACGAGGAGGAGGGGGAGCAAGTGCAGGAGGGGGGGGCAACAGGGCAGCTGGTGGTGCACACCATGCAGGCCATGCGAGGTCCCATGGGGAGGGGGGGGGGCAGAGGGGGGGTTCTCTGCAGGCAAGGGTTCCAGGGGGGGCCTGCCACACCCTGCATGCCCTGCGTGGTCAACACCTCTGGTGGTGCAGCGCTGGGGCAGTTCAGCTGGGGTGGCGGGGGGGGGCCAGGGGGGGGGCTTCAGGCAGCAGCAGCTCCAAACAGCAGTGGCAGGGTGAAGCAGGGTGGCGGCTCACTGGACAGGAGGGGCAGGAGGGGCCTCACTTTTCAAAGTCAGGCTTCTGGAAGAGCAGTTGCGGGCACAGCTTGCGGGCAATGAAGCCGGGCATGGCGGAGCGCACGCCAAACCTGCAGCCAGGCTCACACCCACTGGCTGTCGGGCCCCCGCCTCCTGCAACCACCCCACCGCCAGCTGCCTCCCCCACCCCCGCCACCTTCCACCCCCCTGACCCTCCCTGGCAGTAGTCCCTGCTTCCCTGAGACAGCAGCACCCCCCCTGGGCAGCAGCACCCCCCTGGGCAGCAGCACCATCCACAGCGCCAGACTTACTTGCGAGCTGCGTAGTTGGCCGTAGAGATCATGCCAAGGCCCCCCACTGCCATGGGCACGTCCCGCTGCAGCCAGCCAGGCAGGGCAGTCAGGCAGGCTGTAGGCACTGCGGCTAGGCCCCTGGGCCCTGGGCCCTGCGCCATCTCGCCCCTGGGCCCTGCGGCAGCACTGGAGGGGGGGTCATGCAGCAGCAGGGTCCCGGGGTCCTGGCAGATGTCTTGCCTAACTAGCCATACACGCTGTGGCAGCTGCCAGGCAGCTTCTGCTCAGCTGCCCCTCTGGACTCTGCTCAGCTGCCAGGCAGCTGCTCACGCTGTCACCGCGCTGCAGCTGCTGCCAGGCAGGCTGCGCTCAGCAGGCCGGCAGGCCGGCAGCAGGCGACCGTGTGAGGCGGTGCGGCGCCGCCCCAGGCCCAGCTGTTGCAAGATCAGTGTGCGCTTGCATAGTGTGTATGCTTGCTTACTATGGGTGTGGCCAGCAGCAGCCTAGCATGCTAGGGGGCTAGCAGGTGAGGGTGCTGCCCCAGTGCCAGGCTGAACAGGGGGCAGGTGAGCGGGTGGCTGTCTGCGTGGGGGCTGCACTGCATGCTTCAGCCGCCGGCCGCGCACCAGGCCAGGGTTGTCCCGCTCCTCCACGGCAGCGAAGAAGGCGTCCATGTCCACCACCAGCCAGGTGCGGCTCAGCTCCCGCCCTGACTCCAGCTCACCCACCTGGGCAGCAGGGCCGGGCGCAGCACTCGACTGCCATGCAGTGTGGCGGCAGCAGCAGGAGCTCTGACCACGATGCGGGTGTGGCGGCTGCGGCTGCAGAGCGGGTTCCTGCACAGGGCTTAGTGGGCAGCCCAAGGGCCGCCGCCGCAGTGTCCAGCATCGCAGTGTGGCGGCAGCAGCAGGGTCACGGGTCAGTCCACGCAGCCAGCACTGCTGGCCCCTGGCCTCCCTGCGCCTGCTCTGCGCCTGTTCAACACACAGGAGGGAGCAGCAGGGACGGCAGAGGGCCCTGGCTCACAGCACTGCCAGGTGCCCGTGGCCTTGAGCAGCTGCCAGGCCAGCAGTCAAGCTGCATGGCAGGGCCCTAGGGGGGCCTCAGGGGCCTGTAGGGGGCCTGCAGGGAAGCCTGGTGGGTCAAGGGCCGCAGCAGCTGGCTGGAAGGGCTGCAGGATCAGCAGCGCACCTAGGCTGCCACCTGCATGTCCAGGCCAGCCTGGCTGGTGTACCTGACCCGGGGCCACCCCTCCTTTGATGCACCCCTTGCTCATCATGCTAGGCTGAGGCTGAGGCTGAGGCGGAGGCTGAGGCTCTACCTGGGTGGTCCAAACACCCTGTGTCCCAAACACCTGTTTACACATCTGCCTGGCTGCGGTGTTGGGCCTGGGCTTGGCAGCCAGCCTAGCCCCAGCCAGGACTACTCAGCACCTGCAGGCTGAGCTGGTCACTCTGGCCACATGCCAGCCAGGAGTCCTGTGACTGTCACTTGTCCTGCCAGGCCCGTTCCGGCTGGTGGGCATGACAGGGAGTTTCAGAAGGAGTCCTGGCCACCAGGGAGCTGCCAGGGAGTTGCAGACTCAGCCCAAGCTAGTGGCTGCCTGACCTGGTGGTGCCGACCTGGGCTGGTCACACCAGGCCAGGAGTCCTGGGACCTGTCACTTGTCCTGCCAGGCCCACGCCAGGGTTATGACGTGGAGTTCAGGAGGAGGAGGGTGGGCTCCTGCCAGGGCTGCTGTGGGGCAGGAGCTGGCTGAGCACCCCAGGACCCTGCTGCTCCCCTGACCCTGACCCCGCACCAGCCACACAACCCTAACACTAACGCTTGCCCTGAACCTAACCCTGACCCCAGCCCCAGGCCCCAGGCTCAGCATGCTCTGCCACAGCCGCTGCCACCATGGCGCTGCAAGCCCCTACTTTGAGGTCCATGGCACGACCGGATGCTTCCAGAGCCTGGGGCGTGAGCTGAGCAGCTTTCTCCTGCGGGCACCACGCTGCACCACCATGGCCCGGCTTTGGCCCACATGCACAGGCTGCGGGGTGCGGTGGCGGCTTACCTTCATCCGTGCAATCTTCAGCTCTGTCTGGGCCTGCTTTCGCTGTTCGTTCTTGAAGTGTGCTGAGTCTTTGCTCATCTCATACACAACACGCTGCACATGCGCCTTGTCCACCCCTGCACCGTGGGAAGCCCATGGATGGCTCCCCGACGTGCATTGCTTAGCCTGGCCAGGCATCATAGCATGTTAAGGAGCTACCTTCCATCCCAGCTTTCGCATTAGTGAAGACTGTCTGGTAGTCCGCCCAGCTGGGCTTGCACGCTGGTGCATCGGTGGCCATGGCGATGCCGGCAAGGCGGCTCCACAAGCTCCCGCTGTTTGCCGCATCTAAGTGTGAAAGTCAAACATTGCCACCATGTCCAGCATTTGAACTTAGCCGGCGACGCGCTGGTCGGGCCTGCTCGCCTGGCATCTATGTCAAAACAGACACGAGCAATGGACGTGACCAAGTGTTGAAGCCACCGCGGTAGCTGCGATGAGCTTCGGGTTGCAGCAGGAATTGAACCTCAGGTACGTGAGCGAACAAAACTATTCAAACTGTGCACATGATAAAATCCGTATCCCGTTGTGCTGACAGTAGGTCAGAACCAGGAGCAGCAGGAAAGTTGACTGGTCTCAAGGTATGCATTCCACTTGCACTCCATGCCGCCTCATGCACACCTCAGCCCCCACTGCAAACTGCACGTGGAGCAGGGTGGCCCACCTGACCATGAGGAGTATGGCCTCCTGGCACCTTCCACCCTGAAAGATGTGGGGCACCCACGGCAGGGCGGCACAGGAGGTGATCAGCGCAGTCACCCCAAAGCCCTTGTTCGCAAAGATGGGCTGCCAACCCTGCAGCGCCCAGCGGTAGGCACTACAGCCATGCAGCCAGCCTCACGGTTCCCTCAAACTGTGGCAGACCCTGACCCCCCCGCCCCCCCGCCCCGTTTAGCTCGGGGCGACAGCAGTCGGGCAGCACAGGAGGGCGACCGTGGCACCCAGGCACAGCGAGCTGGCAGCAGGGGTGGGGGGTATGGGCTGCAGTCTGAGATCACCCACCGCCAGGAGCCTGCTCGTCCCCCCCAGCAGGCATACCCGGCAGATGACCTGACAGCTGACCAGCCTCCACGCCTGACACGGTGAGGCCTTGAGCTGCTGAACCTGGTTGAGGCCCATGAGTGCCAGCACAGCACAGGCATGCTCCGGGGGGACAGCTTCCACACAGCTTCCCACACAGCTTCCACACAGCTTCCACACCGGCAGCACCCTAACCCAGGCCCCCTACCCTCACACCGCACCACTAGTGGCACAGGGTGAGCTATGGCACAGGCCATGCAGCGCTGCCCTGCCTGCCAAGCCCCTCTCAGCCATGCAGCACTGCCCTGCCTGCCAGCTCCAGCCCCAGCTAGCCTGCATGCCATGCCTGCAGGGGGACCAGTCAGGGGCGGGCGGCAGGGGTGCCAGAACAGCAGTTTTCCTTCCAGCCTCCCCCGCCCCGCCCAGTGCAGCAGCTGCCCAGCACGCGGCCCCAGGGCCAGGCGGCTGTGGCCCCCGGGCGGCGCAAGCCCTCCAGCCCTGAGGAGGCCGCCATCGCCATCCAGCGCCACTTCCGCGGATACAAAGTGCGGCAGCAGGTGGCGCAGTCCCACCCCCACCAGCTCCACAGCCGTATGGGAGGTCAGGGGCCACGGCAGCCTCAACAGCAGCAGCAGCAGCGGGTGGACTTCTACTGGCGCTGCGCAGCCCCCGGCCCAGGTGCGCGACACTGCGGTGTCAGGCTCAGGCTGAGGCCCAGCCGCCAGGCCCAGCAGTGCCGCCATCAGGGTGGCTAGGCTTAGGCTTAGGCTTAGGGCGCGACACGGCAAGGCCAAAGGTCAGGCTGGGGCCCAGCCATCAGGTGAGGCAGGGGTGGCTAGGGTTAGGGTTGGGGCGATGGGCTGCACCCCTGCCTGGGTGCCCTCAGGCTAGGCAGGGGCAGCCTGGTGGGTGCAGCTCTGCGCGCTCAGCTCACAGCCACGCTTGCTGGGGCAGCTGGTCATCGGGTTGGTGCCTGGACGAGGATGGTGATAGTGATGATGGTGATGTCAGGCCGATGCAGCTCCTGGGCCTGGTCCTGGTACCTGGTAGCGCAGTGTGGCGCATGGCTCCTAGGGGTGGTGAGGGAGGTCACACACTGTGGCCCTGACGCCTGGGCAGTACAACAGGGCCCAGGGCCTATGTGCTGCGCTGCGAGGCAGCAAGGCAATGAGGGCTGTGGGCGTGTTTCATGTAGCGAAGCCTTCAAGCAGGTGTTAAGGAGGTCAGGGCAGGTCAGGCAGGCACAAGGCCTGTGGTGTTTAGAGTGTGGTCCAGGCAGAGGCTGCCACTAGCGCAGTCAAGGGGGGCTGTCAGGGCAGAGGTGCGGCGGCACCCACTAACCACAGGGGCTGGCCTGCCACAGTAGGTCTGCAGTGCCCTGCACCTGCACCTGCCCCTGCTGCACCTGCCCCGCCCTGCCGCAGCCACCCTCGGCACCAGTGATTGACATTTCGCGGCTGCCGCGCTACGGAGCTCTGGCGCCGCCCCTCCCGCGCAACACCGTGCCGCCAGCGCCTGAGGTGGTGCTTGATCAGGCCACGGGTGTGTTTGCACGCAACCGCGGCGCCCTCAGGCTAGGGCTGGAGAACAAAGGAGGTGAGCAGCTCTGCCACCCATGCCAGCGCCAGCGCAGCAGTCACCATGCTGCCCTGCATGGCCCTCCCCACTGCCCAGCCCCCTCTGTGGCCCCCCACACCTCCACCTGCACACCTCAGCCCAGGCCCGCTCAGCCCCTAGCAGCCACCCACACTCCTCCCTCACCCCTCACCCCTCACCGCTCACTGTGGGCGAACCCAGGCAGCGCTGCATGCTCAGCTCTGTCGCCTCCAGCTCCACCTCCAGCTCTACCCAGCAGCCTTGCCGCAGCATGACATTGCTGCCTGCCAGCAGGGCGCAGGGCGCCAGTCAAGGCAGCGGGCTAGCTCAGCCCCAGCAGCCACTAGACCTTCCCCTGACTGATAACGGTCAGCCTGACCAAGGTGAACCCCCCCAGCCCCCTTTGCCTCCAGGCCCCCCACATGCCGCACACCTCCATCATGGCTTGACCTGTGCCGTGCTGCTTGGCCAGCACTGTCCCTGGCCGGCATGGCTCTGTGTAGGCCAGGGGGCCAGGGGGCCAGGGCCCAGGGGACTGGGGCCGTGTGTGTGCAGGGTGGCTCGAGGAGGCTGCGGTGCGCATGTGGGCGGAGTTCACCAGCAGGCAGCGCAAGCGGCACGTGCCCATCCCCCCGGATCCCAATCGACGTGTGCTGCCGGCATCACAGGGTGGGGGCAGGCCTGGACGGGGGCCGGGCACTGAGGGGGGCTGGGCAGGGGGGAGGGGCACGAGGCAGAGGCAGGAGGCTGGGTCAGGTTGGTAGCTTGGGCATGCTAATGCCGGCCAGGGGGATGCTGGCAGGGGTGTTGTGTGCTGACGTGGCACTGCGCACCCAGCTCAGGCCGCTGTCACAGCCACCCCGGGTCCATCGCTCACCTTGCATTGGCCAGGTAGCCAGCCCCGACAGATCCTCCCCCCCTGCTGCTCTGCCCCCCCTGGCAATACCTGGCCGCCTTCCCTCCTCACCTTGGTGCTTCAACACTGCTGCTTAGCCACAGCTTCTCTGCCCCTGCACTGCGGGCGGCTGCCGGACGTGTGGGGTTAGCCCTAACCCCCTAACCCTGCTGCTCTGCTTCTCCCCCCCTGCACTGCGGGTAAATGCCAGAGGTGTGCTGGAGATGTGCCCGGCTGCTGCCCGGCTGCTGCCCAGGGTACCGGCTGCGAGTGCTGCGGGTCAGCGACCTGCCGGTCCACACCACCTTTGACGGCCGCACCTTTGAGTTCATGCTGGGCGTCAGTCTGTATGACGAGGCCTACGGCACCTTCTACGGCAACACGGTGAGGGGGATGGGGCACAGGCCCAGGGCTGGCAGCAGGCAGGTCAGGGGATGGGACAGAGGGGAGGGTTGTGCTGTGTTCAGGTGAGAGCGAGACCTCCACTGAGCACAGCAGTGGATAAGTCTGCCCAAAGCACAAGGCTAAGAAGGGTCTCACACTGAAAAAGGGTCTCATACCCTTTGTTCACACCTGATGATGAAGACATAGATCTTTAGACATAGAGGCAGGTGTTGAACACGGGCAAAACCAAGGGCAGGGTCATGCAGGCCGGTTGAGCAGTGCAGCAGCAGGCTGGGTCAGGGCAGCAGGCTGTGCCCCACGGCCCGGGCCTCCTGGCTGCTGCTGTGTGGCCTAGGTCTACTCCCAAGGGGATGGCTACGACCGCAACCGCGCAGCGCAGCGCAACGCCATCGACCTGGACTTCTCCTTCGACGTCTTCTACCACACCTCTGTGTCTGACCCGCGGTGCGCACCCCTTGCTGCCAGCCAGTGTCGCCAGCCGCCTGCAGCGCCCTGGGCATGAGGCTGCTCAGCACCTTAAGCCCTGCCCCAGGAGTTGTCTGAGTAGGGTCAGCTAGTTTGGTGGATGGGTGGAGGTAGGCTTGCAGGGTTGATGTTAGTTCAGTAGTGAGGTTGAGGTTCAGGCCAGCTTGCAGCCCTTGCGGTCACTAGGCTAGACCCCGCTACTGCTAGGCCAGACAGCGAGCTTTGTTTCGTTGGGTTTGTATTGGTGTGACTTGGTGTGGTTTGAGGTGAGGTGGGTCCATGGCAGTTATCTCTCCCTCAGGCGTTGATGTTTGAGTAAGGTCAGTGGCCCTGGCTCACTCCAGTCCTTACATCTCCATGCACCCATGCACCCAGTCCTTACATCCCCATGCACCCATGCACCCAGTCCTTACATCCCCCATTGCACCCATGCACCCAGTCCTTACATTCCCCATGCACCCATGCACCCAGTCCTTACATCCCCCATGCACCCATGCACCCAGTCCTTACATCCCCCATGCACCTCAGCCTCTGTTTCTCACATACCAGGTCAAGGGGCATGGTCTGGGTCTGCAAAGCCCAGGCTGCAACAACTGATACCTGCCCAGCAGCGCCGCATCGTTCACTGCACCCACGCATCGTTTCATTCGTCAGGGTGGTGGAGACCAGCAGTTGGGTAAGGTGGGGTGGAGTGGGGGTGAGGTAGCAGCAATGCGTAGCTGCCGGGGTAGTGTGGGGTGAGGGGGGTGGAGGGTGGGGGTGAGGTCTCAGCCGTGCCTTGCTGCCTGGCCCAGGTGCATGGCTGTGGTGGAGGTGATCTTGTTGGAGCGCATGCTGGACGGCGTGGTGCGCGGCCAGTACTCCATGGGCTGGGCGCTGCTGCCGCTGTTCAGGGTGAGCTGCCGCTGCTGAGCTGATGGAGGCTGGCTTAGGAGGGTAGCTTGCCAACTGCTGTGCTGCTGTCAGGCTTCGATAAAGCAGCTGGGATTAGATGGGGCGGCTGGGCTAGGAGTTGGTTAGGGGCACAACGGTACGCAGCAGCTTCAGCAGCAGGACAGTCTCCTCCAGTCAGCCCTGCTTGCCTCCCCTGACCGTCAGACCAGTCCATCTAACCCGACGAGGGCGGCTGACACGCCAGAACCAGCACGCTGTCGTGTCAAGACATCCATGCAAGCCATGCTAAGGCCTGCGGATCAGTCCCACACATCACCTGCCTCTGTGCAGAGCCCAACCATTGTCTGCCTTACTCACTGCCCATAGCCGTGTCTCATCCCTGCCTGCTGCAGGTGGGTGTGGGCCCTGCCGGCAGCCTGGGCGGGGACATGACCCTGGACGCCCTGGGCTCTGGCAAGCCCCTCAGCGTGCCCCTGGTGGGGGGCACCCCCCGCTACCTGCTGCTGCGTCACGTCTACAACGAGGAGCTGCGGGCGCCCAAGGTGCTGCCCAACTGCTCCATCACGTTCCAGGTGAGGACGGCTGCTGGAGGCAGCGCTGCGTCAGCCATGGCAGGAGGGAGGGCGGGGGCTGCCAGGCTGGCGGGCTGATGGCTGCCGACTAGGAGCGTACGTGGCGTGGCAAGGGGGTCAGCTTGTGGGCCAGCGCTTACCGCCGCTGACTGGCGCTTACCGGCGCCCTGCTGGTCTTGTCTGAGGGTTTGACTAGGCAGGGGGGTCTGCAAGGTTGTCTTGTAGGTGCGCAGGGGTCAAGGGAGGTGGTGAGCGGATGCCAGCCACGTTTGCCACGTCGCCCGTGTGTGCCCAGTGCTGTGATGGTGGCAGCATATGGCTAACCAGGCTGGTGGATGAGAAGGAGCATGTCGGGGGGTGGCAGGAGCCAGGGGCCTGCTGGTAGCATGCCTGGGACCCACCAGCTGCCTTCACCCTCCTGGCAGCCTCCACCCAACCGGCGACCCCACCTTCACCCTCTCACCCTCTGACGGCCGCAGGCTGCAGGTGCACCCCTCTCCCAGGTACCCTGAGCTGAGCTGGGCAGGGCGGGTCGTGTGTCACCCTGACTGCCGCAGGCCGAAGCCTACCCCGCCATGGACGCGTTCATCCCGCTGCTGCCGGAGGACTTCCTGGTGTCGTACGGGGACGTGGTGCCGGGCTTGCGCCGCTTCGACACCGCGGGCCAGCTCAGCGTGAGCGCTAAGCAGGTCATCTCCACGCTGGCCAGCCCCATGCTCAGCCCCACGTACAGGTGAGCAGCCGCGGGGCGGGGCGCAGGAGCAGGGCGGTGCCGCAGGCCTGCCGCCAGAGCACAGTGTGGAGGCCCTAGCTGCAACCGCCTGCTGCTGACAGCCTGGTCCCCCACTGCTTGTCTGCCACCCACACTGCATCCACATCTGCACCGAGCTCAGAGAGGCCAGCTCCCCAGCCAGCTGCTTGCTGGGGCTGTGCTCCCTGTGGACTCCCACGGCAGGGCCCTGCTCCCTGTTGGCTGCAATGGGTCCAGTGCAGGATTGCTTTCCACAGCGCTATGCGGCTAAAGCCTAGTAGCAAGCAAACCCCCACACTGCCAGCTGCCTACCACGACCCACCCCCACACAGCCACAGGGGTAGCCCCTGCCTGCCCTGACCAGAGCTGGCCTGACCCCCCGACTGCTGTCCAGCCTGCCCTGCCCTGCACCAGGCTGTCCCTGTGCTGCGCTGCGCCCTGCCTGCAGCGTGGTGCTGCGCCGCCTACAGCTGGCCCTGCCGGCCAAGCTGCACGAGCTGCTGGCCACCCTGGAGGTCGGCAGGCAGGCAGGGCCGGGGTGAGACAACCACCAGACTGCCTGGCTGCGTGGAGGGGACGGGCTGAGCTGTGTGTTGGGGGCGGGGCGGGGCGGGCGGGGCGGGCGGGGCGGGGCGGGGCGGGGCGGGCGGGGCGGGGCGGGGCGGGGCGGGGCGGGGCGGGGCGGGGCGGGGCGGGGCGGGGCGGGGCGGGGCGGGGCGGGGCGGGCAGGGCCAGGCGCACACAACCCTGATCAAGCATCACAGCCTGGGCCCAGCCCCGACCATCGAGGAACCTGGGCGCCACTGGCCGCCACCGCAAGTCACACTGCGCATCCCTCTTCATCCTGACCCAGGGCGTTGCTGAGGTTGGCTGTGGGTGGTGTTGGGCGGTCCACACCCCCTTCACCCCACCACCACCCCACACCCCCTTCACCCCACCACCCACATGGCCACCACCTCATGGCAGCCTTCCGCTGTCCGCCACTGTGACCCACCCAGCCTGCTCTGCTGCTGACCCTGTTGCTGCCTGCGCTGCTCGCCGGCTCGCCCCGCCAGGCTGCCCACTGCCAGCCCCTCCCTGCCCGCCGTGTTCAGCCAGGCGCAGCTGGGCCCCAGCGGCCCCCTGCACTACTCCATACGTGTTGGGGTGCACAACGGCCGCACCTTTGTGGGGCCAAGCTACGAGCTGGTCAACGTGACCTGCATGGATGTGCCCGGCTGGAAAGTGCTGCAGGTAGGGTGGAGCAATCTCCAGCCGGGCGCAGGTCAGGGCCACTGCCGGGCAGCTGACGGAGACTGGTCGAGGGGGTGGGGGGGGGCGCCTGACGGGCTAAGCTGGCGGTTATGGTGGTTACAGTGGTTGGGTTGGATGGGGTGGTTGGTGGTGGTGGCTTAGGGTGGGGTGGTGCAGTGGAGGGTGCAGCTGGGGTGGGGTGGCTGATGGTCCAGCTGCCAGCAGACCTGCACACTGACACCTGGTAGCCTGTATGTAGGGCCTGGCCCAGTTAGGCAGGGCAGTGCCAGGAAAGTGGGGAAGTAGGGTAAGTAGGTAAGTAGGGAAGTGGGGAAATAAGGGGAAGTAGGGTGCGTGTAGGGCCTGGCCCAGTTGGGCATAATCCCTGGCAGGTCAAGGGGAGGTCCAGGCTGGTTGCAGGTAAGCTGAATGCTGGCCAGGCTGATGGCAGGGAAGCAGGTTGCAGGTAAGGTAAGGGCCTGTACCCTAGTCCTTGCCCCTTGCCACCCCTGGGCGTGTGCTGGTCTGTCTGCACCCAGCCTGCTGGCCCCCTGCTGCTGCTGCCCCCCGCTGCAGGTCCCCGCCCCTGACGCAGTGTTTGACTACGTGATGGGGGACGTGCTGACCAGCATCGTGATTGAGCTCATGGCCACACCCAGCCAGGTGGGTAATGCCATGAAGGGGAGGGGGCAGCTGGTTGGGGGGGGCTGCTGGTGGGGGGAGGGCAGCTGGTGCTTGGGGGATTGGACGGAGGGGGTTGCTGCCAGTGGGCCAGCTAGCTGCAGGGACTCAGCATGCGGTGAACAAAACAGGTCACGGCATGCCAGGTCGCAGCAAGGAACCAGGCAAGGCAACAGGGACTCAGCGCCAGCCACCACCAGCCTCCACATCCACGTCTGCCACTCTGGTGGGGGGGTGGCAGCTGGCGGGGGGGTGGCAGCTGATGGGGGGGAATCAAAGGGAGGCGGCAGGTGGCGGCGGAGCAGGTGATGGCGTGATGGCTAGGGAGCAGACGGCAACAAAGGTTGTGCGCAAGCTTACCTCATTCACGTCTGCCCCTCCATCCTGCCCCTCCACCAAGTGCTGCCCGACCTGTGGCTGTCGCCCCTCCTGCCTGCGCTGCCTGGTGTTGCGGCTATCAGGCAGTGCTGGCGGGGGCCGAGCCAAAGCAGCTCCTGGTGGGCTGGACGGCGCTGGTGCCCTTCTCCTTCATCGCAGATGACGGCAGCTATGCAGAGGTCAGCTGCCCTGCTGCACCGCACCCCCTGCTGCTGCGCCCTTGGCTGCTGTTGGCCCCCCTGCTGTTGGCCCCCCTGCTGCTGGGTCCCCTGTGCAGGTGCAGGTGCAGGTCCATGCTCCATGCGGTCCATGCTGCCCTGCCCCCCTGTAGCCTGTACAGGTATCCCTTGAGGCGCTGCACCTCCTGCTCGGCTGCCCCAGCCCCAGCAGCCTCCCCCTCTCTCCCCTCCCCCTGTGTGACCTGCCTGTGTGCAGGTGGCTGTGGGGGTGCACCGCTACCCGCTGCGTGTGCCGCGCCCCGCCCCTCTGCTGCGTGACGTGCCAGTGCTGAACTGGAGGGCGCTGCTGGGCGACGCCATGACCTGCGCAGTGCCTGAACCCATGGTGGAGTTCCAGCTGTTCGAGACGGGTGGGTGGCTGGGGGGGGGGCCGAGGGGGAACAGGTGAGACGGGTGCAGGCTGCAGAGTGGCAGCTTGGGAGGCCAGGGGGCAGGAGGGCGGCAGGGGGGCGGGCAGGGAGGTGGGGGGGATGAGGGGAAGGGATGAGATAGGGTGCAGGTGGAGGCGTCAGGTCTGCAGAGAGGGGGCAGGGGGAGGCGGCTGCTGCAGTTGAGGCATTGGCGCAGTTACCACTGGAGGCGAGGGGTAGGGGTTAGAGGGCATGGGGTAAGGGAGGGGGGCAAAGGGTGGGGGGGTCGGCTGGGGGGTGCATAGTCTGGCTTGAGGCACGGTGGCGTGTCGGGGTGGTGGTGGGGAGGGTTGGGTGTGACTGATGCCCCAGGTGTGTTTGCTGACCCAGGCAGGCGGGCGGCTGCGTGGGGTGGGTGTGGGGTGAGGGTGCGGGCCATACTGCTGCAGGCCACACAGTGCTGTCAGGCGCTGCCCCGCCCCCCTGACCCCCTAGCCCTGGCCCTGCCCCCCCCTGGCCCCCTGGGAGCGCAAGGCCAGCTGGGCAAAGGGCCGCCCGGCGCACGTGCCCTGCAGGGCGCACTGCCATCCCCCCGCCCCTGCGAGCTCGTTTTGCAGTCCAGGAGCAGCAGCGGGCCAGCCAGGCAGTGCTGGACGAGCGTGGCATGGTGCCCGCTCAGGCGCATGAGGCCTTGCACCAGGTGGGGGGGTGGGGTGGGGGGGGTGGTGGTGGGGGGGGAAGTGGGGGGGAAGTGGGTGGTGGGGGGGGGAAAAAGTGGTGGTGGTGGTGGTGGTGGGGGGGGGGGGGGGTTGGGGGGTGGAAAGTGGGTGGGAAGTGGGTGGGTGGGGTGGAAAATAGCTTCCGGGTGGAAGTTTAGCTCCAGGGGGGTTTCTCTCAGCGCGAGAGAGGGGTGGGGTGTGAGGGAGGGAGGTGTGTAAGGAGGTCATGTCCCGGTTCAGCCCCCCAGCCCTTGCAGGTCACCATGGCAGGGCGCTGCATCGGTGGCTGGCTCTTTCAGGGTGGCAGGTCTCTGTTGCGCAGGAGCATCAGTTCGAGCATGGCGCCAACCCATTTGACCAAGGCCTGCTGCCCATCCGGGACGAGCAGCCCTACCTGCAGGCAGATGCACGCGCCAGCATCGCTGTCGTGGGTGGGTGCAGGGCTTTGGGGCGCGCTGCTGCTGCTGCTGCCTGCTGCTGCTGTTGCAGTGTGCCTCGCTCACCACCCGTGTGGCTGCGGTGCTGCTTAGGCAGGGGGTCAGCAGCACACTGCATGTCGTGCTTGGCTGAGGCAGTGTGCTCTCCCCACTGGCGGCAGCGTGACCTCCCCACTGGCAGCAGGGCCCCTGGGCCTGAGCTGCGCGCTGTGCCCGGCTGTGCCCCAGCGCAGGCACGCAAACCTCTATGCGAGAACGCGGCGGTCCAGTGCACGAGGAGCGCAGCCGGCTGCTGGAGGAGCTGTACAGCAGCCGCCAGGCGCCCCTGGCTGACACGGTGGGGGGGGCACAGCGGGCCAGAGGCCAGGGGCAGGGGCAGCTGTGCTGCTGCAAGGGGCTGGCGGCGGGGAGGGCGGCCAGGATTGCTGCCAAGGGTCGGGGCAGGTGACAGGGCCTGAGAGGAAGTTGCGGCACCCGGTCCAGGGTGGCAGTTTAAGGGATTGCGGCCAGGTCCAGAAGCAGCTGTGCTGCTGCTGCAGTGGTGGTGGTGGTGGTGGTGGCGGTGGTGCCAGGGCCATGGCGGGCCACAAGCCAGGGTCTTCACTGCCAGGCTTCACTGTCAGCTGCACTTGAAACTCCTGCCTGCCTGCCTGCCTGCCTCCTCCCCCGCCTCCCATTCCGTCACTGTCCACTGCTGCCGCCCTGCCTGCCAGCTGCAGCGTGTCGCCCTGCTGCCTTACCCTGCAGGCGGACCGGGACCAGCTGCGGGACATCGCCGCAACCATGCAGCGCCAGCTGGAGCTGCTCACGCACGCTGTAGATGAGCTCAAGAATGTGAGGGAGGCCTGCTCCCCCTCTCCTTTCCCCCTCCCCCTCCCCCTCCCCTCGGCCCTCGGCCCTGATCCTAACCCTAACCCTAACCCTAACCCTAACCCTAACCCTAACCCTAACCCTGACCCCAACCCTGACCCTAACCCTCACCCCTGCCCCCGCCCTGCCCTGCTCTGATGTGCCGCAGGAGCGCAAGTCGCTGCGGGACAGCATGCTGCTGCTCACTGACAGACCTCCCCCCCAGCCCAGCCCAGGGCCCCACATGAGCCCCCCCGGCAGGCAGGCACAGCAGGATGACGTGCGTTTCAACCAGGTGAGCCTTGAGGGCCGTGAGGGTCATCCAGGCACTGTCAGCCAGGCCCTGGCAGCAGCCCCACACCTCAGCCTGGACTGTGCCTTGGCATCCCCACCATGCTCAGCAACTGAATGACTGCCAGGCAGTCGAAGCTGCTGCTGCTGCTGCTGCTGCTGCTGCTCCTCTGACTGCCAACGCTGACACCCCCTACCCCTATTGGTGCCACAACCGGGTTGCCAGCGCTTGGTTCTTGATACTGACTTGCTGCTGCTGCTGCTGCTGCTGCTGCTGCTGCTGCTGCTGCTGCTGCTGCTGCTGCTGCTGCTGCTGCTGCTGCTGCTGCTGCTGCTGCTGCTGCTGCTGCTGCTGCTGCTGCTGCACCAGGCCCATGACGAGGAGTTGCGGCGAATGAGGGAGATGCCCGCCACGCAACATTTTGGTGACCAGCAGGCAAGCAGCAGGCGCACAGCCCCCCCATACCCTGCCTGGCCATCAATGGCAGGCTGCATGCGGGCTGGGCTGGGCTGCAGACCACACACAATAGCTGACATCAAACTCCACACTTCAAACTTCACACTTCAAACTTCACATTCTCAACGCCCTTGGCGCCTGCCAAGGACAGGGCACTGTGGCTGTCCTTATGTCATGGCTGCATGGCACTGCATGGCACTGCATGGCACTGCATGGCACTGCATGGCACTGCATGGCACCACTGCTGCCACCAATGCTTGATGTGCATTATACGTGACCGCACTGCAGTGCACTGCACTGCACTGCACTGCACTGCACTGCACTGCACTGGCCTCCCCTAACACGAGCTGATCAGCCAGGCCGGGTGCATCTTGTGTGCGCAGGCATTCTCAGGTGGGCCCCTGCCCCTGACTCGTGACCCAGCCACGGTGCCCTCACGCCTGCTCATGCAGCAACTGCATGACGCAGGCATGGTGGACGCCCTGCCTGATGACGTCCAGGTATTTGCTGCTGCCAGGCAGGGGGCAGGGGGCCATCCCTGACCCTGGCTAGAAACCTCAGAGCTTTGCCAGATATTGCTGAGACTGGGCAATCCTGTATGAGTAAGTTTTGACTGAGTAAGTAGAGACTGAGCTTGGCCCTGTAGCAGCCCTGTCAGCCAGGCTGGGGCTGCCCTGACCACTAGCCTGGCCCCTCGTGTTGCAGCAGCCCCTCGTGAGCAGCATTGGCTGATATGGAACTCTGCCTATGAGCAATAACAGCTGCACCTCCTAATGGGTGTGATGTCCATGGCCAGGGGTCTGGCCCCCCCGCCTGCCAGCCCCCTGCCTGCCAGCCCCCCTGCCTGCTGGCCCCCCCGCCTGCAGGCTCTGCTCAGGCGCCGGGGCCCTGCTCACGGCCTGGCCGCCGCCCCAGTCGACCTGGGCATTGAGGCCAAGGACCCGCGCACCGCCTCCGACATCATCCTGCAGCTGCTGGCATACAGGTGAGGGGGGGGCAGGGGCAGGCAGGGGGAGGGGCGTGGGAGCGAGGGGCACCCCCAGCGTGTGGGGAGAGGGGGCCCTGGGGTCTTAGGTGCGCCCCCCTCAGCCAAGGACAGGGCCAGGGCCGGTGAGTGGGACTGAAGGTGAGGGTGCCCCCCCGCAGCCTGCTGCCTGGGCCTGGGTGGTGTGGGGTGGATGCGGCTTGCACTGGAAGCTGGTTGACGCACGAACAGCATCGCCTCTCTGGGCTCCTGGCGAGGTGATGATGCAGAGGAGGAGGAGCAGGAGGAGGGGGAGAAGGTGAAGCAGGGGGCAGAGCGGAGGGATGGCTGTGTGCTGCGGCTATGCCAGGTCTGCAGCCAGGCCCTGGCCTGCCGCCCCCTGCGCCCCCCTGCCGCCCCCTCAGGCACCATGACACCCTGAACGCCCCGGCCAAGCTGCAGTCCACCTACTTCACCTTCCAGTTCTACCACTTCCCGCCCACCACCTCGGACATGGCGTTCCTGGTGCAGGTGCGGCCCTGCTGCCCCTGACGCATGCCGCCAGCTGGTGGAGCTCTAGGGCTCAGGGTCGAACAGGCCGTCTCAGCCCCGCCCTCGCGCCAGGCTGCTCAGGCCAGGAGCGCAGCAGCAGTGCAGCTGCTACCCAGCGACCCAGCAGTGCAGCTGGAAGCGACCCAGCAGTGCAACGACCTGCAACGAGTGCAACAGGCCAGGAGCGCAGCAGCAGGCGACCCAGCAGTGCAGCCGGCAGCCCCTCATGTAGCCTACTAGCTCCGCAGCAGTGTGTGGCACACCACAGTCCAGACACCAGGAGGCACACACACCTCTAAGCACTGAACCCTAGCTTTAACCTGGCTGTTCAAGTATTCTTATCTATCTCACACCTAACCTTCCACCATGCATGTTGACACCAGCCCCTAACTCCAATGGCGCAGTTCCTTCCCCCCCTAAGCAACCCCACTGCATGCGATGCCCTGCAGCCGCGGCCTGAGGTGGCTGCCCCCATCACTACCGGGCGCGAGTCCATCCACCCCGCAGCCGCGGCCCAGGTGGCGGACGCCGCTGCCATGAGCTCCACACGCATCCTGGTGACCAACCACCCCCTGAAGAGGGGAGCGGGTGAGGACCAGGCGCAGCAGGGGCAGGGGGCCAGGGGGGGGGCCCTAGGGGCTAGGGGGGGGGCCTAGGGGCTAGGGGAGACTGGGGCTCAGGGGGCAAGGGGGCAAGACGGGTGGGGCGCTGAAGGGCACTGAGGGGCGCTGACAGCCCCTGAGGGGTGACCAGCGGGCAGAGGGGCTGGCAGGAGCCTTCGGGGGTGCCCTATGCGCTAGGGCTGACTGGGACGGGGTTAGGCGGGCAAGGGGGGTAGCTGGGGCAGCAGGAGGCAAGGGGTGGGGGTGGCAGGGGCAGCCACACACCCTTAGCCGATCAGGGATACCATCAGCGTCATCAGCTGATCATTGCCGAGTGCGCCGCTTGATGCTATGAGTCCGCACAAAGGAAGCTACATGCATGGCGCGACGATGCAGACACATTCCTGCGCCCCTAGGCCTCATGACCGTGCTGCCCATGCTGCCCGCAACCACGGTACCTGGCTGCGCCCCCCGCCTGCCTGCTGCCTGCTGCCCGCAGGCCTGGTGATGAAGTACGAGGTGGACGGCTCCACGGAGCCCCTGGCAGCCGGCAGCACCGCGCAGGCCGCAGCCTTCGAGGCGCACCTGGCCTTCGCCTCCTACCTGGCCGCCCGCAAGCTCAGTGTGGACGTGTGGGACGGCGAGTCGCTCCTGCAGGTGGCGCCAGGGGCTCCTGCAGGCCCCCCTCTCCCCTGGTGCCACCCCCCCACCCCCACCCCTCACTCACTGCCCTTGACCCAGGCCAGCGGGCCAGCACTGCCACGGCCACAGCTTGCTATGCTTTGCCTGCTGCCTGCCTGGCATCCACCCCCCCAAACCCTAACCCCCTTCCTCCCTCTCTTCCACCCTCCCACTGAACTGGCTAGCTGACTGCAAGGACTGAGCGCAAGGACTGGGCTATGCTTCAGTGCCACAGCCCATGAGGCACAGCCCAGGGACCAGCACCTGCCCTGCTAAATGCTCTGGGATGTTGCTTGTGGGGTCGAGCTGGTGACGGGCTGGCGGGCGCCCTGCCCTGGCCCTGCCCCCCTGCACCTCATCACCCCCCCATGCCCCCCATGCCTTGTCCTGCCTACGCCTGCGCCCCTGACCCCGCAGGTGGGCACGGCCTCCCTGGAGCTTGCTCCCCTGCTGCGTCAGGGCCGTGAGTTCTCTGAGCTGCTGGTGGAGGTGCCGGTGATGGTGGCGGACGGCATGGTGGCGCCCACCCCCCAGGTACGGGGCATGGAGGGGCAGCAGCAGCAGCAGCTGATATAGCTGATTATGCGAACAAGCTAGGCAGTCGGCTCCCAGCTCCATCCAGGTTGCAGTCCCTACAGGGGCATGTCAGCAAGGCAGATGCCTGATGCAGGCAGGCAGGTACGAGGCAGGAGGGCAGGCAGGCAGGAGGGCAGGCAGGCAGGAGGGCAGGCCGGCCGGGCAGGTAGTGCAACTGCCCCTCCCAACAGCTGACAGGCTACAGGCGTAGTCGCCCCCCGCCATTGCCCTGCAGGAGCTGGTGGTGCCAGGGCTGGGCGGCACAGGCGGTGCCACGCTGCTGTCCCGAGGATCCATCATTGTGCGCATGATCAACATCGGTCGCGAGCCCCGCACCACCACCACGCAGGTAGGTAGCGCCTTAGCTGCGGGTCTGCCCCATGACCTGAGCCATAGTGACCTGAGCCGGCTGCCGGTTGCGGGTGACCAGGCTCCTTGACCTGAGCAGGGCCTCAGCAGTGCTGGCCTGAGCTGTGACCTGGGCAGTGAAATGGGCAGTGACCAGGCGCCGTGACATGCGCAGGCTGCAACGGGGCCGTAGGCAAGGCCGTAGGCAGGGCTGCTGGACGGGCTGCATGCAGGGGCCACGATCAGCAGGGAAATGCGGCAGTTGTTCACATTAGGTGCCTTGAGTGAGGCCACAGCAACATGAGGGCCGCACAGCGCCAGGGCTCAACACCTAGGCACGCTCGTGGTCGCCCGACCGCCCGACCGCCCTCCCGCCCGCCTGCCTGCCTGCCTGTCCTCTCGCCCGCCTGCCCGCCTGCCATCTCACCTGGCTGCTTGTTCCATGCGCTGCAGACTGGCTTTGACGCAGCAGCTCAGGTGCAGGCGGGCAAGCGCACACGCATCCGCGCGCGGCCCGCCTGGGAGGTGGCCCAGGGCGCCATTGCCAAGGAGCTGGCCAACGGGGAGCACCCCGCCGTCAAGCAGCAGCAGCAGCAGCAGCAGCAGCAGCAGCCAGGTGGGGGGAAGCTAGGGAAGCGTGATCAGGACAGGGCCTGCTGCCTGGGTCCGCTAGACACACGTGCCTCACTCATCACACAAAATAATACACAGGGTGGCGTCCCCACTGCTGCTGCTGCTGCCACACCGCTCCTGCCCTGGCATGGCCGCTGCAGGCTTCCTCCCACAGACGGATGCCCAGGGCCGGCCGCTGCCCGCCCAGCCCCGTTCCTATGGCCCTGGCCCTGCCACCCCCCTGGACGCTGCCCGCGCCTCCTTCCTGCAGCCTGACTTTGGCCTGGGAGGCCATGCCCAGCTGGACGAGGCGGTGAGTGCCCTGCCCTGATCCACCATCACCTTGGTCTCCCCACACTGCCAGCTGACAGCATCCCGCAGGGGCAGCAGCCCAGTCAGAGTGACAAAGCAGCCAGGCCATGTTAACCAGGCCACACCTCCTTGCATAGGTTCCTGCTGTCACCGGGTCAAGGCCACACTCCGTCTGCAGCAATGAGTCAGGACCCTCTAGCTTGAGTCAGCATAATGGTGGTGGTGGTGGTGGCGGCGGTGGCGGTGGCGGTGGTGGCAGTGTGGCTTGAATGTTGATGTGCTGGTAATGGTGCTTTTGCTCTCTTGGGCTGGTTGTGGTGTGCTGCTGCGTCTGGTTAGCCCAACCCTTACCCTAGCCCCGACCCTGACCCAAGCCAGCCTGCACCTGTTGCTGGGTAACGCGTGGTGGTGGTGTGGTGTGGCAGGTTGTGGTGAAGCACGTGATTCTGAAGAAGAGCCAAGTGAAGAGCACGCGGGTGCGGCAGGTGGAGGACATCCTTGGCAGTGAGCGGCCACGCGACGAGGTGGGGTGCGACCAGGGCAACAACTCACCAGTGCAACAACAGGCAAGGGTTGAGGGGAGGAGGAGGAGCGCCAGTGACGCCCAGGCATGACGCTGGCTGCGGCTTGTAGGCAGCAGCCACAGCCTTAGTGACCTCCACCACCAGACCCTTGGGCTGGTCATACTTTAGTGCCAGCGCCACCCACCTACCCACGCCTGGCTGCTGCACTGCCCCTTTGGCAGTCTCAGGCGGTGCCCCGGCCTGGCATTGGTGGCGAGGAACAGTTCAGGCATGTTCAGAAGCAGCTGCTGACCGATGTGAGCTCAGCTCGCTCGCGCAACAAGGACGCCTTCATCAGGAACCAGCTGCGCAAACAAATGGTGGGTGCTGGCCATGCAATGGCCTATATATATGCACATTATGTGAATATCTCTGTATTCCATCCATCCACCTTGTTGTCTACTGGTCGTCGCAATGTGAGCAGAGCGTGGTTGCTGACGAGTAGGGCGGTGACAGCCCCAGCGCAGCAGCCACACCCAGCGCTGCCAGCCTCAGCGGCGGTGGCCCTACCCCTACACCCACACCTAGGTCCTGGGCTGGGTCCTGGTCTAGGTTGGGGTAGGCCCTGTACTTGGACCCTAGTGACTTAGTGCTGTCAAGGTGCCAGGGGAATAGGGGGTAGGTGGCAGCCAAGCTGACACTGAAACTGCAGCCAGCGGTGCCAGCCCTGCCCTGCCCCTGCTTGCTCCTGGTCCCAGGTGCAGCGTCAGGTGGTGAGGCCGGGCTATGGCGAGGTGGCGGTGTTCGAGTTCGAGTTCCAGAACCCCTTCACACAGGAGATGGTGAGCTGTCGCGCTCGTAGAGGAGGCACGGCTTGTGGACTGGGCTCAAACATGGAGGGCGGGCAGCCAGCTTGCCGCAGTCTGCCAGGGCGGGGGGGTGGGGGCCAGGGCCCCTGACCCGGGTTGGTGGGGTGGCCCCTGCGGGGTCCTGTTCAACTCAGCTTGCAAGCATGCGGTTGCGGGGAGACCTGTGGGCAATCGCACTTGATCAAACACAGCAGCACCCTCCTTGCTGCCCACCTCTCCCTCTCCTCCTCCCCCTTCACCCTCCCCCTCTCCCTCTCCCCATTTACCCTCCCCCTCTTCTCCCCCCCCTCGTCCTTCACCCTTTCCTCTCCCCCCTCACCCCCTCACCCCCTCCCCCTCTCCCCCTCCCACATCGCCCTCCCCCTCTCCCCCTGCCGCCTCCCCCTCCCCCTTCACCCTCACCCTCGTCACACTCGGAGCCAGGTGTTCGAGCTGCACATCAGTGACCCGCGAGAGGTCAGCATACTGACCCGCATGGACGAGTACCGCGCGCTGCGGGCCGCTGGGGCACGCTTCCTGGGCGCTCCCTCCCAGCCAGTGGGCTCCCTGGAGCAGGAGGTCATGGCGGGCAACAGGCTGTACCTGCAGGTCAGGGGGGTGTGGGGGGGGAGTGGGGGGCCAGTGGGGGGTGGGGCCAGGTTGCCCTAACCCTAACCCTAACCCTGACCCTAACCCTAACCGTGTGCCTGTAGCTCTGCCCAGTTTCCCCAGGGGTGGCTCCTTGTCAGGTCAGGGGGAGATGAGGGGGCCAGTAAGGGGAGGGGGGCTGCACGCCTGGCTTTATGTGGTGTGGGTTAGGTGAGGTGAGGTGGGCCCATCAGCTCCCATTTGGCTTACACCCCGTCAAGGAAGAGGTCATCTGAGCCACCGAGCAAAGGGCAGTGGTTGCGCCTCATAGCGCCTCCCCTTGGCACCCATGGCAGCGGACTGACTATCCATGTGAAGGGGGAGGGGTGTAGGTTCCAAGGGTGAGGGGGCACCATGCACCCATGCACCATGCACCCATGATGTGCCACCTGCAGCACCCCTGCCTCCTGGGCCCCCGCAGGTGCAGCAGCAGCCAGGTGCAGCGCCCTTGACCCTGTTGCTGCTGCCAAGCTGTTCTGATCCTGCCAGGGTCACGCCGTGGCCTCTGAACACTGTGCTGCTTTGCTGTTGCCCTGCTGCTGCTGCTGGGCCGGGCAGGGAGGGGAGCGCATCACCCTGCCGCTGAAGATCCAGTCGCTGGCCCCCCCTGAGGGCTACGGGTCGCAGGCATCGGCCTCTGCCGCCATGCAGGCTCCGGATGCTGCTGGGGTCAGGGCCTCAGGGGCAAACGGTGAGCCCTGCCTGGCAGCCCTGCCTGGCAGCCCTGTGAGGGACACATGCGAACAACCAAGCGTGAGCTGAGAAGCTTGCATAGCAGAGCGTGGCTCGCCTCCCCTCCTGTAAGCCCTGTATGGGCTGCCCTGTGCGCATGGCCTCCCACACCTGGGGTTTGGGTGTTGGGCGGACATGACATAGCCGGCGAGTGTCAACAGCCAGCAGCCATGACCTGACCAGGCTCACATAAGGCTGGGTGGGCAGCAGGGGGGCAGAGCAGCAGGGCAGCAGGGCAGCAGGGCAGCAGGGCGGGTTGCTGCACCCCTAACTTCCATCTTGCCACTGCGCCGATGCCATGGCTGTGGTGTGGTGCCAATGCTATGCCAATGCTGCTCTCTGTGGAGCTTTGGAAGCATGTCAGCATGCAAGCATGAGGTTCACTGTCAGCCTGGGCAGCCAGCTATGAAGACGTTGATGATCATGCCGTAGAGTTCGCTGCGTGTGCCACATGAGTCGCGACTTGCGTGACATGCCTGTGTTCTGGGGTCCACGTGTTTTTGCACACGCAGTAGCCTCCCTACGCAACCCTACCTCCCTTGCTCAAACGCCACCGCCCTCTTTCCCTGCCTGGTGCAGGGAAAGGCAAGAGGCCCGGCCCAGCCCCTGGTGCCGGCCAGGGTTCTGCCGGCCATGTGGTCACGGTGGAGGTGAACAGCCACGCCCACGGCCACCCTGTCAGCGTCCTGGAGCTGGAGCTGGTGCCCAAACCGCTCATCATAGACCGCACATTCAGGTCCGTCGGTCGTTTCCGTCTAATTGCTTACAGCCACGCTGCTGGCAAACGGCCCGTAAGTCACGCTTCGCATCGCATGCCACTCAGCCCACGCTTCGCGCCCTCGTCCAGTGCCGGTGGGTGACTTGTTCAGCTCACGCGCCCTGTGCGCAGGTTTTACCACGCTGAGCGCTGCCTGATGCGTCAGACCGTCCGGCTCCGGCATCTGCCGGGCGCGGATATGGCTTTCCCGGGCGCGACCTTGCGTAACCTAGCCGTCGCGTCGTCTCACCCCGATGTCATCACCGGTGCCGGCAGCGCCGGTCTCGCAGGAGGCGAGAGCGAGCGAGACGAGGTGCGCAAACGTTCGGCATCGGACTACATGCGCAGGTCGGCATCACGGATATGTGATTCACGAATTGCAGCTCCCTCACTGCATGCGGCAACCTCATGCGACGTGGTTGTCATGCGACCCTGCCTAATCCAACCCTGATGACTCGGGTCCAGGCAGGCAGGCTAGCATGCATCCTTCGTCACCCCATGTTCTCACAAGTGACCTGTTGGAGACAGGTTGTGTCTGCGTCATGTCAGCCAGGCCCTATAGGGTTGGCAGGTGTGTCCGTTGCTTTGGTGAAGTGTTCGCCCTCATTCATGGGATCCCGCTCGCTTCATGACCCCGGGCAGTGCGCCCTAAGCTGCTGCCACTGCTGGCTGCTGGTGGCCCAGGTTTACATCAAGTTCAAGTGTGGGGCAGCGCCTGAGGTCACGCATTTCTATGTGCTCCTCTACACCGACCGCCTCCTTTCACGGCCAGTGGAAGTGTGGCAGGTGCGGGCAGCGGCCTCAACCTGTTCTTTTTTCAGTCTTTCACCTTTGGGGGTTGGCTTGTATCCACCCAAGCCCTGCCTCCTTAGTGTAACAACTGTGTACTACTACATGCACGCGTGCCTGCCCTGAACCTTGTGCTGCCGATGAGCGTCACAAAACAGTAACGCTGCCAGGCTGGGCCGGGCAGTACAGCATGAGAGGCTGGATATAGAAGCATGTTGTGTCCTTGCACTGCTGGCGAGCGCTGCCAGCAACAGTGCTACTGGGCAGTGCGGCATGACGGGCTACCGGGTGCAGCCTCCGCCTCCTCTGACAGGCTGGCTGGCGCTCTCTGGCCTGGTGTGCTCCCTGGCCACTGCCTTGGGTTACCACCCCCCGCCTCCGTCCCTCTGCGGCCGCCTGGCCCTGCAGCGCTGGCCTGCCTTCCTGCTCCGCCTCACTAGCCTCACTAGCGGTGTGCTGCACTACCTCACTCGACCTGGGGTGTGCTGCCGCAGGTGTACGTGCACGCCCTACGCAAAGTGGACATGCGCGCCCTGGTGGGCCAGACCAGCGTGGCCAGTGTGGTGGTGCGGGGCGCCAGCAGCTCACGGCGCGTGGCGGCCTTTGCCTCCCACCCTGACGAACTGCAGGTGCGCTCTGCAGGGCCAGGGGAGTGTGCAACAGGCCTGCTGGGTGCCTCGACAGCCTCGCAGTACACTAGAATCTGGCCAGGAACAGCCTCCAGTCCTGCCAGTCCTGCCAGGCCTGCTAGGTGGCTGAGTGAGTCCAGCCCATGGCTCGCACCAGACCTTGACCTTCCAGCTCCACCTTCCAGCTCCCCCTACCGACTCCACCCTTGCAGCCCTCCGCCTGCCTTTCACGCTGTAACCCGACCTACCCTGCCCTGCTGGCCCCGTCCCGTCCCGTCCCGTCCCGCCCAGCCCAGCCCAGCCCAGCCCAGCCCTCTGCCAATGCCTACCTCACCCTGCCCTCCCCCGTCCCACCCTGCCCTGCTGCTGGCTCCCCCCCAGGTGACCCCGGACAGCTTTGTGCTGGTGGCCGGGGCGCTCACCGAGCTGCTGATCAACTTCCGCCCGGTGACGAGCGGTGCCAAGGACGTCAAGGTGCACCTGGTGGATGTGGAAACGCGGCAGCTGGTGTATGCCCTGATCGTGGCGGCTGAGGCCCAGGGCCCACTGGTTACGCGGTAGGTGGTAGGCCCTGCAGTAGGCCATTACCGCCACCACCACCATCACCCCACCATCACCCCACCATCACCCCACCCACACCCCACCATCACCCCACCATCACTATCAGCATCACCTACTGCCACTAGCACCGCATTACCATGTCTGCATAAGCATGACACACGCCACATGACCAGCAATCATCAGCTCCACCTCCACTTCCATCAGCACCATTCTCCCTTCCTTCACATTAGCAATACCCTGCTCATGCTTGTGGCCAGTCATATGATCGCCAACACTACCTCCCCCCACTACCTCCCCTCACCACCTTTCTTGCAACCTCCCTCACCACCTCCCCATCCAGCTGTGGACAAGCCTGCATGTGGCCTGGGTGCATGTGCAGCACCTTCGAGGTGGAGCTGCCGGCTGGCAGCGTGGCCAACAAGAAGATCAGCTACACCAACCCCTACCAGGCCTTCCGCACCTTTAGCCTGCGGAGCAACCAGAGCTGGCTGGTGCAGTTCACGCCCACGCGGCTACAGATGCCGGGGGGGGCCACCCGGCCAGTGGGCATGACGTTTGATGCCCGGGCCGCTACTGTGGGCATCATTGATGTGCTGGTGAGTCGGCCCCCAAGCAATAGGCTCATCATATCAGGCGTGTGGCAGTGGCTAGGGAGGGCGAGCATACCAACGCCACACCGACCCTAACTTGCCCTACCCTGCCCTGCCCACACAACGATTATGGCTGTAACATTGATTAGAGGCGTTGTTGATGCTAGCTGTGGAGTCCCCGCCAGGGAGACCAAGGCATGTGCCGGCATTAAACACGGCATACGATGGTACAGAGGGTATACGTCGGCACGGGGGCAGCAGCTCAGGCTATGCGACCTGATCAACGCAGGTCTTCGTCAACGACGAGGAAGACCGCACCGAGGAATGCTTCCGCGTCCGAGTGCGAATCTACCGCTAGTCACACCGCATTGAGCGGCGCTGCATCGCATTTCCACACGTGCACGCATCTCCGGCCAGAGCCGCGGAGCGCTGGTCTTCAGCGCACGACGGCGTTGGGCCGGGAAAGAGGGGCCCAAAGACAACGTGTGAGTGCGTCAGGTTGCCAGCCAGAGGCGCAGGAGCGGCAACTGCTTTGGCCTCAAGTCGGGCAACCTACACAATGATCAAGCTTGCTTCGTCACCATATTGTTGTCACCGCGCATTTCACTGCCAGGGCAGCAATGTGACGGCTAGTAGGAGCTCATAACATAACAGCGTGCGACGCATTTATACTTGTATGCACGTTACAAGCAACGGGTGCGTGTGTGTGTGTGTGCATGTTACAAGCAACGGGTGCGTGTGTGCATAAGTCAATGCCACCCCATGCTCGGCGTAACCCTCACACAAGTGACACAAGTGACTTGAGGGGTTACATTCCTCAGTATTGCGACGCAGTGACTGGTCCGTGTTCTGTGATGTAACAGTGTGCTTGAGCGGTAAGGATGCATGATCGGCCTGAGGGATAAGCGCCGGCTGCAGGCACTAGGCATGCTGAGTAATGCGGCTGTTGTCCCCATTGCGGTTGCATACACACAGATCGACAGCCTCCGAGTAACTTTGCGGTCGTGCAAAATGATTACATCGTGGAAGACGTCAAGAAAAACGTATCCGTCGAAAGAAGAGTTGTCTTTGTAAGCATCGAAAGCAAGCCTCTAAACCCTCCAATGATGTCGAACACTGCAACTTCTTATCGTAAGTAAAAGGCAAATCAAAGCTCCTACAAGGCTACATGGTAATCATTGCCATCCATCCTAGCTGAGTATCTCAATCAGTAATGCAGAAATCCATGTAATGGTACGAGATTACATGCAATCATATGTCTTGTGTTCCAGCCTTTGTCAGTCTCATCATGCCGTATTGCCAACATCTAAAGTCCTTTAGGGTGCTGTGCTGTGGGGCTGCATGAAGACCAGGTGTAAGCTCATGGCGCACGCCTAGCGGCGGATGCAGATCCATCTGACAAACACAAACCCACAAGGTCTGCTGGAAGCCCCCAACATGCCATGTGGATCACCGGCCGCTTCACCCAGCCTGGAGCCGAGGGCGTAACCAACCAGGTCAGAACCTCATGTGGTGCCTGGGAGGTGCTGTACATGGGGCAGCGGTGGGACTGCAAGCATTCACTCACTCAGTCTTGCAGGACAGCCTCCACAGCGGCAATCACATGGCGCTGCAGCCGATCAGCTGACATGCGGGGGGGGGCACGGGGCAGCACCACCTGCGTGCAGAGCAGGACAGTAGATGAGTGGAGTGAGGCGTGTCCTCCTCGGGGGGAGGGTGGCTGAGGCGGCAAGTGTGGCGAGGCATGTGCGTAACCAGGTGTATGTAACCAGGTGTATGTATGTAACCATGTGCGGGCCAAAGGATATTGAAGGCGGGGTCAAGCTCTATTGCCGCTAGTGGCTGGCTGAACACTGCTTCCTTTCATGCTTCGTGTTTGTTGCCAGATTGGAGTGGCTCTAAGGCTATAAGGACTGGCTGGACTCTGCTGTAGCTGTGTAGCTGCTATGGTCTGGCTGATCAGTGTTAGAATCTGCTGTGGGGTCAAAGCATGCAGCTGTCATGCCTTGCAGCTGCTACGCCCACGGCGAGGCTGCGCCCAGTCTGGCTGTGCATAACAGCAAGCAAGTCGGCAAGTGCCACCCACTGCCTTGCTGGCTGTGCAGCCAGCTGCCCTGCCAGGGCACTGACCTCCCTCCCCCCAGGGGTTTGCAAGGCCAGTACCGGCACCACCAGCCCGTACGCTGCCTGCCAGTCCTGGCTGCTGGCTATGTCACGCACCTGCACCCAGCAAGCCAGCACCTGCACCTGACCACCTCCAGCTGTGCAGGCGCTGCTGCTCAGGGCAGCCTGCCAGCTCCCCTAACACCTCAGCAGCCGTCCTGCTGTGCTGATCTGCGAGGGCCTGCTGTGCCCTGTGAGGTGGCCAGGCCAGCTCCTTCAGTTGCAGGCTGCCAGGTTGTCACGACTGTAGTAGCTGCCATAGAGCCTGCTACCAGTTTTTACGTACAAGTTGCTGACAGGCAAGGCCAAGCAGCAACACCAGGTTGATGGTTTCAACATCATCGGCAGGGGCTCACAGCGATAAGGCTGCACCCCCTTTTAGGACTTTGGGCCGCTCGCCACACAGCATGAAGCTAATCAAACCGTGGTGCACAGCTGTGAACCAACAACCGTTGCTGTTGGTGCTGCTGCTGCACAACACCACCTCACAACGCCTTCCCTTCTGTGACCAGACAGGCAACTGCACCTCCTCCTGCCCCTACCTCCAGCTGGCATCCTGTCAGCAAACTGGGCATGAAGGCGGCCCGAGAGATGAGCGACTCCAGCTTGCTCTGCAGGCAGGGGCCGCAGCCAGCCGGTGGAGGCGTGACACAATGCGCCAAACTTCCTCTTTAAAGCGGCAGGCTACGGTTGCTGTCTCCTGGCAAGAAGGTGTCGCAGCTGTGCGTACTTGCAGGCCTTCACAGAGTGCGCAATCGGCCTTGCTGTACATCACCAGTCTCAACGCTTGCTCAGCAGCCGCGTCCTGTTCGTGCTGTTGCTGTTGAGCGCGCAGTCTGCATTGAAAGCGCGGCCGGGTGATCACAGCGCGGCTGCGTGAAGAGGCTGGCCGATGCTGAAGGTGCAACATTCTTGCATCATAGTGCGAGTTCAGCATGGGGTTGTGGCGAAAAGCATTCACCTGCATGTCAACCATGTCGAATACGGAGGTGCTCAGTTTATGCGCCCACCAATACGCTATCCGGGTCTCCAAAAAAGGCTATGGCTATGGGGTTGCGGACAACTTGTGGTGAAAAGCATCCATCCATTGTGTGATTTATCCATTGTGTGATTTTGTATCCACTCTGCCGCGTCGTAGTTGCAAGTCACCCGCATGTCAATCATGTCGAACACGGAGGTGCTCAGTGTCGAAATCTTGACGAATCCTAAAATTATTCATGCGCCCACGATGTCCGGGTCTCCAGAATCTTTGTTCTTTCCGGGTCTATGTTGGTCCAAGACTAAAGCACGACGGAGCCAGAGACAAGGCTGGTTGTCTGAGTCCAGTTTAATAGCTCAAAGTGGTGCGTTTTGCAGGCAGGGCTCATCGCCAGTCTAGCAGGGACATGTGATAGACCCGCTTCAGGAGTCCGTCATGTTCGCATGGGATAGCGTCGCACGTCCCTCTATCAGACCCGTTGTCGGAGTTGCCTTGGTTTGGTGCTTAATGTTGCACTTCTTGTGGTGTCAGGTTAAGATGTGAATTCGGCAAGCTATGGGCGCAAGCCTGTAAGCCGAGCACAGTTGCAAGTACTCCTGTTGCTCAAGGCAGCCCTTTCATGACAACGCCCAGGGTACGCCTGAAGCAGTGAGACCAGCAGGCTCAACATGGCCCTGCACTTCACGTATGCCTGGTGGACTGCTCATGGTCCAACTCCTCCTCACATGGCTGCTTGCCACTCATGGCTGTGTCCCAGCTGCACCGCACTGTAAGCTATCTCCGTTGCAGCCTTCGCTGCAGCCCCAGCTGCGACGCTGGCCTTCGACGGTTTCATTCGCTCCAGGTCCTCTTGTCAAGGACTATCCAATTGCTACGTGCCCGTCATTAAATGCAATTGTTGTCAAAGGACGGACGGCGCACAGTGTGAAGCTCAGCTTTGCCCGCATCGGTCTCTTACATGGCGCAGGCATACCTGCCTGCGTCTGTATCGGCCGGACCCCATGGAGCAGTCAGCCCGGTGTGGATAAGCTTGCAAGGTCTCCGGACCCCTAAGGGCCTTCTATTCAAGGTGAGGTCTGCAATCAGCACTCGCTAAAGCACAAGCACCGCACTAGCACACCACCCCGCAACCAGCCCCGCACCAGCACCAAACCAAATTGTGCCGTGTGGTGTTTACAGAACAACCCGCAAATGCGTGACCGCGGCTAATGAAATGGTACACGGACTACCCCTGCCTTTCCCCGGTTAGCCCTGCGCCCACATACCCGCACATAGCCCGCACACATACTTTGCCCTTGATGTCCACAAATTGTTGCACCCATCACCCGCACTCCGCAGCCACCGCACACCAACCCTATGCACACAGGCAAATTAGTGCACAAACTGGTCATTCCAACTGGTCATTCCATATGGCGCGTGTTAAATTCTGAGTATTTGGGAAGTTGGAGCCTTGGCTCCAGTATTTGAGTTTGTGCCTCTGATTAGTATTGGAGGTGAGCTCTAGTACTTTTGCCTCTAGTACTTATGCCTCTGACCGTCGCCTGTATTGGCGCTTGTGGTTATTCTAGCCCATGGACTTCGAATTTGGCGGTACTTGGCCAGATTGGGTTTGTGGATCGTTTTAGGCTCTAGATGTTTGCAACGTCTCATGCCTCATCAGTTGCTATGTGACCACTCTCATTGCTTGGAGCCATGTTTACGACAGACAACTTTTACAAAAGTCACAGTTTACAATAAGCTACCGTTTAGCGTTCGACATGGTGACATGTAGCTATAATGCTACTACTAAGTTTACAAAAAATTCTCCTTTCTATTGACCATGTTAAGGCGACCTGCTGGCAAACAAACGTACACACATGCAACCATGTCACATGTAAGCCAACAATACTGGCTGCAAGCCACTAGTATTGGGGAAGGGACCAATATTGGCTGCATGGCGGCAATATTGGCTGCATGGCACCAATACTGGCTGCATGGCTCCGGCACTGCTTGCATGGCACGAGGAATGGTTGCATGGCACCAGTATGGCTGCATGGTTGCATGGCTCTTGGTGGTAACCCTAGTACTGGTCACATGCACCAGTACACAGATAAGCACCTAAGTCGGGACACCCCGTTCCTCTTGTTCTCTTTATTCTTTACCGAAAGCCCCCGTTTTTTTTCCGCGCATCGCGTTCTTAGGTGGCTACTAGGGTGGTTGTCGGGCTCAGTATGGCAGAGGGGCTTGCGTGGAGAGGGGGGTGCACATCGTGATGCTTCAACTTTCGACTCACAACACAACTTTTCTGTGGTTTTTTATGCCATCTGGTGCTTGGACCTACAGTGATACAGTGCCGAAAAGGGCAGGACCAAGTTTTTCCTGAAAAATGTTTATACTTGAGTGTCTCAACATAGGTGCACTTAGTCTGAAAACCCGGTTTTAGGGGGGGTATCCCACTGGCCAAGTCATAAGTCTCCAGTCCTTGCGAATTATACTAAGCCGGGGGCATCGGCAGCTAGAGGATTTTTAGATCTCTCCAAGCATATGAGTTGCATTCGTTTCATCCAAGCAAGTGATGAGTTATGCCACCCCCCGTGTCAAATTGTCCCAACTTAGGTGCTTATCTGTGTACCATAGGCATGTTCAGTACTTGAGGCATGTAGCAGCAACAACAACAACAACAACAACAACAGGGGGGCAGCAGTAGCAGGGGCAGTAAGAACAGAGGCAGGAGGGAGGATGTTGCGTTGGAATAGGTGCTCGCGAGATGTTAGGGTTGCACATTCGGTGCACTATATACCCACGTACCTGAGGGAAGGAGGGAGCGCGGGAGGGAGGGAATGAGGGGGTTGCTCCAGGCTGTCGAGAGTGAAAGGGAATGGGGCAAGGCGGATGCAACGACGGACGTGGAGGTGATAGTGGCAGAGGTAAAGGGTGAGACCATCAATCCTGCATCACCAAAGGCATGCCAGCAGTTAGGCTACGTCAATGCCGTCGCAGGTCTGCATAGGGATAGCCACTCACCTTGACAACTTCGCATGGTTGTCTGCATTGCTGATGGTGAGGCTTGCTCGTTGTGTGTCGCTGCGTGGCAAGGCTGGCCACATTGGCTGTTTGCGAGCCTACATGGCTGTGACGTTGCGAGGTTGCAAGATTGTGTGGCTGGCTACGACGCGGGTGAAGTAACGGGATGGCGTGGCTGAGCTAGCTACGTAGATAGTTGTACGCCTAGCTTTGAGGTCGACTGCCACATGGAAGGGGATACGGCTGGTTGCGATGCTAGTAAAGTTCGGCTACGATGCGTGTCAGACACGCACCGTAGCCAACTTTTCAGTCAGCATCGCAACCGGCCGTATCCCCATCCATAAGAAGAAGAAGAAGAAGGAAGACTACTCCGGCGTGGAAGCCGGCGTGCATTAAGGAAGGAGCTTCCGCCTGGGGCGCGGCCTGCTCCCACCACCTACCCTGGGTGATGGAGAGACCCTACCTAGCCCCAATCCCCTTTCCCTGCTCTGAGTCTGTAGCTTGTTTTGGCAATGCTATGTGAGCTTGTCACTGCGTGCCGGATGAGCTTGTTGAGTAGTTTGGTGGTGTTGGTGTGTGATACACCCACCTCCCTCATATGTTTCTTGGTGTGTGCTCCGTAGGTGATGCCGCCTATGCCAAGTAGGATAGGTCGCCCCCCCCCCCCCCCCCCCATCCATAAGGCACATGCGTCGTAGCCAGCCACACAATCTTGCTACCTCGCAACGTCGCAGCCACGCAGCTTCGCAAATTGCCAACTTAGCCAGCCTAGCCACGCAGCGACACACAACGAGTGAGCCTTGCCGTCAGCCATGCAAACAACCATGCGAAGTTGTCAAGGTGAGTGGCTATCCCTTTGCAGGCCTGTGACTCCTAGTACCTAATCTAACCGCTGGCATGCCTTTGGTGATGCAGGATTGATGGTTTCACCCTTCTCTTTGCCACTATCACCTCTCAGTCCGTCATAACACCCGCCTTGCCCCACTCCCTTAACTACTTAGCAACCTGGAGCAACCCCCTCCTTCCCTCCCTCCCGAACGAGCGACCGACCTCCCGCACGCACGCACGCACGCCAATATCTTGTGCCCAAGCTCACGTGCATGCCCCTTGTTCACTGCATGCACCTCCCCTTTTCCCTATACAACCACCCCCGCCCTTGCCCTCGCCCTCGCTGTCACCCTCACTTTCACCCTTCACACCTTCACAACAGCCAACAACAACATAGCATGGAGCAACAAGGCTTTAACGGTAAGTGGTTAGCCCTTGCCTTTCAATGTTCATTAACACCCAACCTAATCACTAGCGAGCACCGTGTTTGCTGTAGGTTTGATGTTTACTCCTGGTACCCCACCTTACCCCTTCTCCTTCCCCTTCTCCCCATCCCCTACCCCACCCCACCCCACCCCACCCTCCTACCCTACCCTCCTACCCTTTTTTTTCCTCCCCCTCGCCTTCCATTCCCTGGACATCGCAGCCCTTGTCCTTCCTTCCCTCCCATCAGCCAAGAGCAGGGCCCCACCCTTAAACCATCATTACCATTCCTTCCTCCACCCGCCCCCACCCGCCCCCCCTTCTCCCTCTTCTTCTTGCCACTTTCGCTCCCTTCCTCCGCCCTGCTAGTGAGTGGTTACTTGTGGCTACTGGTAAGTGGCTAACACCTTGTGCCCAGCCTTCCCAGGATGTCATGCTAGCCTCATTGTAAGCACGCTCCTTGTTTGCTGCAAGTCGCCTACACTCCTTCCCCTATACAACCACCCCCCCCTCCCTTCCCTCCCATGCTTTTCAAGCCTCCCCTTCCCCTCTCGCACCCTTCAATTGACGTGGCATCGCCGCATCCACCTCACCCCACCTTCTCCTCCATACCCCTATACTCCCCACCGCAGTCCCAACCCACTCGCGCATGGCAGATGCAACCTGGTGTGGGCAGCTAGGAGGCCAGGAGGACCATAAATGTAAGGCCATGGTGGCTGCTAACAAGCATGGAGCACCAAGGCGTAAGCGGTGAGTGGCTAGTTCCCTGCCTTTCAGTGTCCCATACCCCAACCTAACCGCTAGCACGCCCCGTGTTTGCTGCAGGTTTGACGGTTACACCAAGTAACCTCCCCCCTTCTCCTCTCCCATTCCTCACCACCACTACCCACCACATCCCTCCCTCCCTTCCTCACTCACTCACTCACGCACGCACGCCCTTACTCCCTCACGCCCTATCGCCCTCACACCAGGTAGTGAACGAGCGGCAACCGGTAAGTGGCTAACACACAGTGCCCAACCTGCTCTCCCTACCTCACGTGCACGCCCCTTGGTTGCAGGTCTGATGGGCACCTCCCCTCCCCTTCCCTTTCCCCTTCACAACCACCCCCTCCCACTTCATCCTCTCCCGTCCTTGCCCCCGCTTCCTCCCCCGCTCTCACCCCCGCCCATGCCCCACCCTAATTCACACCCTCACGCCCACACGCCCGCCCATGCCCCCACCCCCGCACAGCCCAACCCAATTGAGCCTCCCGCCTCCCTGCCTCCCGCCTCACGCCTTCCCCACCTACCCCCCCTCCCCACCTTCACTCTTTCATTCCCATATTCACTCTCCCACCCCCTTCCCAGCAGAAGGCATCAAGCAGCCAAAGGCAAGTAATGAGTTGCTTGCTTGAAGTAGGTCCCTCCCCCGCCCATACTACTGCTGCCCCTGTTACTGCTGCCGCTGATGCCGCTGCTGCCCCTACCCCAGCTGCCCCTGCTGCTGCTGCTCCTGCTGCCCCTGCCCCCACTGCCCCTGCTGCTGCTGCCCCTGCTGCTGCTGCCCCTACTGTTGCTACCCCTGCTGTTGCTACCCCTGCTGTTGCTGCTGCTCTTGCTGTTGCTGCCCCTACTGCTGCTCCTGTCCCTACTGCTACTGCCCCCCAACTGTTGCTGCCCCCCTGCTGCCGCTGCCCCCCTACTGCTGTTGTTGTTGTTGCTGTAAGCTCCCGTACTCGAGGGTACAAGCAATGGTACCCTTCCACTAGTGGAGGTGAGCTCCAGTACTGGCACATGGCCGTATCTCACCAATAACACAACTATGCGAGTTTTTGTTTCAACCCCCAATTATACAACGCCGTCTTATAGCTATGTGCCAAATCTCTGGCTCTAAATCTAAAAAAAGCTGTAACTACTTTGCCTGAGTGTGTCGTGTCCCTATGTGCTCGCAGGTATCGTCCAAAGCAAGAGCGATTCATCAAACGCCCGGCCCCCAGTGGAGCTTCATAGCTTTCAATGACCCAGCCCTGAAGCCGTGGTCAACAGGTTGTAAATCGTGTTCTGCGTTATATAGCGTTAGCGTTAGTATATAGCGTTTGTTACAGTACAGCCAGGTACCCAGTATGCATGGCTGCAACTTTAGGGCTTTTGAACTGGCTGGGCTAAATAGCTGTTGCGTATGCGGCTAGAGCAGCTACAGACTTAGAAAGCAGCTACTGGGTGTTGTGGCTGCGAATGGAGACGCAGGCTACACACGTACTCTTGGTAGTGGCGAGCCTAGTTGAATCAGAGACTTGTTCAGTAACGGGGACGCTGGAGCAGAAGCGCAGTGTTTGCTTACATCTTTCTCCTCGAATACAGAACGATCTCAGCTTAAAAACAAAGTACTTCAAATGTCACACTAGAACCTGCATGGGGAATGAAGTAAACATCGCATTCATCCTAGCTGAGTGTCTGGACTGTTACACTCTCCCCCACTCCGAAAAGCTACGTCCCGGAGCTTTCAGTTTTGATATCAGTCAGAATCTTGCGACAACAGGCAAAACAGGCATGCAAGGACAGGCAGACAAAAACATTCATGATGCTAGCTACCTACAACAGACAAGCAAATGCATTCAGCTCCGTGCGAAGCAAAGCTACATGCAGGAAGACGCAGAAAGAAGCAGACAGCAGTCATATCAAGTCATGCATCAGGGTACATGCAAAAGTCACGCAAATGCATCCAGCTCCATGCAAAGCAAAGCTACATGCAAACCCCTCGCAAAGAGGTGTCCATACTCATCGACAGAAGCATCAGAATCTTGTCTCGTGCTCCATCTTGGTCATGCTGTAAGGTTCTTGTCATGCTGTAAGGTTCTTGTCCAGAGTTGAGGCGGAACGGGCTGTACCCTGTGCTTGCCTGGACAGATGCGTTGTATGCAAACTCAGCAGCTGTAAGGTGCTGGTCCCAGTCATCATGATGTGGCGACACAAAATTACGCAGCATGTCCTCAAGTGTGCGGTTAGCACGCTCGGTCTGCCCATCTGTTTGTGGGTGGTTGGCAGTGGACATGTTGAGGTGTGTGCCAGTGAGTTTGAACAGTTCTTGCCAGAAGATAGAAGTGAAACGTGGGTCTCGGTCTGACACAATGACCTTGGGTAGGCCGTGCAGCCGGAAAACATCGTCGAAAACGAGACGAGCCAGAGTGGATGCTGTAACTGTTGTGGTGGTGGGTACAGCATGAATCATTTTGGTGAGTTTGTCCACAAAGACAGCAATGGCATCGTGGCCAGCAGTGGTATTAGGTAGCTGGGTGATCAGATCCAGACTGACATGTTCCCAACGGTGCTGGGGCACAGGCAGAGACTGCAATAAGCCAATGGGTCGTTGTGTGTTGGACTTGTTACGCTGGCAGGCAAGACATGTGCGAACATAATCATGCACTGACGCAGCCATGCGCGGCCAGAAGTATAGGCGGGATAGCCGTGCGTAGGTCTTGTCCCTTCCTAGGTGGCCTGAGATGGGTATATCGTGCGCCTCACACAGCAGGTCGGTACGCAACGGGCCAACTGGAATGTACAGCTTGACTGACCCCCGCCCTGTGTGGTAAAGCTGATTGTCCCTGATGATAAACTGGCGTGCTTTGCCAGCCAGTGCAGCCGCGTGATAGCGCTGGTACTGTGCGTCTGCAGATGCGGTTTCTCCGATCTTTTGCAGTATGTGCGGGGCGAAGGAGACTTGCGTCTCGTGTCCCTGGGCGCTGGTGCCCGTTGTGGTGAGTGCGTGCAACTCCAGGGTCTGGGTGTACACTTGATAGTCTGGCCTGCGTGATAGCGCGTCCGCCACCATATTGTGCTTGCCAGGAATGTGGTCGATGCTACAGTTATAGTCCTGCAAAACTTCCATCCATCTTGCTTGCCTCCTACTGTCTAGGTTTGGCTGTGATTGCAGGTGCTTGTTAGCCCAATTGTCTGTGAGCAGCGTGAAGTGAACACCTAGCAGGTAATGTCTCCAGACTTTCAGTGCCTCCACCATGGACAGAAGCTCCTGTTCATGTGTGGGATAGTTACGCTCTGCTGGCAGCAGCTTCCTTGAATGGTAAGCAACTACGCGTTCAGCAGGTCCCTTGCCCTGTGATAGCACTGCCCCTATGCCAATGCCAGAGGCGTCACAGCGCAGTGTGTATGATTGTGCAGGATCTGGCGCTATGAGCACCGGTGCCGAGGTGAGAGCTGTCTTCAAAGCTTCAAAAGCTGACTGCTGGGCTGGCCCCCATGCCACTTTGCCCTGCTTGTCGTGTCCATCAGCCTGAGTGAGAGCCGTCAGTGGTGCAGCAATGTCAGCAAAGTTCTTGACGAAGCGGCGGTAGAAGTTAGCAAGCCCCAGGAAGCTACGCACGTCTTGTACTGTAGTGGGGACAGGCCAGGTCTCGACAGCAGTGATCTTTTTGGGGTCACATGCGATGCCGGTGGATGAGATGATGTGTCCTAGGAACTCTGTTTGACTCAATCCAAACTCACACTTAGATAGCTTAGCATACAGCTTGTGTTCTTGCAGCAGGCCTAGTACCCGCCGCAGGTGCTGTGCATGGTCTGCATGGGAGCGTGAGAATATCAAGATGTCATCCAGGTAGACAATCACACAGTCGTCTAGCTCCTGACGGAAAATGTCATTCATGAGCCGTTGAAAAGTAGCTGGGGCATTGCACAGACCGAATGGCATGACAGTAAACTCGAAGTGGCCATACCGTGTGCGAAATGCTGTTTTAGGAATGTCCTCAGGGGCAATGCGTATCTGGTGATACCCCTGGCGTAAATCTATCTTACTGAACACTGAGGCTCCATGCAGCCTATCCAGCAGGTTGTCAATGCGTGGAAGCGGGTATCTGTTCTTTATGGTGATACGGTTCAGTGGCCTGTAATCAATGCACATGCGGAATGTACCGTCTTTCTTGCGCACAAATAGCACTCCTGAGCCATAGGGTGAGGTGCTGGGTCTGATGAAGCCTTTCTCTTGCATCTCCGTGATCTGCTGTTTCAACTCAGCCAGCTCAAGGGTAGACATGGCGTATGTAGATCTCACAGGTGGTCTCTTGTTGGGCTCAAGGTCTATGCGGTGATCAACTGCCCTAGCTGGCGGCAATCCAGATGGCAGGTCCTCAGGGAAGACGGAGGTAAACTCCTTCAACACTGGTGTGCAGTCCATAACTTGATGATTCTCAGCTGGTTGATCAGCTGGTGTGATGGAGACCATGAACATGGGTTGTTTTGTGCGGACAGCAACGCGTAGGCCTGCTGTGCTAATGGTGTACTTGTCTAGATCAGGGTCTCTGGGGGCTGGTGGGGCCCTCAGGGTGTGCTTTTTGCCAGCATGCTGGAAGGTCATGATGTTGTGCTTCCAGTCGATGCGTGGGTTTATGTGTGCTAGCCACGGCTTGCCTAGGATGATGTCAAATCCATGCAGCCGTGTGCAATGCAGCGTTTGTTCTCCTTTATAGCTGCCCATACGGAAGCGAGCTTCAGGGATCATTGCGGAACTCTCTTGCTGATGACCATCAGCAAGGCGGATGTGATCAGGATCATGCTTTTCTGCTGTGTGCAAGTCATGGCGCATGCAAAACTCGCTGTCGATGAAAGACGCGGTAGCTCCCCCGTCTACCAGTATGCGAACCGGCTGTCCCTTGTAGTTGCCAGCAAAGATGAGCAGTGCACTCTCAGACTGAGCGTCTGGCTGTGTTGTGGCTAGCTTAGTGATTTGGAACCGCGGCTCTACTGGTGCTGGGGTGATAGTGCTCTCAGCAGGTGTTGTGCTTGGCGCCTTGCGGCAGTGTACTGCCGCAGTTACTATTTTTTTGGTACAAACTTATTGCGACGAGGGTGCTTGCAGTCACGGTAGACATGGCCTTCCTCGCGACAGAAGGTGCATTTGTTCTTCGCGGTGTAATCTGCCTTTTCCTCGTCAGTCAGCTTGCCGAACACTTTCTTCTCCGCTTCAGTGCGGGGTGCTGCTTTGGTTGCGGAGCTGCTGCTGCTGCTGCTCGCTGCTGGTCTGAACATGGCTCCCAGTTGCATTGGGGTGGCTGTAGATACTCCTGCATCCCTGTAGGCTGAGTCATGTGCCACTGCAATGTTGACTGCCTTCTCAAAGGTATCAGGGGATTGCACATCCACCATGGCACGCAGGGCAGGGTGTAGGCCTCGCCTGAAGCGGTCCAGCTGCTCGTCATCCGTGATGTTGGGAATTTGCATGAACAGGCTTCTCAGGTGCATGGCAAAGGACAGGGCCGACTGGTTCTGCTTCTGCTTAGCCTCATGGAGCATGTCCCTGGCTTTAGCTGCCTCTGATTTGCTGATGAAGGCTGCTTTGATGCCAGTTTTGAAGCTTTGCCATGTCATGTTGCTGTCAGCCCGTGCCGAGCGATACCAGGAGAGAGCCAGGCCTGAGAGTCTTACACTGGCTGACACTATCTTCTGGGCATCAGTCAGGTTTTGATACAGAGAGTACACATCCTCCACTTGGAACAGGAAACCTGACACATCCCCCTTGCCGTCAAATGCCTTCACCTCACTCAGCTTCACTAGACCAGACATGGCAGGCCTATTGCCTATGGCAGCAGCTAGGTTGGCATTGCTCTGGGCTACCCTTTGCATCTCCACTCCTACAGCATTCCATGTCATTAGCAGAGGGTCCAGGGGGTTGGGCTGTGCCATGTTGGTGCCTAGTTCTGACGTGGAGCCTTGTATGCCTTGCGGAGGTGGAAGCCTATTGAGTTATGGGACTGTGCTGGCGCAGGAGGTGCAGGCAGAAGTGCGGGTGGTGTGGGTGGGACAAAGAACTCGCAGGGCACAGGTGCAAACTGCGGAAAAGTCGTGGGTGCACTGTAAAACTGTTGTGCGCTCTGCTGGGGCAGGTAATGCGGTGCGCTCTGCTGGGGCAGGTAATGCGGTGCGCTCTGCTGGGGCAGGTAATGCGGTGCGCTCTGCTGGGGCAGGTACTGATGTGGAGTCAAACTGCGCTGCACAAATGCGTCTAGGCGTTGCTGCAGCTCGGCTTTGTCATTGCGGAGTTCCTGAATGAGCTTGTGCGAACTATCAGCTGCGGCCTTATAGTACTGGCAGTGTGTGCAATCAGGTTCAGCAGTGACAGAGTGCGCAGCTCTGGCGCTAGTGCCAGGTGTGCTCCTGCCTCTTCCGCGGGAAGGACCGGACTGGTGGGCCAACCGTCCAGTACCACGACCTTGAACCGGACCCGAACTGAAAGATGGGTAGGGAATGGCCGCTCGAGTAGGTCGTTCTGGAGGTGGGTTCGCTGGTGGCGCTTCCAAAGATTGGCTTCCAAAGATTGGCGTTGTATGCAAACTCAGCAGCTGTAAGGTGCTGGTCCCAGTCATCATGATGTGGCGACACAAAATTACGCAGCATGTCCTCAAGTGTGCGGTTAGCACGCTCGGTCTGCCCATCTGTTTGTGGGTGGTTGGCAGTGGACATGTTGAGGTGTGTGCCAGTGAGTTTGAACAGTTCTTGCCAGAAGATAGAAGTGAAACGTGGGTCTCGGTCTGACACAATGACCTTGGGTAGGCCGTGCAGCCGGAAAACATTGTCGAAAAAGAGACGAGCCAGAGTGGATGCTGTAACTGTTGTGGTGGTGGGTACAGCATGAATCATTTTGGTGAGTTTGTCCACAAAGACAGCAATGGCATCGTGGCCAGCAGTGGTATTAGGCAGCTGGGTGATCAGATCCAGACTGACATGTTCCCAACGGTGCTGGGGCACAGGCAGAGACTGCAATAAGCCAATGGGTCGTTGTGTGTTGGACTTGTTACGCTGGCAGGCAAGACATGTGCGAACATAATCATGCACTGACGCAGCCATGCGCGGCCAGAAGTATAGGCGGGATAGCCGTGCGTAGGTCTTGTCCCTTCCTAGGTGGCCTGAGATGGGTATATCGTGCGCCTCACACAGCAGGTCGGTACGCAACGGGCCAACTGGAATGTACAGCTTGACTGACCCCCGCCCTGTGTGGTAAAGCTGATTGTCCCTGATGATAAACTGGCGTGCTTTGCCAGCCAGTGCAGCCGCGTGATAGCGCTGGTACTGTGCGTCTGCAGATGCGGTTTCTCCGATCTTTTGCAGTATGTGCGGGGCGAAGGAGACTTGCGTCTCGTGTCCCTGGGCGCTGGTGCCCGTTGTGGTGAGTGCGTGCAACTCCAGGGTCTGGGTGTACACTTGATAGTCTGGCCTGCGTGATAGCGCGTCCGCCACCATATTGTGCTTGCCAGGAATGTGGTCGATGCTGCAGTTATAGTCCTGCAAAACTTCCATCCATCTTGCTTGCCTCCTACTGTCTAGGTTTGGCTGTGATTGCAGGTGCTTGTTAGCCCAATTGTCTGTGAGCAGCGTGAAGTGAACACCTAGCAGGTAATGTCTCCAGACTTTCAGTGCCTCCACCATGGACAGAAGCTCCTGTTCATGTGTGGGATAGTTACGCTCTGCTGGCAGCAGCTTCCTTGAATGGTAAGCAACTACGCGTTCAGCAGGTCCCTTGCCCTGTGATAGCACTGCCCCTATGCCAATGCCAGAGGCGTCACAGCGCAGTGTGTATGATTGTGCAGGATCTGGCGCTATGAGCACCGGTGCCGAGGTGAGAGCTGTCTTCAAAGCTTCAAAAGCTGACTGCTGGGCTGGCCCCCATGCCACTTTGCCCTGCTTGTCGTGTCCATCAGCCTGAGTGAGAGCCGTCAGTGGTGCAGCAATGTCAGCAAAGTTCTTGACGAAGCGGCGGTAGAAGTTAGCAAGCCCCAGGAAGCTACGCACGTCTTGTACTGTAGTGGGGACAGGCCAGGTCTCGACAGCAGTGATCTTTTTGGGGTCACATGCGATGCCGGTGGATGAGATGATGTGTCCTAGGAACTCTGTTTGACTCAATCCAAACTCACACTTAGATAGCTTAGCATACAGCTTGTGTTCTTGCAGCAGGCCTAGTACCCGCCGCAGGTGCTGTGCATGGTCTGCATGGGAGCGTGAGAATATCAAGATGTCATCCAGGTAGACAATCACACAGTCGTCTAGCTCCTGACGGAAAATGTCATTCATGAGCCGTTGAAAAGTAGCTGGGGCATTGCACAGACCGAATGGCATGACAGTAAACTCGAAGTGGCCATACCGTGTGCGAAATGCTGTTTTAGGAATGTCCTCAGGGGCAATGCGTATCTGGTGATACCCCTGGCGTAAATCTATCTTACTGAACACTGAGGCTCCATGCAGCCTATCCAGCAGGTTGTCAATGCGTGGAAGCGGGTATCTGTTCTTTATGGTGATACGGTTCAGTGGCCTGTAATCAATGCACATGCGGAATGTACCGTCTTTCTTGCGCACAAATAGCACTCCTGAGCCATAGGGTGAGGTGCTGGGTCTGATGAAGCCTTTCTCTTGCATCTCCGTGATCTGCTGTTTCAACTCAGCCAGCTCAAGGGTAGACATGGCGTATGTAGATCTCACAGGTGGTCTCTTGTTGGGCTCAAGGTCTATGCGGTGATCAACTGCCCTAGCTGGCGGCAATCCAGATGGCAGGTCCTCAGGGAAGACGGAGGTAAACTCCTTCAACACTGGTGTGCAGTCCATAACTTGATGATTCTCAGCTGGTTGATCAGCTGGTGTGATGGAGACCATGAACATGGGTTGTTTTGTGCGGACAGCAACGCGTAGGCCTGCTGTGCTAATGGTGTACTTGTCTAGATCAGGGTCTCTGGGGGCCGGTGGGGCCCTCAGGGTGTGCTTTTTGCCAGCATGCTGGAAGGTCATGATGTTGTGCTTCCAGTCGATGCGTGGGTTTATGTGTGCTAGCCACGGCTTGCCTAGGATGATGTCAAATCCATGCAGCCGTGTGCAATGCAGCGTTTGTTCTCCTTTATAGCTGCCCATACGGAAGCGAGCTTCAGGGATCATTGCGGAACTCTCTTGCTGATGACCATCAGCAAGGCGGATGTGATCAGGATCATGCTTTTCTGCTGTGTGCAAGTCATGGCGCATGCAAAACTCGCTGTCGATGAAAGACGCGGTAGCTCCCCCGTCTACCAGTATGCGAACCGGCTGTCCCTTGTAGTTGCCAGCAAAGATGAGCAGTGCACTCTCAGACTGAGCGTCTGGCTGTGTTGTGGCTAGCTTAGTGATTTGGAACCGCGGCTCTACTGGTGCTGGGGTGATAGTGCTCTCAGCAGGTGTTGTGCTTGGCGCCTTGCGGCAGTGTACTGCCGCAGTTACTATTTTTTTGGTACAAACTTATTGCGACGAGGGTGCTTGCAGTCACGGTAGACATGGCCTTCCTCGCGACAGAAGGTGCATTTGTTCTTCGCGGTGTAATCTGCCTTTTCCTCGTCAGTCAGCTTGCCGAACACTTTCTTCTCCGCTTCAGTGCGGGGTGCTGCTTTGGTTGCGGAGCTGCTGCTGCTGCTGCTCGCTGCTGGTCTGAACATGGCTCCCAGTTGCATTGGGGTGGCTGTAGATACTCCTGCATCCCTGTAGGCTGAGTCATGTGCCACTGCAATGTTGACTGCCTTCTCAAAGGTATCAGGGGATTGCACATCCACCATGGCACGCAGGGCAGGGTGTAGGCCTCGCCTGAAGCGGTCCAGCTGCTCGTCATCCGTGATGTTGGGAATTTGCATGAACAGGCTTCTCAGGTGCATGGCAAAGGACAGGGCCGACTGGTTCTGCTTCTGCTTAGCCTCATGGAGCATGTCCCTGGCTTTAGCTGCCTCTGATTTGCTGATGAAGGCTGCTTTGATGCCAGTTTTGAAGCTTTGCCATGTCATGTTGCTGTCAGCCCGTGCCGAGCGATACCAGGAGAGAGCCAGGCCTGAGAGTCTTACACTGGCTGACACTATCTTCTGGGCATCAGTCAGGTTTTGATACAGAGAGTACACATCCTCCACTTGGAACAGGAAACCTGACACATCCCCCTTGCCGTCAAATGCCTTCACCTCACTCAGCTTCACTAGACCAGACATGGCAGGCCTATTGCCTATGGCAGCAGCTAGGTTGGCATTGCTCTGGGCTACCCTTTGCATCTCCACTCCTACAGCATTCCATGTCATTAGCAGAGGGTCCAGGGGGTTGGGCTGTGCCATGTTGGTGCCTAGTTCTGACGTGGAGCCTTGTATGCCTTGCGGAGGTGGAAGCCTATTGAGTTATGGGACTGTGCTGGCGCAGGAGGTGCAGGCAGAAGTGCGGGTGGTGTGGGTGGGACAAAGAACTCGCAGGGCACAGGTGCAAACTGCGGAAAAGTCGTGGGTGCACTGTAAAACTGTTGTGCGCTCTGCTGGGGCAGGTAATGCGGTGCGCTCTGCTGGGGCAGGTAATGCGGTGCGCTCTGCTGGGGCAGGTAATGCGGTGCGCTCTGCTGGGGCAGGTACTGATGTGGAGTCAAACTGCGCTGCACAAATGCGTCTAGGCGTTGCTGCAGCTCGGCTTTGTCATTGCGGAGTTCCTGAATGAGCTTGTGCGAACTATCAGCTGCGGCCTTATAGTACTGGCAGTGTGTGCAATCAGGTTCAGCAGTGACAGAGTGCGCAGCTCTGGCGCTAGTGCCAGGAGACAATGAGTCAGCAGCAGCCTACGTGCACCGCATGGCAGCTGACCTGGCATCAGCTACCCACCACCTTGTGAAAGCACAAGAGAGGCAGACGACCAATGCAAACAAGAAGCGTAGTGACCACACCTTTGCAGTGGGAGACATGGTATACCTGGCCCACTCTTTCTTTGCTCACTCACAGCCAGCAAACGCCACTGCTGACAATGCCACACGCAAGTTCCTACCCAGGCAACACGGCCCATTCAAAGTCCTGGAGATTGTCACACCTGTCGCCCTCAAACTGCAGTTTCCACCAGCATGGAGCAACATGCATCCTGTTGTGCATGTCTCGCACGTGAAAGTGCACAACGACGGCTCCGCTGAGTTCCCCACACGCAACCCTGATCCACCGCCTGAACCCGAACTCATCGATGGCGAGGAACATTTTGAAGTACAAGAGATTCGTAACCACCGCTTCCAGCGAGGCAAATTGCAATTGCAGGTCAAGTGGCTGGGACACCCCGACCACGAGAACAGCTGGCTACCGTACACACAGCTGCAAGAAGACCTGACCAAGCGCTTTCTGAACAAGATCGTCAAGAATTATGCTATGCGTACCAACCAGCCTAAGCAGTGGATGAAACAGTCCAAGAGTCCTGCCTGATGTTCTGCATGCCTGCTCTGCCTGCTTTGCCTGATCTGCCTGCTTTGCCTGCTCTGCATGCCATGCCTGTTTTTCATGAAGCTACGGGACGTAGCTCTGCGGGGAAGGGGAGAGTGTAACAGGCTGGATGGGTAACCAGGATGAATGCGAGGTTTATTTTGTTTCCCATGCAGGATTCTAGTGTGACTTGTGAAACACTGTGTTTTTAAGCTGAGATCAGTTTTTGATTCGGGGAGTAAGTTGTAAGCAAGTTCTGCTCTTCTGCTCCAACGTCCCCGTCATTTACAAGTCCCAGATTCAACTCGGCTCGCCACTTGCAAGAGTACGTGTGCAGCCAGCGTCTCTGATCGCAGCCACAGCATCTAGTAGTGGTTGTCTAAGTCTGTAGCTGCTTTAGCCGCATAAGCGACAGCTAATCAGCCCAGCCAGTTCAAAAACCCTAAAGTTGCAGCCATGCATACTGGGTACCTGGCTGTACTGTAACACTTGGTTTCCGCGTATTCGATTATCCCTGTGCAGTGAGCGCCATTCCAGAGACCGTCACTGATCTGGTCGACGAGCTTGAATCTTTGGAAGCGCCACCAGCGAACCCACGTGTTACAGTACAGCCAGGTACCCAGTATGCATGGCTGCAACTTTAGGGTTTTTGAACTGGCTGGGCTAAATAGCTGTTGCGTATGCGGCTAGAGCAGCTACAGACTTAGAAAGCAGCTACTGGGTGTTGTGGCTGCGAATGGAGACGCAGGCTACACACGTACTCTTGGTAGTGGCGAGCCTAGTTGAATCAGAGACTTGTTCAGTAACGGGGACGCTGGAGCAGAAGCGCAGTGTTTGCTTACATCTTTCTCCTCGAATACAGAACGATCTCAGCTTAAAAACAAAGTACTTCAAATGTCACACTAGAACCTGCATGGGGAATGAAGTAAACATCGCATTCATCCTAGCTGAGTGTCTGGACTGTTACAGCGTTAGCTATGGAATGCCATATTTCAGGGGTCGTTTTGCGCTGTGAAATGGCCGCTTTGCGAGCTGCACTACCACGCACTGCGCTATGACATATAACCTTTGACCTGCGATTTTGGGTATTTCTGTGCAGTTTCGCTGATTTTTACTTGAGCGATGTTTTGAAGTAAGGTCGAGCTATAAATCCAAGTGTATGGACCTATGCCATGTCACTTAGAGCGAAACGAAAAAACACTGGTGCTCAGTGGTCTGTTGGGACAGTGCCACCGGTAGTCATATAGGGTGCGACCAACGATGCCTCAACTTGATTGGAGTAGCTTGATTGGAGAGCAGTCAAACATGTTGTTCAATGTTGAATGAGTTTTGTTTGACTGTATGCCGAGCCATCAGTGATGTACGCTTGTGCACCTGTGGAGTGCCCCAAAGAGTGCCTAGACAAGGTGCTCAAGGGGACATGGCCCAGCCAGGGAGAGCCAGTCTTTGCACGACGCAGGGATTGGGCGTGCTGCTATTTGCCTGATAGTGTTGGGCAACAACATGCGGCCTCCTCCGCCGGCTCTGATGCCGCCGCACCTGGGCGTATTCCCGCCACCACCGCTTCTGCTTTTCGTCGGCAACCGCCCAACGTTCTTACGCCAGCGCCAACTGCCTGCACGGGAGCCTCAGCATTGTCAACAAGGGTCGAGAATTGCAAAGGAATGGCATGGACGTTACATAAAAGGTGGATTGCTATTAGTCGCCAGCATACGTATTGCCGTGCTTGCGTGCTGCGTGATGGCAGATGACGTATGTAATTGGAGCGCGGTGCAAGCAGTCGCGGCGCTTCGTGCCTTGCATGTGACGCCCTTGCAGCTCGTGCAAGCCGCAGCCCAGCGCATCGCCGCCACGGACCCATCGATCAATGCTGTGCCCATCCGCTGCTTTGAGCAAGCGGAGGAACAAGCGCGAGCACAGATGATGGCGCGAGCGGACTCTCCCCTACCCTCTTGGCACCTTGCAGGTTTGGCAGGAGGCTACAGCAGGCAGCATGCGTGACACATCTTGCAGACGACATCCAGCCAACAGTGTGGAGCATGGATGTGAATGCCTGTGATTTGTGTGGAATCTCGTATTGCATGCTGCAGGGCTGCCCATAGTGGTAAAGGACCTCACCGCGGTGGCAGGCCTGCCATTCACACAGGTCGGGTAGCAGATGAGCTGGCTGTCATCCAGAGCCCCAGCACCCCTTCTTGGCGCCTGTCCCAGCAACCTCCATCTGGCACGTCCGGCTTGCCTCCAGTTGCTGCTGCTGCTGACATCAGTCGTGTTTTGTGCTTTTGGTTCCTTCCACTCCTTCAAATCTGCTGGCAGCCCGTAATATGGCCGAACCTTGCAGTATGTGGCACACCTTGCCCACCAGCTCCCACTGCTCCTGCTATGTTGCACAACACACCACACCATACCTCACCGATCACACACCACACATCACACCCATACCACATCACATCACATAATGCGTAGCATATGTGGCAATAAATGGTGCGTAGGGCTCGCTCTTGTACAAGGACTGTATAGCTGTGGCTGATGACCCCCTGGTGACCGCACTCAAGGCCGCTGGGGCCATCATCATCGGCAAGAGCAACACTCCAGAATTTGGCGCGGGAGCTCACACCTTCAATGTGAGTGACAGCCGCTGCCGCTGCTGGGCTGTACCCTCACCATCATGGTTAAGAGACCCACCCTCATGCCTGGCCGCAGCACACTGGCAACAGCAACAATGGCAGCAATGTCAGCGTCAGCTGCACCTGCACCTGCACCTGCACCTGCACCTGCACCTGCACCTGCACCTGCACCTCACCTCACCTCACCTCACCTGAACGCATCCACTAGGCACCAGGTCCGCCCCCCTGGCTGTTCACACGGCTGGGTTGACCCGCAGGAGGTGTGGGGTGTGACCCGCAGGAGGTGTGGGGTGTGACCCGCAGGAGGTGTGGGGTGTGACCCGCAGGAGGTGTGGGGTGTGACCCGCAACCCCTGGGACCTGAGCCTCAGTGCCGGCGGCTCCTCTGGCGGCTCCACTGCGGCGCTGGCTGCGGGGCAGGTGGGGCAGGGCAAGGTGGCATACGAGGCCAAGTGAGGGCAGGGGCCAGGGCCAGGCCACTGGGGCAGGTGGGCAGCACCACTTGGGTGGATGGGAGGAAGGGGCAGAGGGAGGGGCAGGGGAGGGGCAGGGAGAGGGGCAGGGAGAGGGGCAGGGGCGGGGAAGGGAGAGGCTTAAGGCTTTCCCAGCTTCCCACCAGCTCCCCACAAGTGATCTGCTGTGCTGCAGGTGTGGCTGGCAACCGGAACGGACTTAGGCGGTTCCTTACGCATCCCCGCCGCCTTCTGTGGGGTAGTGGGGCTGCGGCCGTCACCGGGGCTGCTGCTGGGGACTGCTGCTCAGGTGCGTGCCCCACGCAGTTAGGTCCTCAAACCCGAACGCTCCTTTGCTGTCCTACATCCACCAATTTGCTGTCAAGTTTGATGAGCACAGGGGTGAGCAAAGCATCCAGCTCCATGTTCGACAGTAGCTGGATCATGTTTGAAACAATCTGACACAACTCATGCCTGACTCATGCCTGACATGGCTGACGTCAGGTTGGGTCCGAGTCTAGGCACCACCCTCTGTAGAGCCAAGCCAGGCAGTAGAGCAGGCTGCGCAGCAGCAGTAGGCTAGGTGTCCCAGGCAGTCAAGCCGCTCCCCCTTGCGCCCCCTGGCCTCCTTGGTGCAGAGTGTAGAGCCCTCTGCTCAGGTCCAGTGAGGGAGCAGAGTGACAGCTGCGGCACACAGACAGCATTTTGGGCACATTTGTAGCGGCACACAATGCAGGCATAGGTTGGGCAGCAGCAGCAGCAGCAGCAGCAGCAGCAGCAGGATGCCAGGTTTCTCTCCTGGCTTCTGGTTAGAAAGATGGGCAGTGCTGGGCGGGGAGTATTACGCCAGGGCAAGGGTGGCACAGGTAGCGTGCCCAACCGGCCTGCTGGGTGCTTGAGGCCACAGCAGGGCCTGAGCAGAGGCTGGTGAAGGACACGGCCTGCTGCAGTGGCTGTTGGCTGCACTGGTCCGATTGGTGCTCTGCAGTTATGTTTGACATGTCGTTGGGGTTTCAGCTCAGCTCTGAGTGCACTGGCGTTGTGCAGGGTACACAGCAAGGCGAGGTGGTGCGAGGCGAGGCAGGCCAGGCGCTGCACAGCCTGTCGGGCCCCATGGCGCGCTGTGTTCCGGACCTGGCCCTCATGCTGGACGCCATCATCGGAGGGGCTGCGGTACCTGCACGCGAACCGGTCGCGACATTTTCAGCGGTGGTCCAACCTGGCGCTCCGCTGCCGAAGATAGCGAGGGTCGCAACGTCCTGGGATCTGGGGCTGGGACCGAGCATCGCCCCTGTCGACCCAGAGGTGCGAGGGCCAGCTGTATGTACTCGCGAAGGGACCACGGGAGCCGCCGTGCAATCCACAACCCTGCACAGCACCTATGTCTTATCTGCCCGGCCAACCCGGCCAGTGCGGGAAGCACACACACATACTTATGTAAAAAAATACGGAATACGGTAGTCTCCATTTCGACACTACTATAAAATATTGTTTCCGAGCCATATCTTCCTTTTTCAAGTTCCCCGATGGCCAAAGTACGTCTAAAGTTTAGTTTGAGAACGTCTTTGTGATAGAAATAATTAAGCCGCCCACCCCATTGATTCCGCAATAACATCATATGATTCACAAAGTCAACCGTCGTGGTCTCTCTTTCTGGTGGCATTATCACCCGACCATGTCATATGGGGCACTGAACCTATGTTAAAGATAAGGAATAACAGATCGAAGTAAATGCATACGTTTTGTAATTGTACATAAATGTATACATGGCCCAAACATATACCCAAGTCAAGGGAGCGCTGTGGAAATCGAATGCCCGAGAAAAGGGAATGTGAAGGGACCCACTGACTAGGGGTTGTGTTCTGCTAGGAAGGATCAAGGTGGACCTTCCATCTTCACCTCCCATTAGTGGCAAGCTTCACCTTCCCACCTTCCCATCTTCACCGATGCCAACCCCCTATGCCATGCTACCCCAGGCCAGCAGGTTGCCCAGCCTCAATGCGCTAGCCAAACAAGTAGGTTTATGGGGCAGGGCTCCACAGCCCCTGCCTGTGTGGCTGCCACGTTGGGTGGGGCTGCAGTCCCTCCGTGTCAGCCCTGTCGAGGGCTCCGCCACAGCCCAGCACAGCATCGGTCACCCCTTGATTGTCTTGCTGCCCCAGCATTGCCAACCTAGAAAACGGGCAGCCTACCCCCTAACGCCATGCATATGCCTTCACCAGCATTGCCAATCAAAGAAAATGGGCAGCGGTGGCCCCCTCTGCCTACCAGGTGCTGTCAGGCCCACCTGGCCCAGGACAGGCTCAGGTCAGGCAACACCTCCCAATCCCAGCCATGCAGCCTATATCGCCCTGCATTGCCCTGCATCGCCCTGCATTGCCCGGCAGCGCCCGGCAGCGCCGTATCCAGGCAATGATAGGTGTTGGGCGCGTTTTGCGCAGGTAGGCGCCGCTGTCAGCGTTGCAGCGGCCTGGCTGGCTGAGGCTTTGGAGGCTCAGCTGGTGCCGGACAAGGCGCCTGACGTGCACGACTGCGTCTCCATTTTCCGGGTGAGTGGTCCAGTTGCCATGCCACCCCTGACCCAGACACGGAGCCAAACCCCGATTGCCAATGTGCTATGTGACATTTGGCCCGGGCCAGCACAGGAGGCCACCACCACCACCACAGGCCTTTTACAAACCCGACCCTGCACTCTGGCTGGACTGGGCTACCGCCCCCTGGCTGCACGGGTGTTCAGGCTGGCCCAGTAGCCTGTAGCCAGGTGCCAGTGTTGGGTGGGGTGCAGCCAGTAGGGGGTGCCAGTGTGTGGGGATCAGTGGGCCAGCGCATGCCCCTGTGCCTTCAGCAAGGAGGTGGGTGCTGGGCTATATATGACATGCCCCCTATATATCTATGATATATCTATATCTATATGATGTATATTTATATGTACCATATAGCAGAATGTATCTATGATACATTCCCTAGCCTCCACCCTTGCCAGTCACAAGGATACAGCTGCACCTGGGCCTGACTATTTGCGTATCACTGTGACCACACCCGCGCTTACAACACCAATGTCCCAGCTGAGCTGAGCCCAAACCGCTGTGAATGGCTGGTAGCATGTAGCTGGGTGGTGGTACCCGCCCCTGCCACTCCTCCCCTTCTGTCCCCCGCCCCCCTCACCCCCTTGCCGCCTGCGCAGTGGTGCTACGCTGCAGGTGCTGCGGGCTGACCGCTTCGTGAGCCTGGGGCAGGAGCTGCTGCGGGAGTGTGGGCCGGGTGCTCTGGCCGCCGTGAAGCCTGAAGTCGCAGGAGAGATCAGCAGGGGGAACAGCCAAAGTGTGCAGGTGAGCAGAGCAAGGGCGGGGAGGCCCACACTGACCCTGACCCACAGACCCTGACCCGCTGCGCTGCCCGCCTGCTTCCTGATGTGTTGGGCCTGCTTGCTGCTTGCCTAGGCGCTGCGTGAGGCCCAGGCTGCCCACCAGCAGTACGTGGCCCGCGTCCTGGCCTTCATGGCAGAGTACCAGCTGCTGGTGCTGCCCACCGTCTTGGCGCCTCCCTTCCCTGCTGGCAAGAGGTGAGGGCAGGGGCTCACACGGGCAGCAGTGGGCAGGGGGAGGCGGTGCTGCGCCAGCCTCTCCCGCTTCTGCCCTAGTTGCTTTAGTCACTTTACGTCATTACAGGGCACCTCAATGCTAGGGAAGCTAAGGCGGGGCTGTGGATAGGCTGGACCATATCCCCCAGCAGCCCCTGCTGTGGTGCCACACAACCCCCTAAGCAGCCCTTGTGAAGCATGCCAAAGTGGCAGAGGTGTATGAAAGCGTTTGGAGCCAGCAGCCGGGTGAGATCCTGCAAGACCCTTTTCAATCTATCCTTACTCTACTTTGACACGCCGTCATGCCTGCTGTCGTGTTCATATGCCTAGCTGGTCGTCGGCCCCTGACCCTACAGGTGGCTGACGGAGCACCTAGGCGTGAGTTTTGCGGAGTACACGGACTGGCTGGTGCTCACCTTCGCCCTGAGCCTGGCGCCCCTGCCCGTACTCAGTCTGCCCTGTAAGTGCCCTTTTCACAAAACACCCTGCTGCTGGCTCCACACACATCTGGTCCCTCTGGCATGCTCTCTTCTGCCATGCGGCATTTGCCTTCACATCCTTTTCTCTAGGCCGACTTACAGCAACCAATATTTAGGTGGCGCCCTGCCTTGCGTGGGGTGGCGTGGTGTGTCTGCAGGCGGACTCATGCCCGGCAGCAACCTGCCGATTGGCATGCAGTTGGTAGGGCCGCCCGGCAGCGACGCGCAGCTACTGACCGTGGCCGCGGCGTACGAGCGCGCGCATCCCTGGGTCAACCGGGTACCGCGCGATCCCGCTTGACTACCGCGCAAGGTCAGCGCTGGCGTGTCCACGCGATGCGCTGCCGAGCATGGTCCCACACAGCGACTTGAGGAAGCTGGGCATGACGAAGTTGGAGGACGACACACGACACTTTGAATGCCAGCTTCCTACTGACTCCCCGATACTGGCATGAAAGGCGACGCATCATGCGGGCACGACTGGCGCTGTTCGCCTTTTGGTGGCGGTGGCTCGATGACAGCGGTGTGCTGTGGTGACGCCGGGGAAGCAGCTAACTGTCCCTGGTGCCTGTAGCTGTTGGCATTCTTCTCGTGATTCCCGCACTGATACATCTCGTGCTATTGAGATAGCAAGTGCCTGTGCCGAGCAAGCTAGCCAGCTGCTCGATACGCCGCGGTACATCATCCTAATTGAGCCGCTGACGGTGGAGCACTGCCCCAATTATCCGCGGACTTATCGTGCTGCACTTCGATGGAAGTCGCTGCGCTAGCCGCACTCGTCCGGAAGTCGTTGCCCAGCATCCACCTTAAGTTGGCGCATACCAAACTGGTGACCGGCCCTTGAGCCACGATGGGCTTGAGGCCTGAGCATAAATCCTTGCAGTTTCCCATAGCCTGCAGCTAGCAGTACAATGGGCATGTAGAAAGCGGGTATGGAGGACACTTAGGCGGGCAACTTGGGAATGTCTCCAGCTGGCGCCTGCCATAGCAATACTCTTCTAGAGAAGGTGGGTTTGTGCGCCACGCTGAGCAATTTGCAGGACTAGCACATTGCTCGCACGACGCCGCCGACATGAAGTTAAACACAGGCTCTTGAACTGCACGCAAGCAAGCAATACGAGGCAGCCCAAGCAGCGTACCGCGAAGCTCTTCGCCAGGATCCTCGGAATGCAGGCAATGGACCAGGGGTGAATATCAGCGGCATAGCTTGCATGACGCACGCACCGTTGTGAGCTGAGATGCGCAAACAACATGTGCATCCACAGCTCAAGGCCTGTGGCTATGCAGCACACTGCTGGCACAGCCCTAAGCCTGGCAGTGTGTTGGTCACGTGCCTGCACAATGGGTGTTATGAGTGATTTACACACTGTCACTGCACAGTCACCCATGTCACACAGCCTCATAAACACTAAGGCCTAGACCCTGACTTGCATGCGAACCAAAGCCTGTTCTCAACAGCCACGTCTGACTCTGTCACACTGCAAAGCGTGACCACCCTGACCACATTACGTGACAGTTTGAAACCCTGCAGCCATGCAAGCCCCCCAGCACAGGGTATGGCAAGTGTACCACCACCTCTCATGCCCACTGCTGCCCTCCTTGCCGCCCTGCTTGCCGCCCTCTCCGCTGTTGTGAACAACACAGCGTGTCAAGACACCCGCCAAAGCATGTCGTGTTGGCATGAAGACCTTGTGCTGTGGCTAGTTGTGCTTGGGGCTGGCAGTGCAGGGCATTGTCCAGGTTGGCACAGCCGCATGGCCTGGTGCCTGGTGCTGTCGAGCGCTGCAGAGCTGCTCCACCTGCTGGGCGCACTGCTGGTGGAGGCCGGGGCAACGCAGCCGCTGCAGGTCAGGGCAGGGCACAGCAGCAGGCTCAGGGCCAGACTCCTTAGCCCAGCCCAACCCGACAGGTCAGGGCAGCGCTAGAAGCAGCTCTAAGGAGAGAATCCTGATCCCAGCCCAACCCAGCCCATACACCAGCAGCAGGCCAGCCCAGGCCAGCCCAAGGCCTCCTCTGCAGCTCAGGGGCAGCCTGAAGGATGCCGAAGGCGATGCTGCTCCTCACTTGCTCTTGGCCCCTGCAACAGCAGCAACGACAGCAGCACCTCCATCCACCGCCTCCATCCATAGCTCCTCAGCCCCCTCAGTGCCACGTTGACCTCCATAGGGCCTGAGGGCTGGGTGCGTAGGGCTGGCTGACTCCATAGCGGCACAGGCATAGGCTGCGACACAGGCTTCTCAGGCTGCAGCTGTGGGGCGGTGCTAGGCAGTTGGTGGAGGGCAAGTAGCGCAGGCATGGAGCAGGAGGCGGGGCAGCCGCACACCAGGCGTTGCTGGCCTGGGCACAGCCACCAGCCCCCAGCAGCACACAACAAACTCCCTGATGGCCCCAATGGCCACCAGCAGCACCTGCAACCAAGCAACCAAGCAACCTGCAACCGTAGCAGCAGCCAATGGCATGCGAAGATGCTACACACTCACACTCCCGCATGTCAAGCCCCATCCCCCACGCCCTATGGGGTATGCTCACGCTGCCTGGTCTATCCCCCTCACCTCCCCTTCCTCCTCCCCGCTCCCCGCTCCCCGCTCCCCCCTCGCTCCTCCCTCCTCCCGGCAGTAGTAGCAGCCTGAGGTTGGCCTTGGGCCGTTGGTGCTGCCTGCAGGCTGAGGGGGTGGCCCTGCTCAGGTCAGCGGTCAACGCCTGCCCCCGCAGCCCCCGGTGAGGGGTAGCAAGCAGGCAGGCTGGCAAGGTCAGCTCAGGCCAGGCCAGGCCAGGCCAAGCTGGAGGTCCCTGGGGGGCAGGGGAGGGCAAGGGAGGGTGGGGGGGCGAAGTGCATGGGTGTAGCAGGAGGCTGCAGCCCTGCCGGCCGGCTTGGTGCAGGTACCGCCTGAGTCTTGGAGTGGGTCTGCAGCGGCTGGGCCGGTGGAAGGAGGCGGAGCAGGCGTTTGAGCACGCTGTGGCAAAGGACCCCTCCAACGTCAAGGTCAAGCATGCCACCTCACCCCCTCTGAGGGGCAGAGGGGGGGGCAGGGAGGAGGCAGAGGGGGGGGAGGGAGGAGGCAGGGAGGGGGCAGAAGGGGGCAAGGGAGGGGGCAAGGGAAGGGGCAGGGAGGGGGCAGAAGGGGGCAAGGGAGGGGGCAGAAGGGGGCAAGGGAGGGGGCAAGGGAGGGGGCAAGGGGGGTCCAACAGTGTAGCAGTAGGTGCCCTGAGGCATAGGCCCGGCTGCAGCTACGAGGGCAGCGCCCCCTGGTGGCCACCAGTGTCCCCCCCACCCCTCACCCTGCCTGCGCCCCTGTCTGGATCCTAGCCCGCCAGCCCTCGTCCTGTTCAGAGCAGGCAGCTCCTGGCTAGTGTCTCACCACCATGATGTCCTGCACGCACCAGCCTCACCAGCATGATGTCCTGCACGCACCAGCCTCCAGCAGCAGGGCACAGCAGAGCAGGCAGCAGAGCTGTTTAGAGCCGAGCAGCACGTCCCCCCACTTCATCTTTCCCTAACCCTAACATCTTTCCCTTTCCCTAGAGCCTGCTCCGCCTGCCCCGCCTCCCCCTCCAGCCCCTGCCCAGAGCCGAGCAGTCAGAGCAGAGCAGACCAGGGGCTGGTGCGGGGCGTGGCTCTTTGCTGTGCAGGCGTTGATGAGCTGGGCGGCGGCACTGAAGAAGGTGGGGCGGCCGCAGCGGGCTGCCGAGGTGTATCAGGCCGTCACCCAGCAGCAGGTCAGGCCCCAGGCTGCCCCACTGCCCAGCAGCTCGTCCCGGGCTCTGGCCTAGCTGGCTGTGCCTGCTCCCTCACCTCCCATGCCGCTGAACCGGCTGCTGCTGCTGCTGCTTTTGCTGCTGCTGCTGCTGTTGCAGCCAGACCATCCCAGCGCTCACCTGAAAAGGGCTTCACTGCTGCGACAGAGCCGGCAGCATGCAGCAGCGGCTGAGTCATTCAGGTAGGGGGCAGTGGGACAGGGGGCAGTGGAGGGGACAAGGCAAGGGCCAAGGGGGGGGGGACGGGGTAGGAGGAGTAGGAGGGGTGAGAGAGGTGGAAGGGGCGGGAGGGGCGGGAGGGGCGGGAGGCGTGGGAGGGGCGGGAGGATGATAAGGACGCTGTGAACAGCACACACATGAGTCAGCAGCGAGGGAGCAGCACATAGCAGGCAGGGCAGCAGGGTGTGGTAAGGCTGGAAGTGGTGGGAGAAGTGGGCGGAAGGGGAGGGACACGAGCAGTGGCCTGCTCCAGCCCAGTAGCAGGTAGCAGCCCAGCACTAACCCACTCCCCCCCCCTTGCCTTGCCCGTCCCCTCCTGCCCTGCCCCCCAGGGGGCGGGGGGCAGGGGGCAGGTTCATTTTTGCCCTCCCGCCCCTGTCCTACCTTGTCCTGCCCCCTCCTCTGCCCTGCCTGGCCCAGGCACCACCTGAGGGTGCAGCCACGTGACAGTCAGGCGCGCTTCTGGCTGGCAGCCCTGGGTGGGGCGACGGACGGCTCGGGCGTCCCCCCCCCCGCCACCCCTGCTGCCATCGTGACTGCGCTGTTCGACAGCTGTGGGTGGGGCCAGGCCAGCTGCTGGGCGCCAGGCAGGCAGGGCAGGGCAGGGCTGCGTGGGGGGGGGGGGGGGGGGGTCAGGGAGAGGGGGGGGCAGCTGAGACAGCGTTGCAAGGCTGTAGGGTTGGCTGGGGGCACGCGCCTTAGGGCCCACTCTCGTCTTGTAGCTGCTGCCGCTGCTGTAGATGATGATGCTGGTGGCTGGTGCTGGGAGTGGTGGTGGTGGTGGTGCTGCTGCTGACGCTTGGGGTGGTGGTGGTGGTGGTTGCGATGCAGACGCGGAGCACTTTGACGAGCACCTAGTGGGCCAGCTGAAGTACCGCACCCCCCAGCTGCTGCTGTGAGGCCAGGCAGGCAGGGGCAGCCAGGCAGTGGCCGCATCAGGCATCACCCAGACACCACAGGCAGTGCAGCCTTGTGTGGCAAGCACCCTGGACTGCAGCCTCAAACGCCATGGCCTGCAGCAGACCCAGCTCAGTAGCAGCAGCGGCAGCAGCAGCGGCAGCAGCAGCAGCAGCAGCGGCAGCAGCGGCAGCAGCAGGGGAGGCAGCAGCAGCGGCAGCAGCAGGGAAGTGGGTCAAGGGGGCCAAGGGGGGTGGCCACCCAGCGGCAGCAGCGGCCCCTGGCTCTATGCCCTTGGCCCTTGGCAGCAGCCCATCCAGCCCACCAGCAGGCTGCCCAGCACCACTGCAGGGGGGCAGCAGTGCAAAGGGGCAGGGGCAGGGGCAAGGGGCAGGGGTCAGGGGGCAGGGTGCAGGGGCAGGGGAGCAGTAGTTTATGCATGGCCCTTTGGCCCTTTGTGGCAGCCCATTCATCAGTCTGCTAGTTGTTGTTCTACCAGAATGCCCCAGGGGGGGCAGGGTGCAGTGGGCAGTAGTAGTCCTGCTAGGTGCCCCCCTCACTGGGCTTCCAGTCAAGGCTGCGGGGCAGCAGGGCCGGGGGTGGTTGCTGAGCTAGCCTGCTTCCCTGTCTCTTTCCTCTTTCATCGTCTGGTAACTGTTGCATGCCATGGCGCAGGGGTGCTATCCTGGCAGCAGCAGGGCCAGATCAGGCAACCCACTGTACAGGCAACAGGTCAGGTGAGGCAAGGAAGGTGTTAGCTGACCAATCAGAGGGGTGTGAGGGGGTGGCTTGGGAGAATCTACCAGGGTCAGGCTCTCGGTCTCTGCCCCCTAGGTCTCTGCCCCCCTAGGCCCCTGCCCCCTTAGGTCTCTGCTGCCAGAGTCTCATGTGGGGGGCCCTGGGTGGCAGGGGCGACCAGGCAGCATGGTCAGGCAAGGCAGCCAAGGAAGGCCAAGCATGCAGGCAAGCCAGTTTTGGCAGCAGTAAGGTGAAGATGCAAACAGGCTCAGCAGGAAGACGTACAGCTGCCCCAGCATGACTGGGCCTGACTGGGGCTGCTTTGCGGGACTGGACATCAAGGGTGTACTAGGGTCATGATATGGATAATAAGGGACATTTTAGTTAATAGTTTAGTTGTTGAGGGAAGTAAGTGATATTGTATTTAAGGGATAATAAGGGATAATGAGGGATAATGAGGGATGATAAGGGTGTACAAGGGTCAGGCCCCCCACATGCGGTGCCCGCCCCCCCCCTCCACAAGGCCCACCACCCGGCCCTACCTGCTGCTGCCGCCTACCTCCCCTCCCGGTGCCCTCACACCCTCACACCCTCACTGCCTCACACTCTCATACCCTCCCCCTCCCCCACCCCCCTGATGTTGGCCGCCAGCAGGCTCAGGCGGCAGCGCCCCGCACTTCCAGCGCTGCGTGGACCTGGGGTGCGGCACCGGCCTCATGGGCGACCTGGTGCGCCCCCTGGTGGCCCCGGGGGGGCTGGAAGGTGCGGGGAAGCTGGCGGGGACAGGGGGCCTGCCCACCGCCTGCCCACCCAATGACCTCCCCACCACCACCACCACCACCCTGCCCGCCTGATCAGTTGCCTGACTGCTGCCACACACAGGACAGGTCAGGACACCTGGCAGTACACAGTAAGGTGCCTATTTTGGGTACGCCTGATTTGGCCGTCCTCCCATGGCCCCTGCTCTGGTCTGCCTCTCCCCTCTACCCAGGTGTGGACCTGTCAGCAGGCATGGTGGCCAAGGCCAGTCAGCGGGGCTGCTATGACCAGCTGGCTGTGGGCGAGCTGCTGGCATACCTGGACCCCTCCGCCTCCCCTGCGGCGCCTGCTGATGCAGCCCCCTGCCCCTCCCCCACCACCTACAACCTCCTCCCGGCTCAACCAGCTCCAGCTGCCTGTTCCAACCGACCAGCTGAAGGTCAGGGCCCACAGCAGCGGCGCCAGCCGTATGATTTGCTGCTGGCGGCAGACGTGTTCGTCTACATTGGGGACCTCGCGCCTGTGCTGCAGGCGGCAGCAAGCAGCGCAGCGCCCAGGTCAGTGCAGGAGTAGGGTGCAGACCCCACTGCCCTCACGCTTGCACACCCAAGCATCAGATACCCAGCTCCGTAAGCATGTCCTACAAACTCTAGTTTACTCGATCATGAAAGCCCGCGGCCCATGCTTTGGAATGCCATAGCTGGCTTGCTGGGCTTCAGCTGACACGGCTGGCTGGGAGCATCGTGGCTGTGCTACGGTCTGTGTGCGTCACTTGTGGTCGTCGCAGGGCGCTGTTCGCGATGTCGACGGAGACCGAGCCTCCGCCGGGGTCGAACAGCCTGGAAGTTGCGACCTCTGCCCGCGGCCCCGAGGACGCCGCCCGTTTCACTTCTGGGTTCAGACTTACGCGTACAGGTCGTTATACGCACACGCGGGCATACCTGGAACGAGTCTTGAGGGAGACGGGCTGGGAGGCGGTGCTTATACAGGACCAAGTCATCCGCGAGAACGCGGGTCTGCCTGTTCACGGGCTGCTTTGCGTGGCGCGCAGACTAAGTTTACCAACAGAACACGGGGTAGCATTGCACGAGTGAGGCATCGCGGATTGAGCGCGGCTGCCAGCTTGTGGTGCTGGGGTCGGTCTCAAGCATAAAGTACTGCATTAGCAGCCCGCTGCGTAAATGCTCGTAAGTCTGGCAGATCTTCGAGTACCTCGACGGTTTTTTTAATGTGAGCGGGCAGCGGCGTGTCGGCGTGACGGATGCATGCTTCGCACATCGGACTCAGAGTCAGCCAGATTGCACACACTGCGTGACGATTGCCAGTTCAGCGGTGTGGCACGCACATAAGCTGTAACGAGCAACGACATGCCTACACCTGCGTGCACAGCAGCTGCTCCCTAGTTCTCTTCACACCAGCAGGGTCATAGCACACCTCAATGTGGGACTGCCGGCAATCCAACACACCTGCACAGCTTCACAATCTCGAGAATGACAGGGAACCGCCCCTTGGTAGTAGGACGGCTGTGATTTTGCACCCAGAGTCCCCGCACCTTCAGGATAGCAGCATCACACCTAGGATGGCAGCAGCATCACACCTAGGTTGGCCGTCTGCTGGTCCAACCTCCTGCTGGCCCAACCCTTATCTGACTGGTTGCCTGACTAGCTGCCCCACAAGACCTGTTAACACGCATACAGCGAGTTCTGGCAGCTCCAACTTGTCAACTCCATTGTAATGTTCGACCCTGACCCTGACCCTAACTCTAACTGTTCACCTCCTTGTGCAGCAAAGCAAGGCACCCAGCAAGGACAGTCGGAGGGGCTGCAGCCGTAGCCGTTGGTAATAGGTGGGTGAGGTAGTGGCTGGGTCGGCGGGCTTGGCCATTACAGGGGCCACCCTAGTAGGCTGTTGGTATTGCGCACTACTGGAGCTTTCACACCTTGGCAAACTGGCTAGGTCCTGCTCCTGCTCCTGCAGTTGCTTCTGTCCCACCTTCCCACCCCCAATCTCATCCCCTGCCTTCCCCTGGCCCCTCCGCTCATGCCACCATTATCTCCCTTTCTGTCTGGAGACTGCACATCATGCATGATAATGCGTATCCACTGCTATTCAGGAGCAAGGCCACACAGGACCTGACTTGCAGTCACTCGTCTCTTGTCGGCAAGGGCACTCGCTCAGCAGCAGCATGTGCGCAGGTGGTCTGCCTGGTAGGCGCCATGCCTGCAGTGGTTGCTGCTACCCACATGCCAGCCTGCACATGGATAACCGCATGCAGTGCGTGGCAAGCTTCAAGAAGCCTGTCAGATCATGCACCATCACCACCACCACCACCACCGTGCTTGTGCTTGTGCAGTCAGTGAAGTACTATTTCCAGCTTCTTGCACGACAAGCATGGCAGCGTGACCCTAAGTTTGTATCTAGCAATGAGCTCCCCTCAAGATAATGGCTAAGCCCAGAGCCATTCAAAGCCAGGTGCTGCCTGTCCTATTGAACAACGTCTCTTTGCAGCGCTTATCAGACAAGGACTGCAGTGTGCGTCAGTAAGCTGTTTTTATGTCAGCCGTTGCTTTTGACACGTCCTTAGCTGCAGGCTAGGTGGCCACCTAGCCAGGTGCTGCTGGCTAGGTGAAGCTCTAGCTAGCCAGCTTACTTACAGGCTAGCTAGAGCACGCGAGACCGTGACAAAGGTGCCTATACACACACCTGTCATCTCTTGGCCCAACACTACTGGCCACCAGGCGTTGTCCTCAACACGGGGATTGAGGATGCAGGCTCAATGCACCCAGGCTGTAAGGTAACTCCTCCATGTTTCCTCCAACTTCCAAACATGTTTGCAGGGGACTGAGGGCGCAGGACCCCGAGGAATGAGGCCCCTTTCTATTTGGAACCAAGCAGGCACCCAGGACTTGTGACAAGTCCTTCATGTCCCCTCTGGCCTTCATGCATGCTTGCAGTGGGCGTGCCTTTGCTCTGTGACGGCTCTTGAGAGAGGGCTCACCTGCTTAGCAGGACCTTGGGCGTTCCAGAGGTTTAGGACAGTCTGGCTCGAAAGGACGCTGCAGACACTGACTCGCACCAAGCAATGCACATGTGAAGGTGGCGCATCGGCAGGCGGATGAACGGTTGACGGTTGATCGATGTCCAACAAGCCCAGCAGCCTGCATCACTAAGCAACTGCGATGGACGCGCCATGCCCAGGTGGCTGGCTAGCATCCCTGCCTGCGCTATTGCTCTGCCAGATCTTCGGGGAGCTCGACGGGCTTTCCAAGCTCCAGCTCGTCAGATGTGAGCAGGCAGCGGCGTGTCAGCGTAATGAATGCGTGCTTCGCACATCGGACTCGGGTTCAGCTGGCCACTGGTCAGCTTGCATTGGCTTGGCTGCGCACAGTAGTGGCCAGACAAGCAGCCCTGAACTGATTCTCCACACTGAGTCACACCACCCATTGCTGCACTCCTGCCCATGGCGAAGTTTCATAGAGCGCCTCTACAGCACAGCAGCACACCTTGCTTATGCTCCACCCCTGCCCCCTCCCACTCTCCTCCCCACATACATGGTGCTGCTGGGACTGCTGCTGCCCCCCTGCTGCCCCCTCTGTGCGCAGGCAGCAAGGCCATTCGCGCCGCTGTGTGCCCGTTCATCAAGCATGTGACGGTTCACATCACGCGGTCAGAGCGCGAGAGCAAAGCCTGTGCCCTCATGCGGCGCCTGCCCCCCGGCTGCCAGCTCAGCAGCTTGCGCATCGTGCAGAAGGTGTGTGTGAAGCAGCCCACACCCCTCCTATCACACACGCGGTGACAAAGGTGTGCTGTGGTGACGCATGCATGAGGTGCAGCACTGGCCATGCAGCCCATGCCCCCTGGCGCCTGTTGCTGCTGGCGGCTTGCCCGTGCTCCACGCCCTGCTGGAAGGTCCTGTTGGAACGCATAGCAACAGCCTGTATATATGTGCTATCTTAGCATTGCATGGGTATTACAGATGTATACAGCCAGATGGCATTGAGGCCAGCCGGACTGAACATGGCGTCAATGCTGAGGCCGGCCTCAGCCTCAGCGTTGACCGCCTGCACAGAAACAGGAACAGCTGGCGCCCTGCGGGAGAGCAGCCAGGCAGGGATCAGAAGGCTGAGCCGGGGAGCAGCCTGGTAGCTGGTAGCAGCTGCCCGTTGTGTTGCAGGGGGGGCGGTCAAGGGGCCGGTCAGGGGGGTGGCCTGCCGGTAGCTGCCCACTGGGGGGAGTGCCTGTGGAGGACCCGGCCTCAGCAGCTGGGGTCTGGGGCGGCGCCTCAGCAGCTGGGGTCTAGCACTTGGCTTGACAGCACAGCACAGCACGGGGCAGGGCAACCTACAGCACCAGGGCAGGGCAGGGCGGGGCCAGGGCAGGTGGGCCAGGGCAGGTGGGCCAGGGCAGAGCTCTGGTGTCACCCCTGAGTCAGTTGAGGGGTTGGGGTGGGGCCTGGGTGCAGGGGGGGTGCGCAGCATGGGGCCAGCTGGGCTCCGGCCGGGCAACACCACCTGCACACACAGCACCACCTGCACCATTGCTCCATACACATATACGCACAGGCACAGAGTGCAGGCAGGCAGGGTCGGGTAGCGGCGCGAGGAGCACGAGGAGCCCAGTCATGTATGTGTAATGCTGCAAGGCACTGGGGCCTGCCTGCCTGAAGCTGCATCAGGGGAATGCGGATGCTGTCCTCCACCTCATCGTTGGTAGCAGCAGCAAGGACAGCGCCTGCTGCAGGCTGAGCTGGCATTGTCATGGCAGGCAGGCAGGGGGCAGGGGGCAGGGGGCAGGGGGCAGGCAGGGGCCTGAGGGTGTGGGTCTGGGGCTGCATGGGTCAGCAAGGGGTGGGCGGGGGGGCATGCATCGTCTGGGTGTTGAGCTTGAACGCAGTGCTGCAGGCAGGGGCGTGGGCGGGGATGCAGTGGCAGGGTGCAGGGGGGTGGGCAGGGTCAGGGATCAGGGCAGGGCAAGCGGTACGGCGGCAGGCGGGGGGCCAGGCTGGTGGTGTTGTCTCGACTGTGTGGTGCCCAGGGCCGGCAGAAGGGCGGTGCAGAGGAGGAGGCCAGCTGGGAGGCGTCTTTGGCAGCGTTCCTGGCGGGGGGGGCGGCGGGGCGGCTGCTACCCAGCAAACTGGCCTGGGATGCTGTGGACAGCCTGCACATTCAGGTGAGGGGGGGAGGGGGAGGGGGAGGGGGAGGGGGAGGGGGAGGGGGAGGGGGAGGGGGAGGGGGAGGGGGAGGGGGAGGGGGAGGGGGAGGGGGAGGGGGAGGGGGACCTAGCTGCCTCCCACCCTCTCCAGACTCCCCTGGCCCCCTCCACCTAGCACTGCTGCTGTACAGGCGGGGGTGTACCTCTCTGGCAGCAGTGGTCCAGCGCTGCAGTGCGGGCTGTGGGTGTGTAACCATGTATGCATCTGTGCATTTATCAATTAAGCGAGAGTACAGTCTGGGGTGCTGTGAGGGTGGCAGTGAGCGGGGCAAGCATAGCCTGAGGGGGGCCAGCAGGGGGGGCTAGCAGGAGGGGCCAGACTCAGGTCAAACAGGTCAAGCAGGTGTGGGTGTATGTATGTATGTCTGTATGTATTGGTGCATGTGTAGCAGTGAGGCGAGGAGGCAGTGAAACAGTGCCGGGGGTGGGCAGGGTCAGGGATCAGGGCAGGGCAAGAGCTGTGCCAGTGTGTCAGGCACAGCTGAAGGCCAGGCCAGAAGGGGTTCCCAGCAGGGGGGTCCAGCAGGGGGTGTCGGCAGGGGGTGTCAGCAGGGGGTGTCAGCAGGGGGTGTCGGCAGGGGGTGTCGGCAGGGGGTGTCAGCAGGGGGTGTCGGCAGGGGGTGTAAGCAGGGGGTGTCAGCAGGGGGTGTCGGCAGGGGGTGTCGGCAGGGGGTGTAAGCAGGGGGTGTCGGCAGGGGGTGTCAGCAGGGGGTGTCGGCAGGGGGTGTCAGCAGGGGGTGTCAGCAGGGGGTGTCGGCAGGGGGTGTCGGCAGGGGGTGTAAGCAGGGGGTGTCGGCAAGGGGTGTCAGCAGGGGGTGTCAGCAGGGGGTGTCGGCAGGGGGTGTCAGCAGGGGGTGTCGGCAGGGGGTGTCAGCAGGGGGTGTCAGCAGGGGGTGTCGGCAGGGGGTGTAAGCAGGGGGTGTCGGCAAGGGGTGTCAGCAGGGGGTGTCGGCAGGGGGTGTCAGCAGGGGGTGTCGGCAGGGGGTGTCAGCAGGGGGTGTCAGCAGGGGGTGTCGGCAGGGGGTGTAAGCAGGGGGTGTCGGCAGGGGGTGTCAGCAGGGGGTGTCGGCAGGGGGTGTCAGCAGGGGGTGTCGGCAGGGGGTGTCAGCAGGGGGTGTCGGCAGGGGGTGTCGGCAGGGGGTGTCAGCAGGGGGTGTCAGCAGGGGGTGTCGGCAGGGGGTGTAAGCAGGGGGTGTCGGCAGGGGGTGTCAGCAGGGGGTGTCGGCAGGGGGTGTCAGCAGGGGGTGTCAGCAGGGGGTGTCGGCAGGGGGTGTCAGCAGGGGGTGTCAGCAGGGGGTGTCGGCAGGGGGTGTAAGCAGGGGGTGTCGGCAGGGGTGTCAGCAGGGGGTGTCAGCAGGGGGTGTCGGCAGGGGGTGTCAGCAGGGGGTGTCGGCAGGGGGTGTCAGCAGGGGGTGTCAGCAGGGGGTGTCGGCAGGGGGTGTCAGCAGGGGGTGTCGGCAGGGGGTGTCAGCAGGGGGTGTCAGCAGGGGGTGTCGGCAGGGGGTGTAAGCAGGGGGTGTCGGCAGGGGGTGTCAGCAGGGGGTGTCGGCAGGGGGTGTCAGCAGGGGGGTGTCAGCAGGGGGTGTCCCTGGTGCTGCAGGGCTTCCGGCTGGGTCTGGTGGCGCTGCCCTACCTGGGCCTGGCTGTGCCCGGGCTGCTGCGCCTCACCCTGCAGGACAGCAGCGTGGAGGTGAGGTGGAGGGGCGGGGGAGGGCGGAAGCAAGGGGCTGAAGGGATGCCGGCGAAGTGGGAAGGGGGCTCAGGAGGAGCAGATGCAAATAGTACCCCCCCGCCCCCCTGCACCCCCCACCCCGCCCTCCAATCCCAACGCCAACCTCCCAGGTCATTCATGTATATGGCTGCTGCTTATTGTCCAAGGCTCCAGCTCATTGCGCTGTGGCGGGAGTGACCCGCCATGGTGAGCAGCGCAGCCGTGCAGCCACCTTCCTTTGCAGTGCTTGTTGAGCTGTTGCGCCACTGCACTGTCACAGGGCCTGCCGCACCCCCCCCAACACAGCCCGACAGGGAGGGCCGGGGTCAGGGGTCAGGGGGTCAGGGAGGCATAGATCAGCATGGCGCCACAGCCCACCAGGGCCACAGGGAGGGTCAACCACATGGGTCAGGGGGGTCAGGGGACCGACCCGCCAGCCCACCAGGGTCCCACCAGGGTCCCACCAGCCTCTTCTCACCCAGGCAGGCTGCTGTCAGTGAGGTCAGCACCATAGCACGCAGCACAGCAGCTGCAACGTGCCGCATGTGATGTGTGCCGCCGCTGCCCTGCTGTGCCATCATCATCAGGGCTGGGGTCAGGGGTCAGGGAGGCGTGGTATTGTGCAGCACAGCAGCACAGTACCACCTGATGCCTGTGTTGCCGCTGCCCTGCTCTGGTCTAGCCTCATTGTCATCATCAACATCATCTGGCATCACCATCACCATCACCATCACCATGGTCAGCACAGCTGCAGGGCCAGCAAAGTGTCGCGGTGCGTCCTGCCTCTGCTGTGCAGGCCGAAGCGTTTACCGGCCTGCTGTCCTGCCGCAGCCTCGAGGGACTCACCCTCGTCAACGTCTGCTTCAAGCTGCGCCAGGCTAGGCAGGGGGCAGACGGCGCAGGGGCAGACGCGCCAGCCCCCGCGCCCGCTGCACTGCCAGCACCCCCCCCACAGCAGCCGCAGCAGGGGGCCACTGCTGGCCGGAATGGGGGCCGGGGCAGGGGGCGGGGGCGGGGGGGCGGCGGGGCGGGGGGGGGCGGTGAAGGTCATCAGGCGGGGGGCCAGCTGCCAGCAGGGGCTAACACAGGGGCCGGGGCAGCAGGGGGGGCAGGGGGGGCAGGGGGAGAGGCAGGGGGGGCAGGTACGCCGTCCCCCTACCTGGCCCACCGTGCCGGCCTGAGGGCCTTGGAGACGCTGTCAGGTCTGACCCGCTTCACCTCCCTCAGCCTGAGTGGCATGAAGGTGCGGCTGCACCCTGACCCTGACCCTGACCCTGACCCTGACCCTGACCCTGACCCTGACCCTGACCCTGACCCTGACCCTGACCCTGACCCTGACCCTGACCCTGACCCTGACCCTGACCCTGACACTGACACTGACACTGACACTGACACTGACCCCAGGTGCCCAGCCTGACCTTCCTGTCCTCCCTGACCTCCCTCACAGCCCTGCACCTCAAAGACTGCGACTTCTCCACCCCCACCTACCCCGCCCCCTCCGGCCCCCCCTGGAGCCAGCTGCTGGCCCAGCTGCCGCCCCTGCCCAGCCTCCTCCTCCTGCACCTGGCCCACCCCCCCGGCCACCCCCGCAGCGCCCACCCCCTGACCGGCCCCCACCTGCACAGCCTGCTGACCGCCGCCCCCCACCTGACTAGCCTGGACCTAGGCCCCCACCAGGACCTGGCCCACTGCTGCCTGGGGGTGCTGGCAGCCCACCCCCACCTGGCCTCCCTCAGGGTCAGGGACTTGCGGCCGGACCCTGCCCTGCTGCAGCGCCTCACGCAGGTCGCGGACGCAGCGCAGCGCAACCGGGAGGCAGCAGCTGGTGGGGCAGCACAGGGCGCCAGTCTGAACCAGGGCCAGGCAAGCGGCACAGCGACGGCACCAGGGGGGGAGGGGCTGCAGGCGGTGGCTGAGGGGGCGCTGGGGGCGCAGGGGCAGGGGGGCGTGGCAGCCCCTGGAGGGCCGACCAGTGTGGGTGAGGGCTCCTCTGCTGCTGCTGCTGCTCCCATGGACCTGGCGGCCTCCTCCACAGCACCCCCTGCCCCTGCAAGCTTGGCTGGGCGCAGTGCAACAGGGGCTGACCTGGTGCCACCGGGCGAGCCAGCCCCATGCCCGCCTGCAGCCCCCCCAGCTGAGGGGCAGCGGGAGGAGGCAGTGAGGGAGGAGGGAAAAGCAGTGGGGATGGAAGTAGGACAAGCAGCAGGGGAGGAGGAGGGGGGAGCAGCAGCAGGGGCACCAGCCCAAGGCGCGCCGCCAGTGGTGGGGGGGCAGGTGGCTGGGGCCAAGCGGGGGGCAGGAGGGCAGCCGGGGCCGGAGGAGCAGCCGGAGGCAAAGCGGCTGGCGGCTGGCTCAGGGGAGCAGCAGGGGCAGGCAGACGAGGGCATGGCGCCCCCTGCCTCTGACCCCTTGGCCCCCCCAACTGCCCCCCAGGGGCCCCCTAACAGCCCCCCTGCCTCCCCGCTCCATCCCACCAGCCCTCCAGCCAGTCCTGGGTCAGACATGCACAACGGACCTGACCTGGACCCATGCGGCCCATGCAGCTCGCCCCAGCCCCCACGGCGGGCCCCACCCCACCCCTGGCTCATCCCTGCAGCCCCCCTGGGCCCCCTCCACCACACCATGCAGCAAGACCCCCGGCAGGCTTTGTTGGACGTTTTGCGCGAATACCATGCAAGCCAGCTTGAACAGGAGCAGCAGGGGGGGAGGAGGGGGGAGGGGGCTGGGCCAGCAGGGGCAGGCGGGGCAGGGGCCGTTGCGGGGGAGGGGCAGCAGCAGGCAGGTCAGCAGCAAGGGGGGACGCCGGAGGTCCGGGGCCAGCAGGGGGGGGACAGAGTGCCCCCTAAGGGGCGGCAGCAGTCAGGAGGCTTTATGAAGGGGCTGGAGCTGGTCCAGCCATCACTTGCCTGCCTCGCCTGCTTACCCTTGGACCGCTTCGACCATATCCTATTCCCAAAGTAAGCAGTCGACGAAACAGAGCGCCGGCGACGCCAGGTTGATCGCATTCAGCAACAATCCGCGTCGAGACACTGTCTGCTGCGTGTGGGCGGTTACCGTCAGTGGGAGGGCTGGCTCGGCAAAATGGTCGGTGCAATGGCTCTCACTCCCAAATGTGTGCGTGTGCGCAGGTGTGTGCGCATCACTCCTGGCCTGCACGCCACACTCAGCGCCTTGGCATTTGAGCAGCTCGCGCGCCACTGGCGCAAGATGGCGGTTACGTTGGCGGACCTTCGCCGTGATGTCACACTAGGACTGCGCTTGCCCGGCCACCGACCGCGGCCTGACGACTCGCAGAGCGCGCCGGACGCTTCAACTCCCACGAAGATTCCCCCAATAAAGGGGAATCCTAGCGCCCATGGCTGTGCCGTCATGGTTCAAGTCCGGCCGAGGGCAGCTTCGGAATGTGAGCAGGCCACACCTGACGTCACAGGCCGGTCCCCAGCGGCAGCAGTGGTGCAACCAACAGTGGGTGCCCTGGCCGCCCGGTTCAGCCTATGGCTGCAGTTCGAGTCGCAGGAGCTGAGCAGCAGCGTGGTAGCCCCCTGGCAGAGCAACCTGGCGCGCTATTCGCGGTCCAATGCTCTGCATGCAGACGGGCTGGGCCAGAGGGGGGAGGGGGACGAGGGCAGGGCGGGGGTGGATTCAGCGGTGCAGGGGGTGGTGCGCATGGCATCTGCGCTCAGCAACCAAGCGGCGGAGGTGGCGGCAGAGGTGAGGGAACAAGGAGCTGGGCAAACGGAAGCCAGTGGGGTGAAGGCAGGAGGGCAAGCTGAATTGGAAGCGGTTCATGCATGCATGCATGCATGCATGCATGCATGCATGCATGCATGCATGCGCCATGGGATAGGGGAGGGGAGGGCTGGGATAGAGAGGGAAGGGAGGAGTGAAAACGGAGGGGAAATGGGGAGAGAAGGAGGCGGGCAGCGGGAGAGAATGGAGTGGTACGTGCACATGGGGTAAAGGCCTAGGGAGTGCCTGCCCATCTCCCTGCCAGCTGCCCTGCCTGCCAGTTGTCCTACTTGGCAGCTTCCCTCCCTGCGAGAAGGCCTTCTTGTCCACCTGCTGACTAGGTAGCTCGCACCGCCTCAGCGGTGGCTGCCCTGCGACTGATGGATGCCAGCTCCGTCAGCTGCACCCTTTCCCTGCTCGCTCCCTTGGCGGGTATTCTGACAACACTGCGGTTGGAAGGGGCGATGCTGGGCGAGGCGCAAGCGCTGTCGTTAGGGGAAGCCATGCGGAAGCCCTCCGCGGAAGCAGCCACCGAAGCGGGCTCATCAAAAGGTCACACTCGCCACCCAACCATGCTGTTTCTACCGCTCAGCTCGCTCCTCTGCCGAGGCTGCAACCTGGCGCCAGGCTGGTGGACAGCGCTGCATCGTGCGTTGCCAGAGCTACGCTTGCTGATGCTGACAGCCACCTGCACTGGAGTGCATGTCGCAGACGTCGTGGGCTTCCTGGCATCCGCGCCGCATCCGGTCACACTTCACCTCGCGCCGGGACTGTTGCCGGCCAGCGCCGTCGCTGCGGCGTCCAAGGTTCGTGTGTAGTCAAATGCTTTGAACCGCCTATTGTCGTGCCTAGCGCAATTGCACGGCATAGAAGCCATGCCAGGCTGACGGCTGGAACGTCCTCCTCCTCATAATCTCACTGCACCCCCCTAGCATTCATGGCTAGCCAGAGAAGGTCCCCCTGCCCCTGCCCCTGCCCCTGCCCCTGCCCCTGCCCCTGCCCCTGCCCCTGCCCCTGCCCCTGCCCCTGCCCCTGCCCCTGCCCCTGCCCCTGCCCCTGCCCCTGCCCCTGCCCCTCACCCAGCTAACTCAGGCTCCATGCTGTCATCACCACAGGTGGCGGAGGGCCTAGGGTGCGCAGCCAGAGGTGTGCGGCTGCTGGTGGCAGAGGTGCCCGCACAGGGGACAGCTGCAACCACAGGCCAGGCAGCGGGGCATCAGCGCAGAGGCTGACAGTGCGGGCACTGCCACTGCTGGCGGGAGGAGGACAGACTTGGTGCCCAGGCAGAGCTGAGTCATCGGCACTATTGAAGCGCAGGCAGGAATAGGTTAGGGGAGGAAAAGGTTAGGGGTGCTGTGAACTAGGCGGGTGGAGGCAGAAGCAACGGCCTTCTGATGTAATGCAGCTGCACCTGCTTTAACGCATCCCCGGTGCCAACTAGCTGCTCCGCAAGAGAGAAAAGACCTGGGCCCTGAGTGTTTCCTGTCCCTGCCCCTGCTCCTGCCCCTCCCCATCGCTATCGTCTTACTAGCTCCCACCCCTCCCCAGCCGGGACCCCTCGAACGGTTTGCCGCCCAAGCAACCAGCCATCCTAGGCAGACTATGTAGTGTCGACAGTCGACACAGCCAGTGCAGCCTTGTGTGGCAGCCTGGACTGCAGCCTAAAACGCCCCACTAAGATTACCCACAGTCGAACATGTTGCTCCTTGTTGAATGAGTTTTGTTTGGCTGACTATGTAGTGTGCTGAAGAGTTCTAGTTACATCAGCTGGCCGACGACTTCTCCGTGTCCGGCTTCCGGCCTGCGCTCTCAACACGATGCCTTACGATCCATTGCGCATGGGCTCTCTGTGCTCGCCACGCCACGCCGTACCGGCTGGTCGAGCTGTCGCGTTTGTCCGTATGTTACTCTCTGAGTAAAGAGAAGAAAGTTACGTAGCGTACACGTGATGCGGTGTTTCATATCCTTATGCAGGATGAGCTATTGACGGAGTGCCTGTTGTACCAAGCCGCTGAGATAGAGGTGCGCGACCAGCAGGCAGCAAGGTGGGCAGGTTGCTTTGACCTGCTCGACGCTTAGCCCTGCCGGCCCAGGCCACGCTCGGGGGGCAGTAGGCAGTATGACTTGGAACGCAACTGACCCCCTAGCCAGGCCTTTGTGCAGCACCACCCGGCACCAGCAGCAGCTTTTAGGGGGGGAGCTGGGCGAGGCAGCAGGCTGCATGGGAAGGCTTCCTTGGCTGCCATGAGACAAGAAGGCTGGTGCTCCCTGATCACACGGTTTCTGAGGTTGCGGGTCGACAACTTGAGACTTGCAGACCTGTTGTTTGTGCTGGGGCGCCCGCTGACAGGCTAGTTAGGCCAGGGTCGATCTGCAGACATGACTTTAAAGTGACTGGGGCACCCGCTGACTCAGCAGGCCAGGCCAGGAACTCAGGCCAGGCACCCTCACACAGCGCTTCACGGTTGCGATCTGGGCGGGGGGTCAGGTTGTGGAACAGACCTCTGCAGATCAGGGTTGGGGACAGTGCTGGGCTCAACAAACTGGGGTGAGGCCAGGGTCGGGTTAGGGTTGGGCGACCAAGGGGGCGTTGCAGGGCTAGGTTAAGGTTGTAGGTGCAGCATGGGGCCACTAACGTATCTCCAGCCCGTGTTGAGCACCCAACGCCATGCAGGGACAGTCCCAGTCATAGTGCCTGTCGGTTGCGGGTGGCTAGCTCCAGGGCATGCTGCCCCTGCTTGAGGCTCCTCCTCATCTCCACACGCCGTGTACCCCTCAGCGTCACACCTCACGCCTCACACCTCACAGGGCCAGGGCTGGCTGGGTGACAGGATGCACCCCTCCCCACGTTCTTTGGAGAACTACCAGCCGGGTGATGCGCCTCACAACCCTGATGCCCTCACCACCGCCTCCACCCTCTCAGATCTCAGATCTGCCGGCACCGCTGCATGGGGAAAATGCTCACCTCTAGCATACCTGATCACTGGACAGCTGGCAGCCTCTGACCCCCGCTCCCCCCTGCAGCCCCCTGCAGGCCGTGGCGGCAGCGTACCCAGGGGCGCTGCAGCTGCTGCCATTAGAAGCCAAGGCGCTCAATGCCGTCCGCCAGCTGCTGGGCCTGGAGGCGCTGCCGGGTGAAGCGCCAGCTGTGACAGGCAGCAGCAGCAGCACCTGGCAGGATAGGGGCATAGGGGCCTACGGGCATGTCAGCAGCCACCACTACCACCCCCCACCCTCGTGCTCATACCCACCGACCCCTAAGCATCCTTTCACACAACCCTTCTCCCTTCCCGTGCCTCTTTGACAACCCCCCTACCCCCCTCCCCCCTCACTCATCCCCTGATCTCACCCCACCCTACTGCTCCACCCCCACCCCCCCTGCCCCCCACCGCCCTCCACTACAGCTACCCGCTGCTTGCTAGCTCACACATCACTGACAGCAGCAGCAGCAGCAGCCTGGCACCTGCCTTTGGCCTGGCGCTGTGTGCAGACCCAGCTGACCCGGCTGACCGAGCTGGAGGGCTGGATGGAGGGGCAATGGGGGGGGTCTGGGTCCAGCCTCCCCCCTGCCCTGCCCAGCCTCAGCGGGGTCCTGCAAGTCCCCGGCTGCCCCAGGTCAGCACCAGCTGCCCACTCCCTGGCCTAGTGCAGCAGCAGTGGCAGTGGCAGCGGCAGCAGCAGCAGCAGCAGGAGGGACAGCAGCAGGTGCTGACTGGTAGGGTGCCCCAGCCCCTTGCTGCTCCTTGTCTGTTAGGGTCACTGACACAGCAGCTGGGCAGGGGGGCGGCAGCAGCAGGCGCCACAGCCAGGACAGCAGTGTTGGGCAGGGCTACCTGGTGGGGCACCCCTGGCTACTCCACTGATCCGCCCCACTTCTGCAGGCTTGGCCTGCGCTTCCAGCTGCCGGCCAGCTACCCCCTGCATGCAGCGGCCCAGCTGAGTGTGCAGGCGACAGGGAGCAGCAGGTGAGCGGCACAGGGCCCGGGGCAGCGGCTGCAGCGCCTGGCCTGACCCTGCTGGCCTCCCTTGGCTCTGCCCTGCACCTGCCTTTGCTGGTGCGCCCTGCCAGAGTCCCATGCAGCTGAAGCATGGGCTGTGTGACATGCAGGCAGCAGCATGCCCAGTATGAAGCGGTGGTCGTGGCATGCGCTGCCCGGGAGCTGGGCAGTGGATGCCTCATGCAAGCAATGGCAGAGCTGATGGTGGGCGGGTGGGCCCAACAAACCTCAACTAACCCCAACTAACCCAACTTTACCCCTTCCCATTGCTTTGGGGGAGGCAGCCAACAACCTTGGCCCCTACCCCTACCCCTACCCCTACCCCTACCCCTACCCCTACCCCTACCCCTACCCCCACCCCTACCCCTATCCCTACTCCTACCCTCTACCCTCCTTGCCCCCCTCCCCCTTGCTTCCCCCAGGAGGCCCTTGAAACAAGTGTAGAGACCAACCCTGCTAGCTCAGTGGGGGACACAGCCTCCCCCCCAACCAGCCCCCCTGCCCCCCTCCACCCCCGCTGCTGCCAGGTCATCTGGTGAGTGCCTGTCCCGGCGTTGCCTCCTGGCCACAGAGCCTGCAGGGAGTGAGTGGGGCTGGTGACTGTCCTCGCCGGGGGTAGAACCCGGTACCTGGAGGGGCAGGCCTGGGCTGGACATTGCAATGCTGAGGAAGGCTATGATGGGGAGTTTCACAAACTCAGGCTGGCAAGCCTGGCAGTTTGGATCAGGGCAGGCCATGCCAAGCCAGGCTTGGCCAGGTTAGGGTACGCGGCCCAGGCTCCTGCTCCTGCTGCTGCTGCCGGGACCCTCAGGTTTCACCACATCAAGTCCCTGGCCAAGCGGAAAGCCATCCTGCAGAGTGCAAGGGACCTACAGCTGGGTGGCGCATGCAAGCCGGGCTTCCCAGGTTGAGGCAGGGGCAGGGGCAGGGGCAGAGGCGCATGCCCGTCACCATGTTTGCCATACAACAAGGGGATGCTTCTGCCAGGGTGCTCTCTCACACTGCTGAGCTCAGCTCTCACACTATGACTCTCACACGTTGGCTGAGCAGCAGCCCATGGTGCTCTTTGATGACATGACACTCACTCCGGCTTGCCCCCACTGCTTCTGGGGGCAAGCATGGACAACAGACAGGCTGCCTGGATAGGCACTGCTGACAGTTTGTGAAAGTTGCAGGGGCCATGCCACCTAGGGCTGCAGGGTGTTGGCGACGCTGTGGTGCCTGCAGGCGTCATCCTAGTCGAGGGGTTCGAGCAGGACGTGGAGGAGTTCACAGCGGGTATCCGAGCCATGCGGTGGCAGGCCATGCAGGTGTGAGATGATGGGAGTGAGGGGGCACCGATGCCGAGGCCATGGCGGGCTACTGTGTGACGGCCTAGGCGATGCTTGGCATCCCCTGTTACCCATCCTCCTGCCGCGCATTGCTGCCGTGCTTTGTAAAGCTCGCGCGCAGTTCTCATGACTTTGTCGGGGTGCACGCTGCAGGTACGGGGACGCGAGTCGCGGACTTTGCGGCCAAACGCACTGCTGCCCGTCCCATTCGTCGAATTGCCCGAGACTGGGATGTCAGAGCTTGCAGCCATCGCACGCGCGGCTGGCTGCGATGAGCTGTTCATGACCGCCTTGAAGATAGCGTAGCGCGCGGACGAGGTCGCGACAAAGGTGTATTGCTTAATCATGCATGTCGCACAGCTGTTGCACCCTACTAAATTGTAAATGCATACCGTACTCTCCCGATCGAATCCCTATCCCGAATCGTTTTTTGTCCTTCGGGAAACCGGGAAAGAGTAAACAATGTAATTTTCGTGCCCCTCGGGATGTGGTCAAACAATAAGTTGACCTTGACTAAAGTGTCAGCAATGGACCAGTTTGTGGTCCGGGGCATCAGTGCCGCCGACGCGGCTGCTAATCGGCACCGCGAGCTCCTTATTCACGATGAACAACGCTTCCAAATGTCTCTCGATCGTCGAGTGGCAGTGATTGAGAAGCGACTACCTGGGAGACCTCGCAAGTTGCCTGACTTTGGGCCTTCCCCAGGCCGCAACCCTGGGCACGGCTGGGGCAAAGGCTGGGCTCACCAGACAGGCAAGGGTGGCGACTAGGCTGGCAAACATGTCGAGGGTGGAGGCGGCCGGTCATACACGGGCAACCGGCCAAGGCGGGGTGCTTGCTTTGGCCAAGGCAGCAGCATGGGTGGCTGCAGGAGCACGCAACTTTGAATGTTCGGAGGCAGATGATGAGATATGCCGCCACTGCTAGCAACGTTCAGTGCCCAATGTGATGTGGTCCGGTGACAAGGCCCCTAGGAAAGAGGCCACGACCGTTGACTATGTTGATCACATGATTCTGATGTGAGATTTAATGGGGTGGGAGGTTTAATTATTTCTATGCACGAAGACGTTCTCAAAATTGACTTTGGACGTTATTTGGCCATCGGAGAACTTGAAACAATGAAAAACTTGGAATAATATTTTGTTTATAGTTTCCGAAGCTTCGGGAATCGATGGATCGATCGAAAGGTGTATTGTTTAATCGTACAAGTCGCACAGCTGTTGCACCCTACTAAATTGTAAATGCATATCATAAAACACGATTGCAATTTAACAAATGCTGTTCGTAATTGTGAAGGCTTCTGCTAGCGTAGGCTAGTACGCTGCAACTCCGCCTACCTGATGTGTGTGCGTCCATTGCTAGCTCATATAGCTTTTGCCCACACACATCCCGTCTGGGAGGGGTGAATAATTTGTGTTAGGGTTGACTTGCTGCAGCTGGCTATCGCCGCCACTTGCGCAATAGGGCCGTGTCAGGTCACATGGGGCAGCCCGCAGGCAAAGACCGCGATGGTCTGCGCTGATGCTCAGAATACTCAGCAGGGGCTACAATCACCAAAACAGCATTTGTCATGTCAATCGGTGCACTAAGCAGCCTAACGGCTGACGGCTTCAGCGGTGTAAGCCACAGGGTCATCTTAATCGGTGTACTGTGCAAAACACACCACCACTTAGTAACATTAAAATGGCAACCATGCAGTTGCGTTTGAGAACACGTAGACAAGGCCATGCGAACAATCGTAGGAACGCATGTTTGCAACAATAGTGCGGCCTGCCAAGCTACCAGTACAAAACCGTGCACAAAAGCTGTGTAGAGTTGACACGACCCGCACATGAGGGCAACAGTGAAACCCTTGAGCGTCCGTTTATGGGAGAACTATAACGCCCCCATCTCCCGCATGGACGCCAGAAACTCTTGATACTGCGCATCCGCGCTCACAGGCGTTGCTTGCTGCTGCGGGGCTGCTGCCTTCGCGCCCTGCACTGCCGCGGGCTTGCTAGCCGGCGCCGCAGCTCCTGGCTTTGTTCTTGCCACTGCTGTTCCGCCATCGTCAATGTCGGGTGCTGAGGTGATGGCCGCACGGGGAATAGGCGCTAGACCGAACCCGGAGTCGGCCGGTCGTACATGCCCGGCCGGTCTCACCGGTTGCTGCTTCGGCGCCTCTCGCTTAACACGCACACTCGCCGGCACCATGCTGGTCAGGGATTTGTCTAGATGAGCCAAGGGCCTCTTCACCACAGTGGCTGCCGCAGTGATAGTGGCTGCAGCAGCTCCTGCTCCTGTCCCTGCTGCTTTGCTTGTAGCAGCAGCAGGCTGGGTAGCATGGCCTGGGGGTGGGTGGGATGGGGGTGGGAGCAAGAAGTTGGGCTGCTGCTGTGCCCCAGGGGGCGGGTATGCTGGTGGGGGCATCAGCGGCATGCCTGGTGCGAACTGGGGGGGAGGGACCAGGGGTGGCGGCAGCGGTGCGACCCCCCCCTGTTGGCTGCTGCCAGCAGGCTCCATTCCTGCGGCAGTGCCCTCCTCCCCTGGCCGGATTGCCTGCTGCTGCACACTGTGGCTGGGGGCACCTGTGTAGCCAGGGGGGGGCCCAGGGGGCGGGGGCATGCGTGGGGGCAGGGCGCCTGCCAGCATGCCAGGGGGGGGTCCACTGGGGGGAGGCAGCCGCCACCCAGGTGGTGGGGCAGTAGGGGGCGGCAAGACCTCTCCTGTCCACCCAGGGGGGGGGCCAGGGGGTGCCGGCAGCAGCACCAGGGGGGCCTCTTGCAAACTGGGTTGCCCAGGTGCTGGCCCTGACGGCAGCGGGGGTGCTGCGGGTGGGGCGGGGAGCTTGGGAGCTGGCCCAGCAGGGAGGGGTGGGGCTTTGGGCAAAGGGATGTTGCCTGCCGCCGACCCAGCCTTGCTGCCAGCGGCTGGGGCGGTGATGAGGGCAGCAGCCAGCTTGCCGGGTGGCGGTGCGCCTGTGGGGTTCAGGGTGGGGTGGTAGTAGCGGGAGTCCTCGGGCCTGATGCTAGCGGCTGCCGCCCCCTGGATGGCGGGGTCAAAGGGGGCGGCCCCAGCGGTACCCGCACCCTCGGCTCCGGCGCGCTTGCGGAGATCTTCTTCCTGGTGGCCAGGAACAAAGGGGCAGGGCGGGTAACAGCAGAGCAGGGCAGGGCAGGGCAGGGCGAGGAGGGGCAGACAGGGCTGTCTGAGCAGCCCAGGTGCTGGCGCTGTAAGTTTAGCTACTGTATCCTGTCTGCCACACATCCGACGACCTCTGTCACACATCCGAAGTCCTACCGGTTGCATGGCGCCATGCGTGGACACTGCTGCCGCATACCTCGCCTGCCCTACTCTGTCCATGCCATGCAGAAAAAGGTAGCAGTCGGCCGACCTTCACATCAAAAGTTTGATGCCTCCTATTGCTGTGCTTTGCATCGGCTGAAGAAGCTGGGGTGCAGCTGCAGCTGGTGTCTGCCAAAGTGTGCCACATTGCCGCCCTTGCCTAACTACAAAGGCATGCAAGTGCGCTGGCTGGCAGGTGCTGCCGGCTGCATGTGTCGCTGACAACACCTGGCGTTCAGGTACCTGGCGTGACAGCACCCACCCGCTTCTTCTTCAGTGCTGCATCGTAGGCCTCCTGCAGCACTTTCTTCTTCAGCTTCAGTGCCTTGCTCAGTGTGCCGTCGTCCTCTGCTTTCAACACTTCCTGCAGCTGCTTCTTGATCTCCTCTGGCTTGTCCCTGTTGGACACAGCATCCCTTGTGTACTTGCGCTCAAGCTTGTTGCGGTTGATCTCTTTCTTGCGCTGCTCCTTGCGGTATGCATCTGCAGTGAGGCAGGGGTGGGGGGCTGGTGCAGGGAGCCTCTTGCATGGGCGGGACTTTGTGCTGGGGCTGCCTCACCTGCCGGATTCATAGTCCGGCCTCCTTTGGTAGTGCGCGTCATTTCGCTGAGCTGATGAGAAAGGTCAAAGAACGAGCAACAGGGAGCGCAGAAGGGTGTGTGTCGCGACCAAAACCTCGCTGGATGCCTCCAGCCCAAGCGGCACCAGCGAGTTCAACAGTAATAGCCGCGGTCGCAGGTGCAAAACTCACAAGAGTGAAGCGCAACCCTTAGCGAACTGCCTCACCCTGTAAGTGTCGGTGTGTATCTATAACAACAGCCGCACTGATTGCAAGCGAAACTACGCATCTGGCTGCAGCTGCTCTGGTGGCCCATTCTTGCTGTTCCGGCACCCACTAGCACTTACATTGGATAACATTGCTGATTTGGGTGGCGCAGGACCCGCTGCAGGTGGGCATGTTTTGTCAGTGGCCTTGCGCCGACTATCACATGCACAGTAGTGCAGTACCAACGTCGCTCACCACAAGTCACTGCAATGGATTCCGCCCTCCTGGATGCACAGGGCAACATGGATGCAGTGGTGCGCAGCAGCACGCCCAGCCCTTGCAGCGCTCAGTCTTGGTCCCACCCGAGCCACGCCAGGAACCAGTGGCACAAGCCCAGCCCAGCACTGACCTCTTGCCACGCCAGCCGTCAAGACCCACCAACCGCCTGGACCGCACCTCAAACGCCTCTGGCACCCACGCTGCAGCGCCAGGGGCTTAGAGGCAGGAAACATTGCTGCAGTGCCTTGCAAGCACAGCTCTCTCCCCCCCAGCACCTTCCCTTCGTGCCTTTGCCATCAGGAAGACCAGCAGTAAAGGCAGTGGCAAGGCCAGCAGCAGCAGCAGCAGCGGCAGGGGCAGCAGCAGGGGCAGCAGCAGGGGCAGAGGAGTTCTCAGAGCCATCGCCTCGCTTGCCCCCACTCCCAAGTGGTCGCAGCGGGTTGAGGCTGCCGCCCTCCGCCCCCCTGACTTGGTCCTTCATGATCACCTACCTGCTCTTCATGCTGGTGGTGCCCATTACTGCCCTGCTGGTAAGGGCCATGCACGCGCATGGCAGCGCAGGCAGCCAACCGCCAGCCAACCGCCAGCCAACCGCCAGCTAAGCGCCAGCTGCCGCCGCTGCAGCTCGTGCCACAGCCCCAGCTGCACTGCATGCCGGGGAGCACTGCAGCCTGACTAAGCAGCCTTTTTAGTCAGACTCCCTCCATCAGCCTACTCAGTCAGTCTCGCCATACTGAGTGCAGCAGCAGCTGCAGGGGCTGTGGCTGTGATGTGACGGCAGCTGCACCAATAGGCCTTTGGAGGGCAGGCAGAGGACCCTGTTGCAGCAGCGGCTGTTCTGCGGTTGCATTGTGCCTGACCCATCATCACCACCCTCTCCGGTGTCGGTGCTGTGACGTGACGGCTGCCAGGCCACCATCCCCCTGGAGGGCGCCCAGTAAACGCAGGCCGCCCTCTGCCGGCGCCATGCCGCTCCACCCTCATCCTCATCACTTGTGCCTGTCCTCCTCACAACTCTCACAAACAACCACTACCCGCCCGCCCGCGTGCCTTCTCACCCGCGGTGTGGGCATCCTGTCCCTGCCTGCTGCTGTGCTGTGGCTGCCTGCCGCTGCCATGAACAGGCTGCTACCCCAATGGGTGCGAGCAGGGCAGCAGTAGTAGTGCAGTAGTAGTGCGGTATGCCCCCTGGCTGCAGGTCAAGGCCTCCCAGACCCCCCCCGCGGTGTTCCTGGCCCGCGCCACTGAGCCTGTGGCCATGCACGCCTACTTTGTCTCCTTCTCCTGCTCCTTGGCGGCTGCACTCATCAACTGCGTGTTCGGCTTCCTGCTAGCCTGGGTGCTGGTCAAGTAAGTGCTGACAGCAGGCAGCAAGGCAGCCAGGCGGGCAGGCGGGCGGGCGGGCGGGCGGGCGGGCCGCAGTGGATGCTGGGAGCAGGCAGCCGCAGCACAGCAGCAGGCGGCTCAAGGGCGTGGTAGCCACACCGCGGGCGGGTGGGCGGAGCCATGCCCAGTGGAGGTTGGGGAGTGGGTGGGTAGCCAGCTTGTGGCCGGGGCATACTGCCATGCATTCAAAGTGCTGTGCTCTATGCAATGGCAGGAAGGCGGCAGCAGCCAGGGAAGCAGGCAACCCAGGCAGTAGCTCTGTATAGGCATCTGTACAGGGCAGCAGCCACCAGGGGGAGCAGGCAACCCTATATGCCTATAGCGTGGCCTATATATCTATGTATTTATATGTCTATGGCAGTAGCTTTATATAGGCATCTATACAAGGCAGCAGCCACCAGGGGGAGCAGGTACACTAGGTGGCATGGCCATGGTTGTGGGCTCCATTCTACCCCCCGCTACAGGTACGACTTCCCCGGCCGCAAGTGGATTGACGCCGCAGTGGACCTGCCCTTTGCGCTGCCTACCTCGGTGGCTGGCCTCACCCTGGCCACTGTGTACAGGTAGGGGGGTGGTGGGGAGGGGCCTGGGGGGGCCCAGCAGGGGGAGAGGGGGAGAGTCTGCTGCTGCTGCGCCCTTATGAGCCCCTATGAGGCCCTGCCAGCAGCAGCCAAGGCTCCTAGTCCACAGACCATTCCCAGGGTGCTGTGCGAGGAGCAAGAGGGGGGAGGGGGCCTGAGCGGGGAGGGGGTAGGGGCGGCAGGGGGTGGGGACTGGGGGAGCAGGCGGCCAAGGGTAGGTGCAGCAGATGGTGAGTGCTGGCTCTGTCAGCGGGCTGTACACGACAAGCTCAAGGGTGGGTGCTGATGAAGGTGGGTGCTGGCTGTGTCAGCTGCAGCACACAGCATAACGACACGCTGAGCTGGCAACACCCAACAACTGTGAGCAATAGCAACCGCAGCGATTGCAGTCACACTTGGCCCTCCCACCCCCTCCCACCCCTGTAGCCACACACTCCCCTCACACTTCCCCCACACCTCCCTCACACCTGCATGCAGTGATGAGACGGTGCTGGGGCGGTTGCTGGAGTCAGCTGGCCTGCCTGTGGTGTTCACGAGGCTGGGGGTGGCGCTGGCCATGGTGTTCGTGTCCTTCCCCTTTGTGGTGCGCACCATGCAGCCCGTCATCCAGGTGAGAGGGCCAGGGGGCCAGGGGGCCAGAGGGCCTGGGGGCCAAGGAGGTGCTGTGGGGGGGGCCAAGGAGGTGCTGTGGGGGGGACCAAGGGTTGGGGCCAAGGGGGAGCTGCGGTGCAAGGGGGGGCCAAGGGTGGGGGGCAAGGGGGGCCTGGGAGGCCAGGGGGGCGGGGGCAGGCGGGGCAGGCGGGGGCCCGGCGAGGCTGGAGGTGACAGTGGGGAGCTGTGAGGCCTCTGGTGGAGGTGGGGGGCCCGGGGGGTGAGAGGGGGCCGGGGGGCCACCAGGCTGTATGTGGACCTCCAATAGCCTCGCACCTCCTGGGTGAGTCCGGGTTCAGCCCGGGACTGCTGCCACACAGGGTGGGGTGCGAGGGGCTAGGGGGGGGCCAGGGGGGGGCCAGGGGGGGGCCAGGGGGGGGCCAGGGGGGGGCCAGGGGCCTGTATGGGTCCATACAGGGCGGTATGGCGTGAGGGTGAGGGAGTGCACAGCTCCTCTGCAGGAGTTCCTGTCCTTTGCTCAGTGCCTGGTTGTTGCTGCGGGGTGGGCTGTGGAGTTGCTGGCAGCTGCTGTGTCCTGGCCAGGGCCTGGTGAGTGCAGTGGCAGGGTGCTTGGCGTGATGGAGGTCATGGGCATGGGTGTGCAGGAGATGCAAGTGGAGATGGAGGAAGCCGCCTGGACACTGGGGGCCTCTCCCTGGACCACATTTACCCAGGTGGCCCCCTGACCTCCCTCCCTGACCCCCCTCCCTGACCCTGACCCTGACCCTGACCCTGACCCCCCTCCCTGACCCTGACCCTGACCCTGACCCTGACCCCGACCCCCCTCCCTGACCCTGACCCTGACCCTGACCCCCCTCCCTGACCCTGACCCTGACCCTGCCCCTGCCCCTGACCCTGCCCCGCTACTGCTCCTGACCATTATGGTGCTCTGTGGCTGCATAGTCCCCCCCTCTGCTTGGTTGCCTGCCCAGGTGCTGCTCCCCCCCCTGCTTCCCCCCCTGCTCACCGGCACCGCCCTGGCCTTCTCCAGGGCTTTGGGGGAGTTTGGCTCCATCGTCATCATATCCTCAAACTTTGCCTTCAAGGTGCGCCAGCCAGCCAGTCAGCCAGTCAGCCAGTCAGCCAGCCAGCCAGCCAGCCAGCCAGCCAGCCAGCCAGCCAGCCAGCCAGCCAGCCAGCCAGCCAGCCAGCCAGCCAGCCAGCCGGCGAGGCGAGGGGGCAGGTGGGCGGGCCGGTTGGTGGTTGGGCCACACAGGCAGGTGGGTCAAAGTAGGCTGCTCCGACTCTGTGGCAGTGAGTGTACAGGGCTCCATGTCGACTGCAGGAGCACTGCCAGCCGCCTGTTTGCAGAGAGCGCCCACCAGCCTGGGTCAGCTGCTGGGCCATACTGGGATCGCCCCAGAGGCCACTGGCACCGTGGCACTAGGCACCAGGGGTCCCAGGTGACAGGCAGCAGCGCCAGCACTGGGTCACTGGGTCACGACCCGGCAACTGCTGATCAGGCGAGGGCCTGCAGCTGCCCCACCCTGCCTGGTGTCCCTAAGCTGGTAGGCACCTTGTCACTGCTGTATGCTGCCGTTGCTTCGCAGGACCTCATCGCCCCTGTGCTCATTTTTCAATGCCTGGAGCAGTACGACTTTATGGGCGCCACCATCATTGGCACTGTGCTGCTGGGCATCTCGCTGGCAATCATGCTGCTCGTCAACTGGATTCAGAGGTGAGCCGCCGCAGCCTAGGATCGCTACTAGTTCAGCCTCGACCTTGCATTGCACGTCGCAAGTCGCGCGGGTAGGCTGTCGGTTAACCGGCCAGTCGGGGCCTGTGCACCGAAGTTCACTCTTTCCGTTACACCCGGGGTCTCACTTCTCATCCTTGTTTTTTGTACGCGCAGCTTCAACGAGAGGTTCAAGCGATGATCGGCGAGGATGCGGAGTCGTGAACTAGACCCAGCCGCTACCGATACCAAGGGGTTGCAGCCTGTCGTCGTGGCTAGGCCATGTGTAGAAGTGCAGGCCAATCCATGCAAGGTTGCCAATGCTACGTCGAAAGAATGAAGAGCCTATTCTGAGTTAGACATCATAGACTGACTGATTGTTTTCACGGCCTGCCCCAGCCTGCGCCCCTGCCAGGGCCCCCCTGGGAGTTGCCCATCATGCCCATCATCCCTTGGCCCTGCATCCCAACTCCCTCGCCCCCGCCCCGGCCGCCGCCAACCATGCCCATCCCGCCTCTGCCGCGGAACGGGCCTCTGCCGCGTCCACGGTACCCGCCGCCCGGAGGGCCCATGTTCTGGTGTGGCGGTCCGCCTCCCGGGCCCATGTCCCCGCCGGGACGCCGGCCCCCGAACACGAAGTCGCCACCGCCGCCAGGACCCTCCGACTCCTGTGCGCTGATCTGCATACAGCAGTAGCAGCAGCACAGTCGCCCGGCTTGCCAAGCCCGCCCCAACAAGAACACTGGAAATCGCAACACTGTTTGTAGCAACAAGAGGACCGATTGTAACAGGCATAGTATAGGCAATGCATGCTGCCGCCGCTGCGCCTGTTCTACTGAAGCAGCTCCGTCCCACGAGTCAAAAACCCGGGCACTCCAACCTGGTATTATATCTGGCATAATATACACACTGTGACAATTTATTTGCCACGGTGTGTATGTCTGGAAATTTCATACCACATCGGCCCCTGACCCTGCCTGCTTTGACATCTTGTCGTCTTGGCAGCATTTCTGCTGAGAGCCCGTCTGCCTTTCTGGCCCTGCCTGCCTGCTTTAACCCTACCTCCTGCCTGCTCGCCTGCCTGCCTGCCAGCCGGCCGGACTCACCTTCCGCCTCAGCGCAAAGCTCTCGCGCTGGAGGCCCTCCATCTCCTCGTTCAGGGCGGTGCAGTGCTCAGCCAGCTCAGCCAGCTGGGCGCGCAGCTCATCCGCAAAGCCCTTAGACAGGGTCAACTGTGCCTCGAGCTGGTGCACCTACGAGTAGGGTGGCAAGGGGCAGTGCCCATAGGAGAGGGGAATGGCGGGAGAGGCCAGTGGGAGTGGGAAGTGATTGGGGGAGAGGTCAGGTGCAGAGGAGGTGAGGTGTGGGACAGCGGGTAAGTGAGGAGTAGAGGGGAGGGAGGAGGCTGGAGGGTGCTTGAGCAAGGTTCGGCCCGGGTGAGGCCATGGTCAGTGTCAGAGCCAGCACTGGCCTCCTTCAGGCCTGCCTTGCTCCTACAGCCCTGCTGCTCCTGCTGCCCCACCTGCCTAGCTGCCCTGACCCCTGGGGGGGCCCTGTTGCCCTGGCGTACCTTGCCCTCTGTCAGCTCTCTGCCCATCTCCTCGTTTTCGTCTGCCAGTGCTCTGCACTTGGTCATGAGCTGGCGACCAATCTTGCTCTCCTGGCTGAAGTGAGCCACCGCCAGCTCTTCCTGACCACACCACACCACACCACACCACACCACACCACTCAGCAGGCTGCGGAAATAGCCAGGCAGCCAAGCAGGGAGGCAGGCAGGGTAAAAGGCAGGCAGGCAGGCAGGCAGGCAGGCAGGCAGGCAGGCAGGCAGGCAGGCAGGCAGGCCACTTGTCACAAACAGGCAGGAAGGGTAAAATGATCTTGTGCTGGGCAGTGCCGGCACCAGACCACTGCCAACAGCGTCCCCCACCCCACCCCACCCTAGCCCCCGGTCAGGGCTCAACCTAGTTGCCAGGCAGGCAGTCGCCCACCTGCAGCTTCTTCACGTCGCGCTGGGCCTCCTCCAGCTCCCCCTTCAGCCGCGCGTACTCCCTGCTGACCGCGGGGTCCAGCAGCAGCTGCTTCAGCTGCACCACGCTCGCCTCCCCAGCAACCACCGCCGCGCCCGCCTCCCGCCGCAGCTCAGCGGCCTCCAAGTTGCGCTCGGCCAGCGCCACCTGCAAGGCCGCCTCCCGCCGCCGCAGCTCCTTCAGCTCCTCCTGCAGTCACTCCCCAGCTGGCTGTGAACATGAGGTGGTGACAGAACTGAACATGCAGCTCCTCAACCCAGGGGTAGGTGGCTGGACCGCAGCCAGCCCGCAGGCTGCGAGTACCCAGCAGGTCAGTTGCGGGACAGGGAGCGGGACAGGGAGTGGGACAGGGA